>CM053769.1:279701895-279733479 GCA_028658325.1 Potorous gilbertii | reverse complement strand
CCCCCGCTCCCCTCTCAGCCCGTCTCTCTCACTGACCTGTGCGTCTGTGGGTGGTGGGACCTTCTCGGCCGCCCGGAGATTCAGGTCCCTGCTGCCTGCTGGGCTCTGCTTGCTCCTCTCAGTGCCGCGTGGCCGGGACCGGGGAGGGGAGCGCTCGGCCGGACAGGGCTCCGCTCCCGTGTCCGGGGAACCTTTGCGGTCGGTTCTTCAGGGCTCTCTGCAACGCAAATCTCCTTCACTGTGTTGCTGTGCGGCCTCCACTGCTCCAGAATTTGTCAGGAGTTCTTTTTACAGGAAATCTATGGGCTGTGGGTTCGGACCTAGCATAGGTGAGTCTTTCTACTCCGCCATCTTGGCTCCGCCCCCCGAAACTAGGATTAAAACCAAGAATCACTTACCAAGCAAAACTGAGTATAATACTTCAGGGGGAAAATGGTCATTCATTGAAATAGAAGACTTTCAAACAAAGACCAGAGCTGAATAGAAAATTTGACTTTCAAACACGAGCATCAAGAAAAGCATGAAAAAGTAAACAGGAAAGAGAAATCATAAGGGTCTTACTAAATTTGAACTGTTTCCATTCATACATGGAAAGAAAATATTTGTAACTCTTGAAACTTACCTCAATATTTGACTAGTTTGAGGGATTATACACATACATACACACACACACACACACACATATAGACAGAGAGCACAGAGTGACTTGAACAGGAAGGGATGATATCTAAAAAATTAGGGTTGAGGGAGGAATATGTTGGGAGGAGACAGGGAGAAATGGAATGGGGCAAATTATCTCCCTTAAAAGAGACAAGAAAAGGATTTTTCAATGGAGGAGAAAAGGGGTTCATGAGAGAGAAAAAAGTGAAGCATACTCTCATCACATTTGGTTTAAGGAGGAATAACATGCTCCCTCAGTTTGGTATGAAAATATATCTTACACTACAGGAATGTAGGGGAGAAGAGCATGAGTGGGGTGGAGGGATGATAGAAGGGAGGGCAAATGGAAGGAGGGAGCAATTAGCAGTATACACTTTTGGGGAGGATCAAGGTCAAAAGAGAGAATAGAATAAATGAGAGGCAGGATAGGATGAAGAGAAATAAAGTAAGTCTTACACAGCATGACCATTATGGAAGTCTTTTGAAAAACTATACATACATAGCCTATATTGAATTCCTTCCCTTCTCAGTGAGAATGGGTCGAGAGGGAGGAAGGGAGAGAAGTTGGAGCTCAAAATTTAAAGAATGAATGTTGAGAATTGTTTTTGCATGCAAGAAGGAAATATGAAATACAGGTAATGGGGTATGGAAATATATCTTGCCCTATAAGAAAAGAGAGAAGATTGAGATGAGGGAAGGGAGGGGTGTGATAGAAGGGAGGGCAGACTGGGGGAAAGAGCAATCAGAATGCATAGCATTTTGGAGTGGGGGGAAGGGAGAGATGGGGAAAATATTTAAAACTCAAAATTTTGTGGAAATGAATGTTGAAAAGAAAAATAAATAAATAAACATAAAAAATTAGGAATAAAAGTATATTAAAGGTGAGAGTTGTTTTTCCTTTGTTTTTGAAGAAGACCAATAACATCATGAGTGAGAAAGAATATGTGAAAGAAGTAAAGAAGGAATGCATTCTAAGCATCACAATAGGTCAGGTAAAGGCATGAGAAGGGAGATGGAGTATCATGTGTGGAATAAAGAGGTCAATTTCGTTGAATCACAAAATGTGAGATGGGGAGCAAAGTGAAGCTGGAAAGACAGTTAGGAAGACTTATATGAACCTATGCAAAGTGAAGTGAACATAACCAGGAGAGCATTGTACAAAATAGCAGCAACATTTTAAGGATGATCAATTATGAAAGACTTAGCTACACTGATCAAGACAGTGATCCAATTGAAAGAACCCATGATGAAAAACGCTTTTCACTTCCAGAGATAAAACCGATGAACTCTGTGTGTGTATTGAAACATATTTTTAAAAGAAATTTCTTTGTTTTTATTGTTTAATTCTTCTTACAACATGGCTAATACAGAAATATGTTCCGCATGACCTCACAAGAGTGATTGAAATCAAATCGTTTCCTTTCTCAATGAATATTTGGTTATGTATCATTATGGGGATGTACTATCACAGGTTCTTAGATCTGCGTTCATAAAAGGAAAAGCAACTTTTGAGGGGTTAACAATCACATGAATCAAGCACATATAATAATCCTTTCACCAAGCACATATATAATTCACCTAGTTCAAGGGAGTCAACACCCTGAGCTTCAACGAAAATACACAGAAATCAAAAAGTCTACAGACATAGCTTCCTCTGCCTGATCACAATTCAACAGACAGGTCTAACTGTCTGACAATACTTACCAGAGAGGGAAGCACTGACATCTGGGTTTTCAAAGTCGGGGTGGAGGGTGGTGTTCCTTAAAGCACCTTCCCAGTGTCCTCGTCCATCACTCAAACCTTTTTTATTTTATTTTATTTTTTATGTTAAATTTATTTATTTAAATTTTTACATTCATTTTCACAAAATTTTGGGTTTCATATTTTCTTCCCATTTGCCCCTCCCACCCCAATACACTGAGCATTTTAATTTCCCCTATCACCAATCTTCCCTCTCTTCTATCATCCCTCCATTCCCTTGTCCCCATCTTCTCTTTCGTCCTGTAGGGCAAGATAACTTTCTATTACCCATTACCTGTATTTCTTATTTCCTAGTGGCAAGAATAATACTCTACAGTTGTTCCTAAAGCTTTGAGTTCCCACTTCTCCCCATCCCTCCCACCCCACCCATTCCCTTTGGAAAGGCAGGCAATTCAATAGGCCATATCTGTGTAGTTTTGCAAATGACTTTCATAATAGTCGTGTTGGGTAAGACTAACTATATTTCCCTCCATCCTATCCTGCCCCACATTGCTTCTATTCTCTCCTTTGATCCTGTCCCTCCCCAAGAGTGTTGATTTCAAATTACTCCCTCCTCCCATTTCTGTCCCTTCCATCAACCCCCCTACCCTGCTTATCCCCTTCTCCCCCACTTTCCTGTATTGTAAGATAGGTTTTCATACCAAAATGAGTGTGCATTTTATTCCTTACTTTAGTCAAGTATGATGAGAGTAAACTTCATGTTATTCTCTCAGCTCCCCTCTTTTTCTCTCCACCAAAAATCTCCTGCCTGTCTCTTCTATGAGATATAGTTTTTCCCATTCCATTTCTCCCTCTCTCCTCCCAATACATTTCTTTCTCACCACTTAACTTCATTTTTTAAAGATATGATCCCATCCTATCCAATTCACTCTATGCTCTCTGTCTCTGTGTGTGCATGTGTGTATGTGTGTGCGCGTGTGTGCACGTGCATGTGTGTGTGTTTGAGTGTGTGTAATCCCATCAACTACCCAGATACTGAAAAGTTTCAAGAGTTATAAATATTGTCTTTCCATGTGGGAATGTAAACAGTTCAACTTTAGTAAGTCCCTTATGACTTCTCTTTACTGTTGACCTTTTCATGCTTCTTTTCATTCTTGTGTTTGAAAGTCAAACTTTCTTTTCAGCTCTGGTCTTTTCATCAAGAATGCTTGAAAGTCCTCTATTTCATTGAAAGACCATTTTTCCTCTGAAGTATTATACTCAGTTTTGCTGGGTAGGTGATTCTTGGTTTTAGTCCTAGTTCCTTTGACTTCTGGAATATCATATTCCACGCCCTTCGATCCCTTAATGTAGAGCTGCTAGATCTTGTGTTATCCTGACTGTATTTCCACAATACTGGAATTGTTTCTTTCTAGCTGCTTGCAACATTTTCTCCTTGACCAGAGAACTCTGGAATTTGGCCACAATGTTCCTAGGAGTTTCTCTTTTTGTATCTCTTTCAGGAGGTTATTGGTGGATTCCTTGAATATTTTTGTTTTGCCCTCTGGTTCTAGAATGTCAGGGCAGTTCTCCTTGATAATTTCATGAAAGATGATGTCTAGGCTCTTTGTTAGATCATAGCTTTCAAGTAGTCTCATAATTTTTAAATTGTCTCTCCTGGATGTATTTTCCAGGTCAGCTGTTTTTCCAATGAGATATTTCACATTCTCTTCCATTTTGTCATTCTTTTGGTTTTGTTTTGTTATTTCTTGGTTTCTCATAAAGTCATTAGCCTCTATCTGTTCCATTCTAATTTTTCAAAAAACTGTTTTCTTCAGTGACCTTTTGAACCTCCTTTTCCATTTGACTAATTTTGCTTTTTAAAGCATGACTTTTTGAACTTCTTTTGCCAATTGAGTTAGCCTATTTTTCAAGGTATTTTTTTCTTCAGCATTTTATTGGATCTCCTTAGCAAGGTTTTGACCTGCTTTTCATGCTTTTCTTGCATCTCTCTCATTTCTCTTCCCATTTTTTCCTCCACCTCTCTAACTTGATTTTCAAATTCCTTTTTGAGCTCCACTCAAACCTTCTTACAAAAACTAAACTTGAAAATAAAACCTCACCCTCAGAGACCCAGTGCCTCAATGGAAAAAAGAAAAGGTACTTGATACCCTCCTACAAAACAACTTCCCTGATCAATGTACCCATAATGGGCAGGTCCATCAATGGGTGGAAAGGATCTTCTTTAATCACATTACTCAGTCAGAGGTACTTTTAGTAAAACGAAACCAGCAAAAGATCCTGATTTGATTGCCATCACAGGTAAGGAGAAAGAGATTTTGGAATTCAATTAAAAATATTTGTTAAATTTCTTCACATAAATTAAGAGATATTTAATGAAATAAGTAAAGATAACTTAAAAAAGCAAAATTAAGTGTTCTTTCTGTCTTTCCTCTCTTCTGACATTGCAATATCACATTTATGTCCCATGGGTACCTCCTCTGACAACCTACTGATGTACCTTTATAGCATGGGCATTTCTCTGAGTTCTTGAAGGGTATGACAGTGAAGGTCAACCTGGAAGATTTACTGAACTTGGAAAGCCTTGAAACATGACACAGAGATGAACCGTGTGTTGATCATCCCATGTGGAGAGGCTTATTGTCTGGGGTTTGTCTACAGGGTGATGACCTATTTTTGGCTACTGCAACTCATGAAGCTCCAACTTGAAAAGTGAGGCCTGTATCAATGGAAAGACTACCATCATCAGTGAGATTGTAGCTCCTTTGGAACTACTTTGGAAGCCTCAACATTAGATATCCCAATAGAATTTATAATTTGAGTAGTAAGAAAGCATGAGGTAGTGGAAAAAGCACAGGGTTTAGAGTCAGAAGACCAGGGGTAGTTTGGAATGTCATAATGACCCAGGACAAATCACTCAGTCATATTTTTCTCTTTTGTAAAAAAGAATAATTGTTACTCTTCCAACTGCATCACAAAATCATTAGGAGCAAAGCTCTTTGTAAACCTCAGTGTGGTAGAGAAATGAGTGGTATGACTTGTATCACCTTATGATACTGTTTCACCTCCTGACAAAATCTTAAAGCTTTGGAAATTGTCTCCAATAGATGTTTTTTTTCTTATTTTGAATAATAACCATTTAAATGAGAAGGCTTTGCAGTTTACAAAGTGCTTTCACATCCACTATCTCTTCAGACTTTTACAAGAGGCGTTAAGGTGGCACAGTGGAGCCTGGAGTTAGGAAGATGTGAGTTCAAATTTGACCTCAGACCCTTACTAACTGCACGGCCTTGGTAAAGTTAATTAACCTCTGTCCACCTCGGTTTCTCCAACTATACAATAGAGATAATAGCAGCGCCTATCTATCTTCCAGGGTTGTTCCAAAGATCAAACGAAATAATAATTACGAAGAGTTTACCACAATACCTAGTGCCTAGTAAGCCTTTCATAAATCCATGTTTCTTTTCTTCATAGGTAGGACTGGAATCATAGGATCTTAGATACAGAAATAAAAGGGATCTCGGGGATAATTTAATCCACAATTTTCATTTCATAAATGAGGGTACTGAAGGCCAAGGAGTTGTTTAGCTGTCTTGCCCTAATTGTCCATTACAGAAAGTGTTAGAGGTAGAATTTGAACTCACATCTTCTGAATTCTGGAATTAGTGCTTTTTAGTGGTATGAGTCTGGATTATTATTCCTATTTCATAAAAGAGGAAAATAATGCTAGTTTTGAGATCTTTGGTAAATCATTTAAATTTTTGAGTATGAAAATCAGATTTTGAACCCAAGTCTTCTGACTCTTTTCACTATACCACTATATATTTTCCCTATACCAATAGGGAAAATACCAATATATATTGTTGAATTATAATATATTGGGATAGCTACTGATAGGACCTTGATTAAAATTAATTATGTTTCGACCAATTCCATTTTTCCTCCTTGAATAGTATTTTTTAAAATAATGCCCTGACTAAGCAGTCAGGTGGTATACTGGACAGGCCCAGGCCTCAAGTCCCAAAGACCTGAGTTCAAATCTGGCCTTTGACAATTACTAGCTGTATTAATCTAGGTAAATCATTTAACTTCTGTTTCCTCCAATTTACTCATCTATAAAATGAGAACAATAATAGAATCTACTTTCCACAGTTATTGTGAGGCTCCAATGAGACACTTCTAAAGTCTGAGTCTAGTGTTTAGCATGTAGTAAGTGCTAGAGAAGTGTTAGCTGTTATTGTTGCATGCTTCATTACTTGTAAGTCTGGAGCAAATATTCTTCATCTTTTTGTGCTTTCAGATACATGAAGTATCATGTTATATTGTTTTCTTAATTTTTCATGATGGTCATAAAATTCTAACTCACATGTCTGTGAAACTTTAAAGTTTGCTTTCCTTGTAATAACTTGTAATAGTTAGTGTAAGAATTATCATTCCCATTTTAAGGAGGAGAAAACTGGAGCTCAGGGCGGTTCATTGACTTCTCCATGTTCATACAATTAGAGGATCAGAGAGTTAGAGCTAAAAGGGTACTTAGAAGCTCTCCAATCCAAGAGATGAGTAGTTGGGGCCCAAAGAATTTAAATGAGCTACCGAAAGACAAAAAAGATACAGCTCCTTTGGCTCCAAAACCAGCATGCTGTATGCTACGTCACATGGTCATGTCAGAGACGGGTTTCAAACACAGTTTTAATGCTAGATTCAATAGTATACCTACTATACCATCTGTTTTATGTTTTTCCCCTTGTAAATAAATGTTTCTTTCCTTGAACTTTGTGAATAGTGTGTTTACAAGGAGGGCTGCTGCTAACTCCCCTTGGAGGGCATGATATAGTTAAATGGAACATGGGGTAGTCATACAGTAAAATTCCTTTATTTTTTGGATGAGACAATTAGTTAGAGATGTTGGAAACTCCCTAACATGTATTTGAGCTCTTCTGCTATGTCTTACACTAGAGAAATTCCATACAACTCCAGGAACTGGTAGATATTTTATAACCTTTCAATGACCCTGTAATTCATCAGAGGTCTCATCCTGGAGTTATGGCAAGAAGACTTGCTCTACAATTGAACATGGAGGTTTCCACAACAGAACAGTTCTGAACTCTTAATTTGTCTGGGATATGGTACAGAGAGAAGAATAAAGGTAACTCCATATAAGCACTGGTTTGTATCTATCCATCAGGAAGACTGTGTTTAGTAGAGCTGAACTATGGGAAGTGGAGAAGCTGTTGAATATAGCATGAACCTATCTTCTAGATAAAATGTTAAGACTTCCTGTTGATTTCAAAGAGATTCCCAAGAAGATAAGGCCATGCACCAACTGTTCAATCAGATCCATGGAGATTCTATATCAGCAGTTTTTGCTCTTTAAATATGCACTTTTTCCCCTTTGGCTAAGCTAGTAAAGTTTTCAAACAATATAGTTTTCAATAATTTAGTAAATAATCTCCAGTGTCTTAAAACTTTTATAGCATTCAGGTTTGCAATCTGGTAATGTTTTACAACCCTGAGGCTGATACAAATAAAAATATTTATTAGAAGGCCAAATGCTTGCTCAAACACAGAGAATTCCTGAAAATAAACGTCTTCATGAATCAACACTTGTGAAATCAAAAGACATTTATGCCAAAAAGTGTCCCTTACTTGGGTACTAGGGACAGATTATATTGTATAAGGTACCATTCAAACACAAATACAGTAAGGGGTTGCTAACTTTCTTGGGAGTCTACTCTATCTTGAAAAGCATTATGGTATGATATTAAAAATCCTAGAAACTGCCAAGACAAGCCCAAGAAACATATAAACACAATTAAAAAACAATTTGCACACAAATAAAGTCAGATCTAGACAAATGGGGAAATATTAATTGCTCCAGGGTAAGCCAAGCCAATACAATAAAAATGACAGTTCCATCTAAATTAGTTTATTTATTCAGTGCCATACAAAACTACCGAACTTTATTTTATAGAGCTAGAAAAGAATGATTAAATTCATCTGAAAGAATAAAAAGTCAAGAACATCAAGGGAATAAATGGGAAAAAATATGAAGAAAGGTGGCTTAGGAGTATGAGATTTCAAACTGTATTACAAAGCAATAATCATCAAAACAATCTAGTAGTGTCTAAGAAATGGTAGATCAGTAGAATAGATTGTGTACACACAGTAGTAAATGAACATAGTAGTCTAGTGTTTGATAATTCCAAAGATTCAAACTTTTGGGGAAAGAACTCAAAACTTGAAAGAAAATTATTGGGGAAAATGGAAAGCTGTTTGGCAGAAACTAGGCATACAGCAACATCTCACAAAGTATGCCAATATAAGATCAAATGGGTACATCGTTTAGAAATAAAGGATGATATAAGCAAATTAGCAGAGAATGGAAAAAAATTACCTGTCAAATAAGGGAAGATTTTATGACCAAACAGGAAATCAAGAGGATCAGAGTATATAAAGTGGATAATTTTGACTACATTAATTAATAAAATGATTTTGCAAAAATAAAAACAATGTAGCCAAGATTAAAAAGAAAGCAGGAAATTGAGAATTTTTTTTTAAAGCAACTGTCTCTGATAAAGGTCGCATTTCACAATATATAAAGAACTAATTCAAATTTATAAGAATATTAGTCATTCTCCAATTGATAAATGATCAAGGCTTATGAATAGGTAGTTTTCAGAAGAAAATATCAAAGCTATCAATAGTTGCATAAAAGTGCTCTAAATTTCTATTGTTTAGAGAAATGCAAGTGAAAACCACCTTTCACCTATCAGATCATCTAATAATACAGAAAAGGAAAATGATAAGTGTTGGAGAAGTGGAAAAATTGTAACTCTAATGTATTGCTAGTGGAGTTGTGCTCTGATTCAATAATTCTGAGCGGCAATTTAGAGCTATGTCTAAAGAGCAATCAAACTGTGATGACCATCCAACTGGAGAATGGCTGAATAAGTTCTCATATATGAAAGCATTGGAATACTATTGTGCTATAAGAAAAGATGAGCAAGCAGATCTCAGAAAAACTTGGAAAATCTTACATGAACTGATGTTGAGTGAAGTGAGCAGAACCAGGAGAACATTGTACACAATGAGAGCAATATTGTATGACAATCAGTTATGATTGATTTAGTTCTTCTCAGCAATACAATTATCAAGCGCAATTCCAAAATACTCATGATGAAAAATGCTATCGACATCTGGAGAAAGAACCATGGAAATTGAATGTAACTCAAAGCATATTATTTTCAATTTTTTTGTGTGTTTTCTCTCTTTTTTGTGTTTTCTCTTTCACAATATGACTAATGTGGAGATATATTTTATATGACTGCGTATGTATAACTTTTATTAGATTGCTTACTATCTTGGTGAATTGAAGGATGGAGGAGAGAAGAGAGGGAGGGAGGCCGATAGAAAAATTTGTTTAAGTCAAAATCTTATAAAAATAAATCTTGAAAATTGTCTTGACATGTAATTAGAAAAAATAAAATATTGTTTACATTAAAAAAGAAATGTTTATTTGGATGGTCTCAGAAAAATCTCAGAAGAGGTATATGAACTGATGCAAATGAAATAACTGGAACTAAAAGTACATTGTGCAGAGTAACAACAATATTGTACGATGATCAACTGTAAAATTATTCTGAGTAATAAAATGACCCAAGACAATTCCAAAGGACTTATGAAAAACACAATCCACCTACAGAGAAAGAACTTTTGGAACCTGAATGCATATTAAAGCATAATTTTTTATTTCATTTTTCTTATTTTTTCCTGTTTTTTCTTTTGTAACAAGGCTAATATACCAATATGTTTGGCATGATTTCACATGTATAATCTATATAAAAATTGCTTGCTTTCTCAATTATAGGGGAGAGGAAAGGGAGATAATTAAAAATTCATTTTAAAAAAATGTTATTTTTACATGTAACTGAGAAAATATGAGAGAAAAAAATAAAAAAAAATAAGTGAAAGAGTAGGAAGACCAAAGGAGCAATCTGTCAGAGGAGACAGGATGGAATGGGATTGCTTGACCAAATAGAGGAGTTAGGCTTGGTAAGGATTAAGGCCACTTCATTATGTAAGACAAAAGTGAAGAAGAAAGTGGCAAAAGCATTTGAGTGATATAAAAAGAGGAAGAAAGTAGAAGAGGGAGTTCATATCAAATATCCTCATTTTCCTCCTGTAAAATATGAAACAAATATCACATCTTCCTTCTTTTAGAGAAGGCGGCCATATTCAAACCATATATACTACCTTTGGCACTACAAGGTTGAAGGTTATAGGACCAGCTTTGGTGGAAAAATTGAGGCCAGGTAGGTGATCCAGTTGAGGCAGCTAGGCAACATGATGAATAGAGTGCCAGGTATGGAGTTTGGAAGATTCATCTCTCTGAGTTCAAATACAGCCTGAGATATTTACTACCTGTGTAAGACTTGGCAATTTACTTAACCCTGTTTGCCTCAGTTTTCTCATCTGTAAAATAAGTTGAAGGAGGAAATAGACAATCACTCCAGTGTCTTTGCCTAGAAAACCCAAATGAGGTCATGAATAGTTTGACACAGCTGAACAACAGATGGCATGGTGCATAGAGCACTTGGTCTACAGTCAGGAAAACCTAAGTTAAAATCAAGCTTCAGACATTCATCTAGCTTCATGACCTGGGACAAGGCACTTAACCTCTGCCTATCTCAGTGTCCTTCAACTGTAAGATGTTGATAATAGCAGCAACTACCTCACTGGATTGTTGTGAGGATAGAATGAGTTAACATTTATCAAATACTTAGCACAATGCTTGTCAGATAATAGGTGTTTAATAAATGATTCCCCCAGAGAAAGAGGTGGCACCCTGGTCCCTACAGACATCGGTCATGAGTTTCATAGGAACTTAGTCTCTCTACCACCTAGACTTATAGGAATTCATGCAGAGGTGCTTGTGAAGAATGAGTATATGGACTATATTGACTTATTAGACAGTAGAAAAAATATGGCTATCATGTTCCAGTCACTTAATTTGAGAGACATTTGAGGGTAAAAGCTTTAGAGCCACTAGAAGGATTTGGCCTTGGAGAAGTATGATACAACAAAATTATACTTGGGATACATTGAGATAAGTGAAATTTTTCACAAAAGTTATAATTAAAAGGGCAATAGAATAAATACTCTAATCTGAGGTCTTTCTTCTTTTATTAACATGGTGTCATCATACACACACACACACACACACAAGAATGCAAAAGAAGGAGTTATAAAATACAGATTTAAGTCTCAACGGTCATTAGATGTGGGATCATGAGTAATTACAATTAATCCTCAAATGGGCATAAAAGGCTCCGAGACAAAGCTGATGACTCAGGGCATTTCAGGAATGGAGACAACCTGTATAAATGTAGAGAGATAGGAAATGGAACATCATGTACAGGGGACAGGAAAAAGCACTTACTGAGGACATTGTATGTATGAGAAATATTGAGGATGAGCATTACTAGCACTTATGTGGTTATTTCTGTCATTGAAGTATTTAATGCATGGATGGAACTAGAACAGGTCTTAGGGGAGTAAATCACTGGTGGTGGCTGTGGTTTCCATGCTTCTCAACCCACGAACACCAGGTAGTTTTGAAGGTCAATGAGAAGGATCCCTCACCTGGATGAGAGGGGAGTGTGCTCCAGCACCAGCTCCAGCCTCAGCCACAGACATAACCCCAGTCTCAGTCCCAGGGTGGCGGCAGTCACTGCTGAAACAGAGGCTGCTTCACCCCTCACTGAAACAAAGAGCTCAAAAGTCAAGTACTTGGCTGACCAGCTGTGTCTGGAATCCCTGATTTAACACAAAAGTCAAGTAATTGACTGGGAAAATGAGCAAACGGGAAAAAAGAAACAGACTATAGATTCTTATTTTCTTGTTGAAGAGGTATTTTCTTATATCATCAGTTACAAAGAAGATCAAAATATAACCAGAAGTATTCAACAAAATCAAAGCTCCTGAATTCAAAGCCTCTAAGAAAAATATGAATTGCTCTCAGCCCATGGAAGAGCTCAAAAAGTTCTTTTTTGATTTTGAAAATCAAGTAAGAGAAGTAGACGAAAAATTGGGAAGAGAAATGAGAATGATGCAAGAAAATCATGAAAAATGAGCTAACAGCTTGCTAAAGAAAACCCCTAAAAATACTGAAGAAAATAATATTTTTAAAATTAGACTAACCCAAATGGCAAAAGATGTCCAAAAGGTCGATAAGGAGAAGAATGCCTTAAAAAACAGAATGGGCCAATAGGTAAAAGAAGTTCACAAGTTCACTGAAGAAAATAATTCCTTCAAAATTAGAATGGAACAAATGGAGGCAAATGACTTTATGAGAAATCAAGAATTTATAAAACAAAACCAAAAGAATGAGAAAAAAGAAGACAATGTGAAGTATCTCAATGGAAAAACAACTGACCTGGAAAATTGATACAAGAGAGATAATTTAAAAAAATATTGAACTACCAGGAAACCATGATTAAAAAAAGAGCCTAAAGATCATCTTTCAGGAAATTGTGAAGGAAAACTGCCTTGATATTCTAGAACCAGAGCGTAAAATAGAAATGGAAAGAATCCACCTATCACCTCCTTAAAGAGATCTCAAAAGAAAAACTCCTAGAAATGTTGTAGACAAATTCCAGAGTTCCCAGGTCAAGGAGAAAATATTAAAAGCAGACAGAAAGAAACAATTCAAGTACTGTGGAAGCACAATCAGGATAACACAATATTTAGCAGCTTCTACACTAAAGGATCAGAAGGCATGGATATTCCAGAAGTCAAAAGAGGTGGAATTAAAACCAAGAATCACCTACCCAGAAAAACTGAATACAGTACTTCAGAGGAAAAAAAAATGAAACTTCAATGAAATAGAGGACTTCCAAGAATTCTTATTGAACAGATCAGAACAGAAAAGAAAATTTAACTTTCAAATACAAGAATCAAGAGAAGCATGAAAAGGTAAACAGAAACCAACAGAAACTTTTTAAAGTTGAACTGTTTAGATTCCTACATGGAAAAATGATATTTGTAACTTATGAGACCTTTCTCAGTATTGTCAGTTGGAGGGAATATACATACACACACATATGCACACACACATGAACATGTGTGTGACTGTGTATATGTGTGTGTGCATAGAGAGATAGAGAGACAGATACAGAGACAGAGAGATAGAGAGACAGAGGGCTCAGGGTGAGCTGAATATGGAGGAATGATACCTAAAAAAAGAAAATTAAGTGCTGAGAGGAATGAAAAGGAAAGAGGGATAGAATGTAGTAAATCATCTCACATGTAAGAGGCATGGAAGAGCTTTTACAATGGAGGGGAAGAAGGGGAAGATGAGAGGGAATAAGTAAGCTTTCTTTTCATTGGATTTGACTTCAGGAGGGAATAACATCTACTCTCAATTTGGTATGGAAGTTTATGTTACTCTACAGGAAAGTGGAGTGGGGAGGGGATAGAAGAGGGGGAGTAAGAGAAGGGATGGCGGATTGGGGGAAGGGGTAATTGGAAACAAGCACTTTGGTAGAGGGACAAGTCAAAGGAGAAAATAGAATAAATAGAGAGTGGGACAGGGTAGAGGGAAATACAGTTAGTGTTTCACAACATGACTGTTATGGAAGTGTTTTACTTGGCTATGCATCTATGACCTATATGGAATTGCTTGCCTTTCCAATGAGGGTGGGTGGGAAGGGGGGAAGGAAGAGAATGCAGAACTCAAAGCTTTAAAAATGAATGTTAAAAATTGTTTTTACATGCAACTAGGAAATAAGATATATAGGCAATGGGGTATAAAAATCTATCTTGACCTATAGAAAAATAGAAGTGAAGGGGATAAGAGGGGATGAGTGACAGAAGGTAGGGCAGATTGGAGGAAAGGATAATCAAAACACATACCACCCTGGAGGGGGGAGATGGGGAGAAAATGTGAAATTAATAATTATGTGGAAGTGAATCTTGAAAACTGAAAATAATTTTAAAAAAATTCAGGAAAGAAAGAAAACAACTATGTGACCATGAATAAATCACTTAACCATGCTTGGCTTTCATATTCTCATGTGAAAAATGAAGGATTTGAACTCAATGACTTCTATTGTTCCTTCTTGATCTAAATCTTTGATTCTATGACGAAGTTTTTAACCAGAACAATTTGAAAATCCTCTAAGAAAAGAAGGCCTAGAAGTCTTCCTGTCTGTATCCTTAGACAGATGAAATCACCTGTGGATGAAATCATATAACTTTCTGTTGAAATAAATAGAGTACATTGACCTTCAAAGTTCCACTTGAAGCAACAGTTAAGTAATATCTCCAAGTGAGGAAAAGTGGCCTTGTATATACAATCTTGATGACTCAGAGAACTGTTCTGGCAAGCATTGAAAGTCTCAAATATCCAGTCATCTTTCTGTTAATGGTCTTTCTCAGGAGAAGTTGCATTCAGTCTTCATTTTAGCACAAACATCTCCATACCATCCTCTCCATGTCCCAGACATTTAAGGGAATATCACAGAAAGAAAGAAAAATGACAAAAGAAAAGAAACACTGGAGCAGATACTGTTCAAACTGAGAATGCAATTGTCTCCTCTGACTTCCCTCCCATTGTTGGCTCATCATGACTTTCAGAGAAGGTGGAGTAAGCTCTATCAAGGATGATACAATCTGGCACAGCAATCTCTCAGGGCCATATTGTGAAAGCTAATGGGAGAATGTTTTGTCTTTTACCTTGGTCTTTTTAAAATGGAAATGAATGGAAATAAAACCAACCCTGTTTGGGCACATTTTAATCTCATAGAACTAAAAGGAAATTGCTCCTGTACAGAGAAAATTATCCATCCATCACCTGGGAAAAAGTGAAGAAGACTTTCTTTTCGTATAGAAATGAAGATGATTGTGTAATGGGTATATACACACATACATACATATACAAACACATGCACATACATATGCAGATATAAATATGTATGTTCATACATAAGAACTTCAAAAGATTCATAGGTTCAAATAATGTTGAATATTGCCAAATAATAAGAAAGTATTCAAGAAAGCATTTCTCTGATAATTTTGATACTTCCTGTCTTGGACAGAACCCCAAAAGTTCTTATAGCAACTTTTATTCATCTTTCCTCCAAGCTGTTTTTATCTTTCAGTATAAAGATTTAGGATTTCTTTCCTAAGTTCAAATTCTAGGTTTTGATTGGCTTTTTTTAGGAAGAGCAACTTGAAAAAAAGTAAAAACTGAAGGTTTATATGGTTATAAGAAACCTCTTGTTACCTCTTGTCTTACAAAGGAATGAATTTGTAGGATCATAGAGTTGGGAAGGACCTTGTTGTTGTTCGTTCATTTTAGTCATGTCTGACTCTTGTGATTCCATTTGAGGTTTTCTTGGCAAAGACATGGTGTGAAGGTCTCATATCTAAACTATATAAAGAACTTTGTCAAAACTATAAAAATATGAGTCATTCCCTAATTGATAAATAGTCAAAGGATATGAGCAGGCAGTTTTCCAATGAAGAAATCAAAACAATTTATAGTCACATAAAAATACTCTAAATCATTTTTGATTAGAGAAATACAGATTAAAAGAAACTTGAGGTATCATTTTGGCACCTACAAACTGGTTAAAATGATAGAAGAGGAAAGTGACAAATGTTGGAGAGATACGAAAAAATTTGGAATATTAATTTATTGCTGGTGGAATTGTAAAAGGATTCATCCATTTTGGAGAGCAATCCGCAATTATGCCCAGAATTATTAAGCTATCTATACTCTTTGACCCAACAACAGCACTACTTTATCTATTTCCAAAGATGGAGAAAAAGGAATAGAACCTATGTTCTGAAGTGTCTATTGCAGCTCTCTTCATGGGGGCAAAGAACTGGAAATTGATAGGTTACCCATCAGTTGGGGAGTGGCTGAATAAGATGTGGCATAAGGCTTTGATGGAACACTAGTGTGCCATAAGAAATGATGAGCTCAATGATGTTTAGAAAAACATGGAAAGACTTGCATGAAATGATGAAGAATGAAATGAGTGGAATCAAAAGAACATTGTATACAGTGACAGCAATATTCTTTTAAGAATCACTGAGCAAATAAGTTATTTTGACTATTATGAATACCCAAATTACCTATAAACAAAGACACTATCTGCATCCAGAAAAAGAATTGATGAATAGAAGTAGGTAGAGAATAATTTTGCATGTATGTATAAATATATATATGCATGTATATTCATATGTATGTGTATACCTATTTGTATCTAATGGTAGCCATCTCTAGGGTGGGGGCGAGCAGGGAAGAAAAAAAAGAAATTTGCATGATTTTGTATATTTGAAAGGAATAGCAAGTTGTTCATTGTAGATTTACAGCTTCACACATGGTCATCTTTTTTATTTTACTATGTTACGGAAATGCTTGTTTTATTCCATGAATTAAAAATAAAATAAAAAAGTACTGGGATGATTTGCATTTCCTTCCCTAGCTCATTTTTACAGATGAGGAAACTGAGGCAAACACAGCTAAGTGATTTGCCTGGGGTTACATAGCTACTAAGTTTCTGAGGCTAGATTTGAACTAGTCTTCTTGATTATAGTAAAACCAACACTTCCCTCTGATTCACCTAGATGCCTTGGAAGGGACCTTAGAGGTTACCGACTCTAACTACTTCCTTTTATAGACATGACAGTTCAGTTTCTCCTAGGTTACATAGTGTAGAGATGAGGTTGGAACCTAGGTCCCCTGATACTCATACTCCCGTTCACCAAAAAACTGACTGCTCAGTATTTCATATTCCACCCACATGACTGATTTGAGAGAAGCATGGCATAATGGAAAGAACCCTAGATTTGAAATCAAAGGACTGCCTCTAATGATTCCTATCTGTATGACCTTTGGCAAGTTAATTGACCCACCTGGGCCTCGGTTTCCTCATTTGTAAAATACACACATCACACTATATGACCTTTGAGTTCCCATTCTGCTTTTAGTCTCTCACTCTATGACGTGGGTTATAATCCTGGATCTAACAGTCATTTAACCTTCCTGGGCCTCAATTATTTTTTCATTTGCAAAATGAAGGATTTAGATAGATGACTTCTAAGATCCTTTCCAGCTCCAGTTTTAATAATTTTAGGGAACTAGTTCCTACTGAATTTTTTGATGATTATGATTTAAGGTATTACTCCTTTGGGGGAGGGGAGCAATACTTCAAAAACACACTTGGAAAGGGGGAAAAATGTTTCACACCCCAAAGTCATGATTGCACAGTGCAGTAATTTCAGAAACTGTGACCCATGACTAGAGTCAAAAGTTTCTGTCCCAGTGCTCTTGACACTATACCAGATAGTCAGCCACCTAGATCAGAGTATTCTTCCATCACAAGACAAGAATTTATTTAAATTTCCTGAAGTCTTTAAAAGATTGCTCATTGCTATTTCTTTGATATCTATAATTCACATTCATTTTGTGTTTGTTCTTTGGTGGGAGGAAGAACAGAACAAATGCTTACTCATCTAAATAATGAACTGAATTTTCAAGAACATGACATCAAGACACTGAAGGGCACTCACAAATTGGGAGTCTTCTCAAACAGAGATTTCTTTTTTTTTTTTTTAGTTTAAATATGTTCATGACTATGGAAAAATACCCTGAGGGATGGAGACCCTTTGCTGGGTGAACTTTTACAAGGCATATCACATCTCAAAGATTCAATCACTTCCTTTATGCAGTGTGAATTTGAATAATGTAATCCCTTCAGGGGTTTCATTATTTTCAATAATGAGAACTTTATTCACTCCAGTAATGCAGATTGCGATCCATTGTGTAGGGCTCTTATTCTTAATATCTTGCAAATCTAGCATAGTGTTATTAAGCCTACCTGCAAGAGGCCTTTCTCTAAATTTCTCTACACTGAATGGATATCAAGGAAATTTGCATACTGTATAGCAGTTGTCCCTCACTTATGCTAGGTGACATGTCCAACTTTTTTTTTTCCTAATCTTACCTTTATCTGGTGACATTCTTTGTACTATTTCTCTAAGCCTCAGTCCTTATTTATAGTGTGTTACATCCTGTTCCCACATACCATATACTTTTCCATTGTCCTTTGGTTGACCTTTAATTTAAATTCTTTAGAGACATAAATATTCCCTGTCTTGCATCCACAACACATCAACAAAAGAATGTTGATGGTAAGCAGATAGGGTTTTATTTGAAACAGAAGTTAGGGTCATTATAGAATTCTGCAGTTTCTCTTAAGACAATCCAGTCTGCCCATCACCTCCTTCTGAATTGAAGTTCCATGTAATTTTCCATTTGCAGTGTCTGTCCAAGATACACACCACATACACACACAGACACATTTGTACATACACTGGTGGATGTTTTCAATGGTTTGTCTGTCCAACTGCATATCATAGTTGGAATCAGGGGTGAGGAATCCAAGACTTTGAGGCCACATGTTGCCTTCTAGGTTCTCAAGTATGGCCCTTTGACTGAATCCAAACTCTTCAGAACAAATCCCCTCAAGAAAAGGATTTGTTCTGTAAAACAGGCCTCCAGGCCTCAGGTTCCCCATACCTTGTCAGGACAAGAGATATTCATCATCCACTTGGATTTTCCTATGTGGATGATTATGTCTAACTTCTTTGTATGATTTTGGATTTCATGAAGGAGATTCTGTAGTGTTCTAACACTTGAAAGAGTTATAGCAGTATCAGTTGAGACACATATGGCATACCTTTCACATCTGGAAAGAATTTCACTTTGACTGGCACTCTGAACTGGACATCCCTCATAATAATGTCAAATAGTGTCTTTGCTAAGTAGTAATAGAGTTTCACTTGTATTAAATTAACAATTTAATAACAAATCATTTTCAAGAACCCTAATTCAAATGCACTGAACATTTATTGAGCACCTGACTTTACACTGGACATTGTCTCTGTTTTTAAGTCTCACTTGATGAACCAAGTAATTAATTGATTGGATAATTATCCTGTCATGTAATCTTACATGACTTTGACATTTGCACAGAGACATCTTGTCAGAGGAGAGTCTTCTACATTTCTAATCATACTTAACTACATAAAATATCTCTTTGTAATACACAAACAATAAACAGTCAGGTATTTTTTTCTCTACATTTTCAGTTACTTTTGTAACCATAAACAGACAGATTGATGTTTCCTACATCATTTGTGATAGACTACCTGATTTCTTCTCACTTCTCCATCAAGGATGGATGGTATCAATATGTATGCAAATTATTCACATGAAAAAATTGTAGGGATGAAGAAGGTATAAATGAGTTGTTATTGATTTTTTGTTTCTTTATTTAGGCAATAATAAGATCTGAGATATTTTTCTGGCTTTTGGCATCCTCTTTCAGTTTATGTGCCTTGATAATATTTCCCTAAAAATTTGTTTTGCCTCCAGCATGACCGTCCCGTTTGTATAGCTGGTCCATTCTAGCTGCTTTTCCTTTCTCTATTTGCTTCATCAACATTTTAACTTTCTCAATCTGTATTTCCTGGGCTATACTTTTAGAGTTTAAATGTGAGAGCTCTACTTTCCTTGATAGAGGAAAGAGTTTATCATAAGAACGGTTGCTTCTTTTGTCCTTTTCCATCTATTTGTAGCCTCTCTTCCATTTTTAGAATAAAATTCCCTTGAGATGAGCTTGATTGGTAGAACTTTCTCCAAATTATCTTTAATGCTTTTTTTCTTCTAATGCATATCATTGTTTTAGGAGTTAATACTGTTCGAAATCTTCCAGAATTTTATTCATTAAGATTAACCCCACCTCACCCCACAAATTTTGTATTCTAAACCAATGATGCCCATGGCTACCATATCTCTTAGACTGTATAGAGATGAAGTTTTATCTCATCTCTTAGCAAGTTAAAATGCCATGATTTTCTAATAATTAAAATACAATCATTCATCGCTGGAAGTCATTCACATAAAATATATTAACAAATGTTCAAATAACCTTAATTTGGTTTGGCATTGTTTCTTAATGTATTCCACTGCCTAAGCTTCTTCCAGAGATACCTTAAATCAGATACCACATCTAAAAATAGCTTCATGGGCACATCCCCCACCACTAGTAGTGACCATGTTTTGCTGTGTTGCATGTTGACAAGGAAATTGATTTTCTTTCCCCTCCTTCCACAACTCCTTTTGACATTCTTTTTGTGGCAGCTCATCTATGGGAATGGCCTCAGTATTAACATATTGAGGATAATTAGTAAAGGAAGGGAGGATTTTCCTATTCTAGTAGAAATTTATTTCATTTTTTTTTAGCGCGCTATAAGAGCAACAGGAATTTGCCAATGTTCATTTTTCCGTATCTATAGATCTGCTTCAATTCAGGGGTAGGGAACCTATCTTAACTTTAAGTTCCTTTTCTGTCCTTTAAATAATATATTTCAACAATTCTTCAATTTTTTTTCCTCCAAACCAAAGCATTTGACTGGATGTCTTTGAGAATGAGTATATTTAACTTTCAATCATTTTTTTTTCCCATTTTGATAGGCTACAATCTGCATCTCACTTTTCTTCCAAAGTACACAATATTCTACTAAGTCAGTTTAGTAAAGATAGGACTACAATCCATTTCAATTAAAATTTTGTCTAAATGATTATTTGGATATCCTGCTTGGATCAAACTAATGCTTGTCTGCATACTTCAATTTTTAACTAATTCACTGCTAAATCATTCATGGAATCCTAGTATACAGAGTGCTAAGAAACTAAAGGACTTATATAGTCAAACCACCATAATTTTACAGATGAGGAAATGGAAACCCATTGAGAGAAAGAGACTTAACAAAGGTCAAATGGGAAATAACAGATGTAGGATTTGAACTCAGGTCCTATGGCATTCCAATCTAGTGCTATTTACATGACAGCTGAGGGTAACAAACATGATGCTCATATAAAATAACACATTGCCCAAACTTAAAGCAAGCTAGCCAACCGTTGAACAGAATGTATAAAGAGTAAGTAAATAAAATGAAACATCAATAATCAAGCCTACTCAGGAAGTTTTTTAAGTGTCCTCCAAGTTCATTATCATTGTAAGCACTAAGAACTCTATAGTCAACACTGTGGGGAGATTAAAAAAAATGGCAGGGGAAGCTTATCATGAAGGAATATCATAATGATAGAGAAAAATACACTGTATTTAAATCAAAGGAGTCAAACTCATAAAAAAATCTTCAGTATATTATAGTATGGTATAGAAATATAGGCACACATGGCAAGGTATAGAATTGAAGTGTTAAATAGTTGAGGTAAAAGAATGCCTGGGGCAGAATTATGAAGACAATTGCCATAATTTTCCACTTTGTGGGCTCAGCCTGAGTATCACATCACCTTCTCTGTCCTTCCCTACAGTCAATGCAACATGATGGCTTGGTTTTTTCTTTGAATTTGCCCTTCAGAACTTTCTACTGGAATGAATGGTCAGAGGGGTTAAAAGTCCCCATGGTGGATAATTGTGTGAAGTGAGAGCGAAGTTAAGAGCGCTTTTTAGGAGACATTTGAAAAAATCTGCAAAAAACATCTGAAGTGTTGCAGTAATTGTTCAATTGTGATGCTAATAGCTAAGAATAAGGCCTGGGTGAGTTTTGCCATATCAGAGCTTTTGGGAAGTGTTTTCAATGTTTCGCCCACCTTTACTTTTCTAATATTCAATAACAGTGGAGAATAGTCATGTATGCTTCCAAAAAAAGTCCAAGAAAAGCATGAATTTCCAATTTAGGAGATGGTTTCAATTGCATTTGTGGACCAATAAGAGTCTACATCAGCCTTCTATTTAATCATTTAATCACAAATACAATGTAAAAAGGACAACATCTTTTGAAAATTATTTCATTTCATCCCAAGTATGGTTTGAAGTGAAGCATAGCTTTAAAATGTGTTCATTCAGGCAAAGTAAGATTTTCTAGCTTACAAATTCTAATAAAATCTTTGAAGCAAAATACTTTATTGAGCTACCTTCGAGGTAGGCTGCCTCTCATTCTCCACAGATAAGTTTATAGTTTATGCAGATCTCAGGCATATTTCCTTCATAGAACTGAAATACAGTAGAGGATTCCTTGTAACCTGAAACCAATCAAATAAATGAAAATTAAGCTGGTAGGTGAAACTGAGAAAATATTGAAGACCTCTGGAATACTGGTCTATGGTTGGGTGACAGTGCAGATTTCAACCTTGTTTGCTTTCTGGTAATAGTAAACACTTTGATATCAGGAAAGATGCCTCGTTAATGGAAGGCACAGGAAGTGGTTCCCAAAATTCATTCTATGAGATTCCTTTGACATCTGAAAGGAAGATAATAGAAATAAAATTAAAAATACTATGTATGCCTAAGGTGGTTTAATAACACTAAGAGTAATTATCATAGTTTGTAAATTATTTTAAATGATTAAATCAATAGTTGAAACCTGTGGCACTCAGACTTCTATCAATCTGTGCCACATCCTTTGATTCTATTTTGATTTACTCAATGTGTGTCAACCTAAAGCTCCCTAGGAATTAACTATACTTTGTTTTATATTTATAGCTTTTTATGAACCTTTGATTAAAAATAGCAAGCAAACACGCAGGTATATTCTCTCTCTCTCTCTCTCTCTCTCTCTCTCTCTCACACACACACACACACACACACACACACACACACACACACTTACCCTCATTTGCCCACATGCACAAATCTCCAGATCAATTATTCTTGTCCTTATGAACCTTCCATATTTGTATTCAAAATGTGATTATTATCATGCCATGGTTGGCAAGACAAGAGACTTATCTATTTGTTGATGGAAGAGAATAAGATGTCTAGATTGGCCTCATTTGCTAATTTCATGAGATGAAAAGCAAGAAGTATGGGCAGGCAGCCAGGAATGAGTTATAGATTTTTGTATCTTGATACTACATAGACTTTGAATTTCACAGCCATTCCCTTTGTTGCTATTCAAACAATGATCTCTAGTTACAGAAATCTAAAATGATTTGTACAAGGACACAGAGAAAATTAGCAGTTAAACCAGGGATAAGGGTCAGTGTAGAGGAATCAGGGCTTTCAACTTCAACGCATCTTTAGTTTTACATTAGTTGTGGACCATCATTTGATTAGAAGGAGACATTAAAATTAGCCTTAGTCTCTTTTGTTTTGCCTGCTGATCACCATGTATGGAGTAGGGGAAGACATTTTTATGGGTATTCTGCGAATAAAGGCATGTGCAGTCAATTCTAAACTCCTTGGAGGACAGAGTGACTGTACTCTTTTGAATCTTATATCTCCAAAACTATGTAAAACTTGTGATAGGTGTTTAGTAAACGTTCTTTGGATTAAATTTGGATTTAAGTAGGGAAGGAAACAAATCTCTTTGCGTCTTTACTCAGTGTGTTTCTTATGTTCTGTGAGTTTGATATGGCTCTTGTGTCTATGTCTGTATTCTCCTAGCATGGAGACTCAGAGGATTCAGTTCCAACCTTTCCTATTCTCTCTTAATTTTCATGTTTTCTTTCTGTTGATTACTTCCAATTTATCTTGTGTACAACTTATTTGCATATAATTGTTTGCATGTTGTTTCTCCCATCTGTATGTTAACTTCTTGAGAGCAAGGACTGACTTTTACCTTTCTTTGTATAACCAGTGGTTAGCAAAGCATCTGGTATATGATAGGCACTTAATGTTTATTGCCTGAGTGACTGGATTTCCACCACCCCCTCTCTTACTAACAGTTATTTTCCTTAAGAGGTATCAATCACAGCATTCATTACAATGTTCCCAATGGGTAAAATATCTTCTCCAAAAATAAAAACCTCACAGAAGTGGTCCTTTCCCTGCTTCCTTAAATTGTCACTTATTTACTTATCTATCTACCTTTAGAATATAAGTTTTTGAAGTACAGGGGCTATTTTTAATTTTGTCTTAATATCTATAGGCAGCTAGGAGGCTTGGTGGATAGAATGAATCCTGGACCTGGAGTCAGGAAGAGTTGAGTTTTAATTGAGACTTAGGCACTCATCACCTGTGTGACCCTGAACAAACACTTGACTTCTGTCTACCTCAATATCTTCATCTGTAAAATTAGTTCTTGTGATGATGAATCAATAACATAGGTAAAGTGCTTTGCAAACCTTATAATGCTTCATGAATGGAAACAATCATCTGCAGTGTCTAGCATCTACTAGCATCTATCAAGATGGAAAATCAACAGTCTTAGTGTCATTGAGCTGTTGCTGTTATATATGTGAAGCCTAGGTAAGGCATCAATGTAAGATATTTTTCTTCTGGATATGGAGGGACCACTTTATCACAATAAGACTATTCTAGGAGTATTATGAAAATAGATAAGAAATGTGAAAGACATTAGATACTGTCTCAGAGGTTTAAAATTAATTTTTTGGAAAGATATGAATGAATGTGTGAATGAAATATTTATCAATCATATGCTCCTAATATTTCCAAAAGAGAGTTTGGGATTGAGGGCAGCTAGGTGGTACAATGGGGAGAATACCAGTCCTGGAGTCAGGAGGAACTGAATCTGACTGCAGACACTTGACACTTACTAATTGTATGACCCTGGGTTCCTCACAAAAAAAAAGAACTGGGGATATAAATAGAAAAGCAAGAAAGATAGTACATGTAGGACATTTTAGCTTTGAGTCAGATGAAAAGGAGCAGTGAACATTTGAATGTTATGGCAAAGGCAGATGGACAATAACTTTATTTCATTTCCAATTATAAAATCTTATCTGTGTCTAATGTCAGGCCATTAATAGGGCTAAGATTTTGGTGGCATTAAGTTTATTTTCTAGATCTTCAGTAGCTTGGGTTGAGTATCTGCAGAGGAAGTTAGCAAACAAAATTTCCTTAAGGAGTACTTCCCTGGAGGATGAGTGACTGGGCTTGGCTAGTGCTAATCCTAGAGTGCTTAGGTTTAGGGCCTTATATTATGTCTGCCTGTGTAGAGACCACCATTAAAGCAACCAATAAATATATATAGTTTAAAGAATAAAGTCAGACCTAAGAAAAAATTTTTTGCCCTGGCACTAAAAGCCCCATGTAACTTTCCCCAAAGTGACCCAGGGTTTTTGTCTCTGTCCCTTTCATTAAACTGTTCCTTTGCCTGGAATATACTACCACCTATCTCCACCTTTCCAACAGCTGAACTCCTACTCATTCACAAGGGCTCGTTTCATTTGACTTCTCAAGCTACCTATAATTCCTTTATCTTCTGATCTTACATATCACTTTCTAATTCTTCTCTGTATTTGCCATCTTTGTGGTATTATATATATTTTTACTTATATTTTGTTGATGTCCTCATTTCTGCCTTACCTCCCTCCATACCACCAATCACATACCCTTCTACAGTGTCTTATTGTGGTATAGAAGTTACCCTAGAGGCCATGCCTAATAACAGCTAAACCACTCATTTTCTGTACTCGTTCAGACTTTGCATTTTTACCTTCAACTTCCTTCATTTCTTTGTCTTACCCAAAATGATCCCTTCTATATACCCTTCCACCTCTTTTCTGAAAAATATAATCCTTGCTTCTGGTAAGAATATACTATTGAATAGCTCTATTTGATTTACCCATTATCTTTCTGACTTACCAGACCATAAATCCTTTCATGGACAGTCCACCATCTGTGCTTTCTCTCTGATTAGGATATAAGTTCATTGAGGACAAGGACCATCAAAATTGCTTATTTGTATACATTGAACTCAGAACTGTATTTGGTACAAAGTGAATGCTTAATAAATGCTTCTTATTCTTTGAACAGAATTCAGCGAAGTTCAAATTCAAGCAGGTCTTATCAAGTGTCAAATATAGATCCACTTTTTTTTTTGTTCTCTGAGGGGCAACTTAGCTAAATTCAGAGATGTTCATGACTACAAAGTCAGCCACCATCTGATGATTTTGTAGAAGTCGTTACAACCCATAAAGACAAAGGCACAAGAGGAATGAGATATGTATCTGTGCAAAGGTTTCTTGAACTGTTTTATGAAATGGACTTCTTGATATATTTGAAAAAATATTGTTTACATCATTTTTATAAGTTTCTTATGGGCAATTTTCTCTCTAAGGACACATTTCTCTACAGCTTATCTCATAGCCTTGCCAATTGAATCACAAACTATACTCTGGAATTTTAAACACTGTAATTTGTAGTAAATAGTGACTGTCTCACCTGGTCTACAATTACAGGCAATCCTCAGCTATGCTTTACTTCAGTGCTTAATAAATACAGTTTAGAAATTCATTTATTCACTCATTCTTTCATTCATTCATTCTATGTCTGTTGGATTTGTATTAAAGTCACTGAAACCTGAGTAAATGATTTATTAACGTACAGGGAAAACTATTGTTGTTACTGTTTGTCTTTTATTTTCAGTGAGGACCAACGCTATCAAGAGGAGTGTCTTGACTTCTGCATGAATTGGATTTAAGTGAGGCAGAGTCGCATGAGGTTGTCAACCTCACTCTCTTTTTCAGAGTCACCAAAGTCTAGTGGCAAGACAAAAGTCAAGTAATGGGTTGTCCCTGGATGCCATGGATGACATTTGCTTCTTTGATGTTTGACCAAGCTTTAAGCACTTCAAAGCACTTGCTTCAGCCATCTTCATGGCCATTGGAACAAATGGTTCTCATCCACCCCTTCTACTTGGGGAGGGAGGAATATTCGCATGCTTGGTGTAAACACTTCCTTAATTTACCCATGGGTCTGAGTTCCATTGGTCATCCTCACAGAGAAAGCAATGCTGCATAGAAAGGAGGAATACACACACACACACACACACACACACACACACACACACACAATGCTCAAAGTTAAAATGCTCAAAGTTAAAAACAAACAAAAATGTAAATGAGGACCCTTATTTTTCATTGCTATTTCATGATGTAAAACCCCAGACATTCTCTCCTTCCAGAAGGGGCAGATAACTTCAGTGATGGGGAAAGGCAATGACTTATAAAGATAAGGATATGGTAGGTAAATATTTGGACTTGTGCTGCAAAGACAGATTAGTGAGGAGCTAAATATAATGAATGTACTCATTTTGGCCATGACTGGATACACTTATAGAACAGAAGGATTGTTAAGACAAGTAGTTGAAAAAATATTGTAGAGATAAGAAAGTCTTCAAAATTTAAAGACTAGAATATATGTTATAAAACCAAGTCTATTAACTAAGGTTTAAAGTGATCTAACATTTTAAGAGAAATTCACTCAGATGTATAAATTTGCATTAGTTATGCAACTTTGCTCACTATTCCTCCCCTTCCCCCCCTTTCTATACATTCTGCCCCAAATATTATTTTGTGTGGCATGAAGACAGAAGCAGCCCTTTTAAGTAAACTATACCATTAATCCAAGAAAATGAGCAAAAAAAAGAAGCAAATTAACTCTGATGAGAACCTAATGATGTTATCATCAGATTAGATATACTGAGGGAGGTATAATATATACTCTAAGAAGTTAATGTAGAATAATATATTGGCCAAAAACATAGGAAACATTAATTATTAAGAAAATCCCACTGTTTTCACATAAGGGAGATGAAGCTGTACTTGAAGATTTTTTTTTTAAATTTCTGAACCAGAATTAGAGTTTCAAAAAATTCTTCAAAATACCTCTTTACATGTCAAGAGATGGAGATTTTAAATCTCCGTGTTAGATGCATGCTGGATTTAAGAAAGCAAAAGTTCTTTTCGAGAAGAGGTTAAAATAAGATTAGTTGAAGAAATCAAGCATAGGGTTTTAAAATACCATAATATCTGACTAATATATTCATTCTTGTAAGGAGGATTAGGAGATCTAAAGAAGTAAGCAGAGTGGCATATAAAGGAAAGTTTAAAGCAAGGAAAGGAACATTATAGACTCCAGTGATTAAAGAATACTATTCACATTTGCAATAACAAGAAGAAAGTGGCTTACGTACAGTCCTGGAGCTGTTAGTTTAATTCATTCAATATTTCCATTTCCTTTCAAAGGATATAGGAAAGTATTTCTTTCTACTATTTTGGAACAGAATATCTCTAATTGAGTTTGTCATAAGGTCCTTGTGATCATCACCCAGATACTATATAAACAGAGTTCAACCAAGATGATGTTGTTTCTATTGTAAAAAGGAGGGTCGTAGCCTATCCCAATTAGTCATAGGTCACATATCTTATCTTAATCAATCAAATATAAAAAATCCATGAATTAAATCTTAGTCAATTTGAAAGAAGCACAGGATTTGAGTCATTGGATGAAAGCAGATAATACCACAGGTGAAATATATTGTTATTCATTGTGGAGATTTGGTTATTTCCTGGGTGCTGTGGTAAACCAGTTTGGGAGTGTGATCACTCAAGAGTCCATAGAGAATAGCAGTGATAATCCTGTGGGAACTCAGTCCACCAATTCCAGTAGGAGTTGTGGAACTATCCCTGCATACCATGAAATCATGTAGAATTCTGCTATGGAATAACGGAATCTCAGGCCTGGAAGAGACTATTCTAATCTATATTTACACAAAAATACTCTCTGAAACACTCCCATGAGCATTCAATCATCTTGAAGACTAGTGTGAAGAGAAGACTCTATTTAGAAGGAAGCCCATTCCATTTTGGAGTAGCTCTCATTGCTAGAAGTATTTCCTTATAAAGTCTAAATATACTTTTCTTCAATTTCTATCCACTGCCTCTGGTTTTGACCTCTAGGGTATAGTAAAGCAAATCTACTCCTTCTACATGACAACCCTGCAAATATTTCTTTTAAAAACACTTAAACATAGTTTTTTCTTGCTCCTGATTATTATAGCAAAGTAATTTCTATGAGAAAATAACTTTTTTTCCCTTTTCAACTTCAATTTTGCTTTGTAACAAAGGAAAAGTAGCAAAAGAAAAATCTGATATAATGGATATATTTAACAATGTATGCAGCGATCTGCTTTAGTAGTTCCCTGCCTCTGTTATTTGTTTGGTTAAGAATTCTCTCCCCAGGCAGTCAAAATAGTGTAATATAGGAAGTACTCAGTGGACTTCTACCAACTTTAAAACAAGATCTCAGATCAAATTCTGGAATGGCAGAACCAATAAAATATCTGGGTGAGATAATCTTCCAGCCTAAGGCTATTTAGGAGTTTGGAAAGAGAGATCTGTAACATGGGGGTTGAAGTTGACTTGGAAATCATATAGATGAAACACTAGTGGTAGGACTAGGTTATGAGAACAAAAGCTGTGGCAGTTTCAGAAGCTCTCAAGCCAGACACCACAAGGGGACCCGACAACTGATCAGAAAGAGATCCTAGAGGTCTCCTATACTAGCGTGGAAGTAGGACTGAAAGATGTTTATCTACTTCTGAGTCACAGTTCAAAGGTGGAGCACTTTTGGTTTAGAGAGCAGGGGCTATGAGGGGGAGTATCACTTTTGGTCACAAAGGATCAGAGACCCTGAGGGTCAGTATTACTTCAGATTAAAAGGGAACAGGGACCCTGAGGAGTAGTATTGATTGCGACCCCAAGAGATCAGGGGCCTGTCCTGAGTTAGGAACAAAGTCCCAACCAGGAAAGTGATGACCACACCAGATCACTTTGCTTTGGAACCATTGAAAAATTCCAAATTCACAGAAATAGCTCTGAAAACAGTAGTGAAAAAAAAAAAGCTTGAGGCATGGAACAATGCCCCTGTCTGTCTCCCTTCCTTACCTCCTGCTTGCCTTCCACCACAATAGATAGAGCTCAACTTTAACTTAAATTCGAAATCAAAAAATGGATTGGAAAAATTAACAAACAACAGCAAAGAATCTAACCATAGAAAAATTACTATGGTAACAGGGAACAAACTCAGAAGACAATAAAATAAAAACAGATATAAGCAAAGCTTTAAAAAAAAGTGTGAGTTGGACACAAGGCCAACTTAAGAGATAGCATCACGTGTGAAATACATTGTAATTCATTGAGAAGACTCAGTTATTCCCTGTGGTCTTGTGGAAAACTAGTCCAGGAATTTGACTTTAAAGCCCACAATGAATAGAAATAGTAATCCTCTAGAAACTCAGTCTACCTCTTCAAGTAGGAGTTGGAGAAGTATCCCTGATGGTGTACTACACCATCATATGCATACCATTAAATCATGTAGCAGTCAGCTATGGAATAAGTACTCCTGGAAGAGCTACTAATAATTACCAAAATAAGATAAGAATACTGGAAAAAAATTAAGTGAGAAAATGAGAGCAAGGGAAGAAAATCATGAGGAGACAATTAACTCTCACTTAAAAAAATATAGCCTGTAACATCTCCCATTTGTTTATTTTCGTTCTCTATGTCTGTGTACATATTTTAATACCCTATATAAATTATTTTGTTTTGTGTTTTGATCCGATTCCTCTGCCTTTCTCACTTACTATATACATATGTATTTACACACATATCTCTATTTACATGGAGATTAACTATGCATAAATGTGGACAAATGTGGACAAAATCTTTTTGTCAAAGATATTGAAGTGGTTTGCCATTTTCTCTTGTAGCTCATTTACAGATGAGAAATTGAGGCAAAGGGGTTAAGTTACTTGCCCAGGGTCAAATAGCTAGTAAGTGTCTGAGGCCACATTTGAACTTAGAAAGATGTTTTCTTACCTTCAGTGCCGGCACTCTTCATTGTACTACCTGACTGCCCCCAAACGTGTAATTTAATATAATTTATAATAACGCAAACCATATATTAAAAGTTAAATTAGGGGTTAAGTTCTGTTACATTAACCATATGAATTAGATGTTTTACATATATATATACACACACAAATATCACAATACATATATACATATATATGTATAATTAATATATAATTAATCCTCAAATCAGAACCTAATGTCTGTACTCAGTTTTGCTTTCACTAATTAGACTCATTTCCCTAAAAAAAACCTCTGTATTTCATTACTATGCCAATCATCTCTTCCTTGAGTTTAAATTACTATTTTGCTTCTCTATTTCTATTTATGATCACCCCGTAAACCATTCTCTTAATTTCATTGACACTAATTTGTAAAACCTAATTCTAAGAAATGTTCTTTTCATTTCATCTCCCACCACCCATTACTAGTTTCTCCTTCTAGTATATACTTAAATCTTTTTTCCAACAATGCTAATTATTAATGAAAATATTGGAACATAATGAGATTGAACTCTGAGC
>CM053769.1:279686260-279701395 GCA_028658325.1 Potorous gilbertii | reverse complement strand
AGGTCTTTCTACTGTCATGGTGGTGGTGAGGTATATGTTTCTTACCCTCAGCCTGCTTTTATTTGTTAGAACTGCCACAAGCTAGGTCCACTGTGTCCTTTACTGCCTTAGCTATACCAATGAATCTGCAGACTTGGAAAGATATGAGAGTATCCCAAGGTAATCAAAAAACCATTAATTTTAGTGAGTTTTGGAGTCAGATGACCTGAATTCAATTTGTAGTTCCTCTACCTTAGTACTTGGGTAAATCGCTTAATCACTCCGAGTTCAAATTACTCACCTATAAAATGATGTAAAGGTATCTCTAAGTTTCCTTTTCATTATAAACCCATTATTCAAAAATATCCTTACAGGAATCACTAAAAATATCAGAATTTGTAATTTTGGGTTTCCTATTTTTCCTTTTACTCTCTGATGGAAGATGGTAGTAAGCAAAAAAACCTCACTCATTTATTCAAGGAGCATGCATTTTAGTGATAAATTTGGGGTGTGAAACAGCATATACTATCAGATTCAGTAGAATTACTGGCTGCTTTTGCTGAACTAACTTTCCCCCTTCTTTGTTTTCATTTTTCGTTACAAATGATGGCTCGTTGAGTAACGGATCCAGAGGGACATGTTAAAAAAAAGGTTTTGTAAAAACAAAAGATATTAATAAAATGCACAATAAAAGAAAGTGCCTGGCACACAGTAGTTACCTTAATAAATACAAATTGACTCCTTATTGATTGAGACTTGTCTCTTCTGTATAGAAACCTATTATAATCACTGAACAATGATACAAAGATAAATAAAATAGGATCTTTGATTCAGAAAGCTTATAATCTACTACAGGAGATAACAAATGTACAAAAATAAATTCTACACATTTAAAATAACTTCAACATGCTTGACTGGTCATCATAGCCAAAAAACTTGCCATCATGAGTCTAACCTACATATAACGAATTTCTTTTGCATTTGGCTTGCCTGATACAACCGTCTTCCAGGACTATACTTGAAACCTGCCCATCATGGCAAAATCTGCCATTACATCTCTAGGGTGTATTGGGTAGGTCTTTCATGAAGGATTTATGGAAAAGACATGGATAAAAGGACTAAATAGAGACTTTTATATTCATTCATAAAATTTCACAGGAGGAAAGGCCATGAGTGGAAATTTTAACATTGATGAATCACAGCTTCATTAAAGTGCAGATTAAATATGATAAGTATATAATCTAGTTGTTTTGGATCTTACTTTGGAAGTTAAAGTTAGCATCTTTCTCCTATCTTAGAGAGATGTTGTCCTTGGAATTTAACTAGCCACACCCTGTTATAACAAATGTCTCTCTCTCTCTCTAATTTTTTTTGTATTAAAAAGAAAGTCTACGGGCAACACAGTGGTCCCATAGGTTCATGTGGTTCCTTCTTCTGTTAGATTTTGAAATTTATACTAAACCAGAAGTGGAGAACCTGTAGACCAGGAGGCTGCATGTGGCCCTCTAGGTCCTCAAGTGTGGCCCTTTGAGTGAATTCAAACTTCACAGAACAATTTCCCTTAATAAAATGATTTGTTCTATCAAACTTTGACTCAGTCCAAAGGCCCCATCCAAGGATGAAGAAGGCCATATGTGGCCTCCCTACCATAGACTCCCTACCCCTATACTAAACAAAATGTTAGGAATATAGTTACAAGAGCTCAGTATCAAATTAGGAATAAAATCCTTACTTCAAGGCAAATCATTGGCTCTGTACCTCAATTTAAATTATTATTTATCTCTAACTCTTAATTTCCTTAGGGTTCCAACAAAAATTCATGTCACTAGAATGAAGAAAGAAGTAGATTCTATGCCATTGTTCAACAACGCACAGCCCTGGAAATGGAAGTTGGGGAAAAGGCAGAGTCTTTCTTGGATCTTCCATTAGTCATTGAAGAGGTGTACTCATTGGTAGCTTCACCTCTTGATGTTTCCCTTCTCTGCTCCTGCTCTGTATAACTTTGGCGATCTCTATTTGCTTGTGGCACCAGTTATTTCCCACTTAGTTCCTAAAGGCCACTTTCTTCCTCTTAGTCTTTCTCTGGAAGATTATGGTTGTATCTCTTTAAACCCTTTGAGCTATCTACCATTTTGCTTAAAGACTGAGATAGTGTCAGATCACTTAGTGGAATGAAAGAGAATGTTTATCCTTGTACATTTCAGGAGCCCAATGTGCTATTAAACCCTTATAAACAAGAATATGAAAGAATTGCAAACTATGAGCTAGTATAGAAAAGATAGTGATCAAAAAGTTGGTGAAAGGAGAGAGAGACAGAGGGAGAGACAGACAGAGTGAGACAGAGAGAGAAAGAGAGAGAGAGAAAGAGAGAGAGAGAGAGAGAGAGAGAGAGAGAGAGAGAGAGAGAGAGAGAGAGAGAGAGATCTAATTCAGGTCTAAAATCCTAAACCATTACAATATAGTAGTGACAAGAAAATTTCCCCTAGAGCTTCTTTCAACACCCTCTTGCTCTGCTAAGTCATGGGAATTGCTGCATTATACTCTCTTCCTTTCTCTCAAGCATAGCAACATTTATGCCCCTTTCCTGGAGTGTTCTCTTCTTAATTGACTCTACTTCCCTTTATATCAGTTCATCAAACTCTTCTCCTGTTTCTTTATAGTCCTTCATTATTTTCCCCTATGTCTTTGGGGTTGTGGTTTTTAAAACTTCCTGCTACTCTAGGACTTTGAGAAAGACTGGCATCATTTTTTTCAGGGATCAGGCAGGAAGATGGCCATCTCTTTTTCTAACCTAGACTTAAGGGAATAGTTTGCTGTAGCTATATGTGACAACATGATTTCTCCAGCATTTCTTGCCACTGTGAACTGCTCATATCTACAAGTTGTGAGGGAGAAAACTGTCATTAGCCACCTATGTAGTAGACTAAGATTCCAAGAAGATTCTGCATGATGAAAGAAGGGATAATTTTCTTCTGTTTAACTCAAGTTGTGGTCACTCTATGAAAGCAACATCACTGTATACTTTTAGAACATCTAACTCAAATCTAGTATTCTTTTAATGCAGTGCCAAAACATGACTCATCAGATACCAAGTGAGTACTCTTACATGCTATAGATAGGTGTAGTGCAGCATTCTTACCTCCAGGTATTTGACAATGGTGGTGCAGAAAAGGTGCTTGGTTTGAGTTTTGTTGCTGACTCTGCCACTTGGTGGCTGGGTTGCCCTTCAACTAATCATAGAACCTTCCTCTTTTAGTTCTGATTTCCTCATCTGTAAAATGGGGATAAAAGCACTTTTCTGGAGTTGTTATTAGGGTTCAGTGAAATATAAAGTATTATTTTTGGCTGTAACATTATAGGACTAGAAATTGCTATTACTATTATTTAGGTTTCCTTCAAAACTTGGTCATTATCACTTCTCAGAAACCTTACTTAAGGAGAGGACAAATAGTATATTCTGTCACTTAGTCAAGAAACCATTTGGAAACACAGTACTTTGATTTCCTCTTTTTTCTAAAGAGTATAATCAGATTTTTAACTACTATTCCAAATCCCTAACCTAAGGGGTAGAAACTTACGACTTTAGGGAGCAATGCATCAACCGTATCATTGCTCAGTGTTCGGGCAGCAGCAAAATTAAAAATGGGGTTATTTATCAAAAATTTCTAGTTATGTTCATTAGGGTATATAGCACTGCACTTGTTAACACAGAATACAGATCACAGATCAGATGCTTATTGGATTTGGCTAGAGGGTTAAGCTTAATGATTTAGGCAATAGATGAGATTCATGCTACTCTGCTTCTTCAACACTCCCCCTCCAACCCACCTCCTCGCCTTTTCTGATTTCCTCTGAGGCACTGAAAGTATAAGGCACTTTACAGAGAAGACCTCCCATAAAGGGGGAACATGGTTGGTTCTTTAAATTCCTTATCAAAGAGTTCATAAAACATTTTGGAGGCAGCATGAAGTTGGTCTAAGTGCCACTGGGCAATTTACTCAATTCTACTTCTTTTCTCCTTCTTTTAGAGCCACATAACCTCAGAGCTGGAAGGGCCTCAGAGACCACCTAGTTCAAGCTTTCCCAAATAGTGAATCCCCTCTATAACATACTCCACAAGTGGACATCCAACTTTAGCTTCTAGACTAGTAGAAATTTTCATCACTCTTCCAGGCAGCCTGTTGAACTTTGAAGAGCTAAAATTGCCAGGAATTTTTTCTTTATAGCAAACTTCAATCTGTCTTTGTACTGTGTAGGGAGAATAATTTACTTTACTTTTTGTATTTCTTGTACTATCTAGCACAATGTCTTCTAAATTTTTGCTGAATGAAAGTCCCAGTTAGTGATACTAACCTTTGTTCCTTCCTGTGGGAGAGTAGGGAAGAAGGAAACTGAGTCTATATACAGAGAATGACTCTAGGTCAGAACTGACAAGCAGAAGGAGGTCAGGGTTGGATTACATTTGAAAAATGGTGCCATGCTTTCATTGACCTTAAGCTGCTCAATACTCACAAAGCCCAACTTCTTAACTCCAACATCCTAACTGTGTTGCTAAATGGTTAAATAACTATAGAGCTAAATGGTTTCTCATGGAACCCCACAATCTTAGAAAAATCAAAATTATAGATCACAAAAGGCAATAAATGCAAAATGCATAGTGGGTATAAGTAAGTTGATGCTTGTAAACAACAATATGCTGCCAAAAATGGCATCAAGAATATGAAGGACCAGTTTAGCCTTTTTAAGCATTCATCCTCACTTTAATGAGTTAGGCTTCCCAAAGCAAAGTTACATTACTCCCTGAGGGCAGTACAGATTCATTCATACCCAGGAAGAGTTGGAGGTATCTTTCTTCCAATACTATTAGCTCAAGTTCCTATTCTGGTGTGTTTCTGTCTCTTCTTCCCACCCACCACCCACCATGTTAACTGCCTAGTGAGAACTTCCCAAGTTTCATTTAACTAATTAAAATCAGTTAGTCTTATACAAAGACTGTTTATAGAAAGGTGAACAACCTGGTGAAGAAAGTGTGAGGCAGGTGGAAGAAGACTTCATTTTTGCCTTGCCAAAAGGATGTAATGTGAGATTTTAAAAAGATCGGTTATCTGTAAGGCAAGGGACATGAATTCGAGTCCTAACTCTGTCACTATCTAGTTATGTGACTTTGATATTGAGAAGGCTTAGTTTACTTATTGGAAAAATTAAGGCACTGTATACTTGATGGTTCTCTATGGAGATTACTGACTCAAACATTCTATGGTACTGTGTGACCTTGGGAAATAATGCACACACATATGCGTATACATATATATATACACATATACACACATACATGTGCATGTATATATACATACATAATGTGGATCTGTATATATATATATATGCATTTATATATATATATATGAATTAATTTTCTTCATTTAATTTAGATAAATCTGTAGAAGATTATAATAAGTGGGAATCTGATTACATACACACACACACACACATGCATATACACATAAATTTCCAAAAAAAACCAAATGTAATAAACAGATCAAGAGTATGAGGACCTACATTCTGATCTCTAGTAGGTAATGTATCTGTGTATACTTGAGCAACCAAGCAATCTCCAAGCAATTACCAAATGTCTACTATGCGCTAGTCTGTCTTCTGCTAGGCCTTTTATATACAGATACTAAATATGAAACAAATCACTACTCTTAAGGAGTCTAAATTTTATCTAGGGAAATAACAAATGTGTATACATACACACACATATATGTATTTGTATACACACATATACAATTCATTCTATATAAGTATAAGATACCTGGATATAGGCCATTTAGGAAAGGACAGCATTGGAGTTGGGGAATCAGGAAAGGCTTCTTGCAGAAAGTGGTACTTAAGCTGCATCATGAAAGTAAAAAGGGATCTTTTGAGATGAAGGTTAGAGGGAAGTGCATTTTAGATGGGAAATGGCCCAAGTGTAGAGATAGGAGAAAGAATTCTGTGTGAGGAACATAGGGAAGGTCAGTTTTGGTTGCACTAGAGGAAGAGGAGTAGGGTATGATGAGCCTGGAAGGATAGTTTGGGACTAGTATGTTAATGACTTTAAGAACTTTAAAGAAAAGTTAATAATTTGGTTTTAGAAAAAATAGGGAGCTACTGGGATTTACTTAGTGCCAAGGTTATATCTGTGTTTAATAAAAATCTTGACATCTGTATAGATGAAGGATGGATAGGGTTGAAGACCAGTTGGGAAATTATTGCAATTGTCTAGAAGAGAAGTGACAAGAGCCTTAATTAAGCAATCACTGTCCTTCTGAGGCCTCAGTTTCTTCATCTGCAAAATATAATGGGTGTATTAGTTTAATTCCAAGATGTCTTCTCATTTTCATTCCTATATATAATGATGAATTCTTATTCAATGTGCTTTCTCATTTGGGGTACATTACTAGACACATCTCTGAATATATTGTGAGAACCCAACATACATGTGACTCACTAGGAGTCTACAGAAGGAAAGTGGGGATGGGGGTGGGGATAGGCAATTCAGGTAATCTGAGTTAGAAAGTTCTCCTAGAACCTACTAAGTTGAAGTAATTTTAAGAGATTGTCATAAGAGACTAAATGTAAAAAAAGTGGAAAAATAAATTTTTTTTAAATTTAAGAGACATGCTAGACTAGTAGAGAGCTGGGCTAAGAGCCCAGATGACCTGGATTCAAATCCTACCTCTTAAACATATTGACTGTGTGATACCAGCCAAATCACTTCACCTCTGAGATAATTCTCTGGCAATTTTCTAAAACAATAAGTTGAAAGAAGTTGACCTCCATTGGTAGGGGTTATTTCCTCATTTACGAGTCCCCTGTACCAATTAAATTGCAGGTCTAGTCCATATCTTTGGATTCAGTTGAATCAGAGTTTAATGATTAGCTATTAATCCAAATGATTATACATTTGACCTTGACAGTAATGAAAAATTGTTTTTGGAAGAGAACAGGCAGCAACCATAAAGGCATTTTTTTAAAGCTAGAGCAAATATTGCTTTGTAACTGAGAAAGCACATTGAATAAGACTTTATGATCATAGATAGGAATGTAGGTATACATGTGGGGGATATTTAAGTTAGGGGAAATCTATTTAATTCATTAGACATTTACTATGAACCTTTCATATGCCAGTTCTTATGTTCAATACTAGAAATACATAAAGAATACAAAATTTTTCTCTTCAAGATACAATCTAAGTTGATATTTTAATTGTCAAAAGCTTCCTTGGCAAAGGGAATTTTACATCTATTATTCTATCATTTCTTCTTCACAACAGCTCTATGATTCAGATAGAATTATTTTCATTAACACATCATTTGCTGTTACTTCATCTGGAAGACGGGAATAAAAACCTTGCTTTGAGTTACACAGCTTACAAAGTATAGGAGCTGGTATATGACCAGATTATCTTCTGATTGTAAGTTGAGTGTTCTTTAGGTACGGAAAACTGAAGATGAGGAAGGAGTATGTTTCAATCAAGGAAAACAGTAAATATAAAAGTTTAGAGATAGGAGAAAATTGTTATGCGTGAGGAATTGAAAGTCAGTTAGGGATACAGTGCAGTGTTAAGTTCCCAAAGATCTCATGCCTGCATGAAATCTTTCTTCCAGGAGCGAATGAATGAGGTGGGAGCAAGGATGATATGCACTCCATTTATTCTCAGCTAGCTCAGAGTATATACAGGCATTCTACTTCCATACATGCAAGAAGTTTGTAAACACTGTGTGTTGAGCTTATGTGCTTGGCTGTTGTTGTTCTTGTAATTGTGAAGGTTGGTAATTGAATAGGGGAGGTCCATCACATAAGTCATGCAAGGACATGTTGTCTCAAGAGATTTCCCCTGAGGACATCATGACCCTGATAACCCTAGAGCTCCAGACCCCTTACAGTGGAGGAAGAGGAGCAGTGTATGATGAGGTTGGAAAGATAGGTTGACACCAGCATGTGAATGACTTTCAAAGTCTAAAATTAAGTCTTTCCAGGAGAGTATTCAGGTAAAGTATTCCATGAGCATAAGTAGTGTGGTGCAAAGGGTCCTACATTTGGTGTAAGAGGAACCTGAGATTACATTAAGGCTTCACTATATATTACCTTCATAACCTTGGGTAAGCCCATAAATCTCTTTAGACTTTGTTTATTCACCAGTAAATAAGGAGGTGAGCAATAGATAATCCTTCTAGTTTTAGATCTTTGATCTTAAGATTCAATTCATTGTCACTTCCCATCTTCAGGAGGAAAAGTTCCACAAAATACCCAAATAAAAATTAAGCTAGCACTCTTTTTGCCATAATGGAAACTACTCCACTGTAAATATTAAGACCATTACCCAAATCTTTCCCTCTCCCCATTCTTTCCAATTAGTTTCATATTAGGTCTATTACATCTAGAGCATAAATCAACATGACCTAGATGTACAATGGGTTTAATTTGCTATTTGTTGGGGCTTATGGAATTGCTGAGTGGAAGGAGAATTTCATACTTCTAGATGCTCCTGCTGTTTATGAGATTTTTAAAGGGTTGGTCAGTCCAATTGTATCTAATTATGCTTCACTTGAGTTAATAAAGTAATAGTCTCATTCTAGATTAATTTGTAAAATCCTGGAGGGAAGAGACCAATTTGTGACCCTAATACTTAGTACAGTAGCTAGAACACAGTAATCATGTAATAATATTATATGTTATATACATTTTGTATTCCTCTGAAACATGGCACAGTGGCATGGTGCTTTGCCATAATATAGGAACTATATAAACTGACTATTGTTCAAAGAATAAAAGATCCATATTCATTCTTTTAAAATTTCTCATTGTCTGAGAGATTCATATCATGTTGTGCAATCTTCTTTGTCACTTAACACAGTGCCTGGCATGTAGAAGGAATTTAATAAATGTCTATTAATTGATTAATTAATTGCTGTCCAAAGACTCCAATACAAATTTGTCTTCTACTGACTTAGTAGACTTCTACTTGATTTAGTAGGCCAACAAGTATTTACGGATCATCTCCATTATGGAGAATAGTTTCTCAAGGTTTTCCTCAGCCCAAACCTCTTTTTCTATTTTATTTTAATGATTTGAATTTAAGTTTTCAGCGCCTCTTCCAACTACAGTAGGCAAAGTACTATTTTGTATGGAAAAAGTGGGATGCTGAAAGAAGGTGACATGTGTACCTTAGTGGGAGAGTTTGTCAGTTCTTAGGATCACAGGCCTCATAATTTAGGTGACTTAATTGTATGTTGCATTAAAATTCTAAACTCTGTCTCCCTTCTTACATACCCAAGATGTTAAATACAGTCTTCCAAAGAGAAAACTGTCACTCAGAGATAATTAACGAGGCTTTTACACAAATGAGAGGTTAGTAAAGCAAGTTAAACAACACCACAAGGTATAATTTGTGAATTCTGAACTCCAATAATTACATAATTAGAGCAGAAGCTTCCTTGTCACAAATGCATTTTCTTTTATTTTTGCTCTGCACTTCAAACTTTCTTCCAAGGATTAATTTGAGAAAAAGGACATTACAAGTGGGAAAAGACAGAAACTGTTGTTAAATGGCTAGATATTTGATTTAGTATCCCTTCCTTTTCTGAATTGAGGTAGTTTATTTTGCCCATGCATGGAAATCATTTAATTTAACAGCACAATAAACATTTAGGAAAGCATTAATATTTGATTACAAAGTTGTATTATTATTGTAATGTCATTTCTTTTCAAAATTTATTGGCTCTTACCACTAGTGGAATTAACATTTTGAGAACCAAAACAAGAGTAAACTCCATGCATATGTCCCTAATGTAGAAAGCAAATATTAGTTATCTTTAGAGTTTTTGAGGTAAAGTTTTACTATTACTAAGAAGACTTGTAGAGTAACAGAAATCATTTAAACATGGGAAAAGTAAGAGTTTTCTTTCTTCCTTTTTGTTATATAATGGCATAAATTGTGAGTGAGAGTTAGTATGGCATTATAGATGGAAGGTTGCTCTCAAATCCAAGAACTTGGTACAAGTTCTGCCTTTGATATAAACTGGTAGTGAGATCCTGGGCAAATCATTTAGCCTGTTAGTACTTTAGGCAACTCTCTAAGACTATAAATTGCAGAGAAGATGCCATCCTGAAGGAATTTTATCACCTCTATTAAGAGGGAAATTGTCCCCATCTGGAGTTTACTGTGCTGATGAACTCACAGGTCCAGCCTTGGTCCTTATTCTTTTTTATTTTTTTAAGAACAAGTCACTTTTATTTGATATTTGATTTACAAAATGTTAGAAAGAATACAACTAGGATATATTTTAATTGCAAACAATCACAGTGTTTTCTTAAATTGTTAAAAACTCCCAACATTTTCATGCTTTTCCTTCTAGATGTTTCTTGATGAAGTATCCTACTAACTTCTGTGGTATCTTTTGGTACTCCACAGGGACCTCATGGGGGCTGCTAATCTGATCTTCACGGAGATGATTTAGAAGTGTAACACACAAAACAGCAACTTGGATGCCACTAGCATCACACATGACTGCAAAGATAGAAGATTTCACCTCAGTGTTTCTGATTACTGCATCATAAGCCACTTGTAAATATTCTTGCTTATCCTTGTCAGTATATGAGCAGAAAGCACCATCTAACCCAGCTTGACCTTCATAGAAATCTAAGGTACACATGATGTTCCCCATAACAGTATTAAACTCATTCATCTCCTTGGCACATGCAATCAAGTCTTGATTTAGGTCATTGCTGAGTTCCCCATTTTGTACTATGTGTTTCCCTAATACAATTTGTTCAAATTCAGGTTTGAAGAAAGAATCCTTAGCTTTTCTAGTTAGCACCTCTGACCCAGGCTCCACCTATTCCACCACATGTGTCAATGCAAATGACAACAATGTCCGAACACTTGGCATGATACAGTAACTTGATGAGTTCATGTAACATGATTCCAATGGAAGGAACTCCCATACCATGACTAACTGATAACATAGGTCCAATCTCATACATAGCATAGTGGTCAGTTCCTTCACAAATGTTAGGATGGTCCGTGGTAGGTTGTGCAAGTCCCAACTCTTCACCAATATAGCTAATGAAAGCTTTCTTTCAGGCAGGACTTCCTCCAACACATACAAACTTTATATCTCCAAACATGGCCTGTAAATCATGGGTTTTAGTTCCAAGATTGAAATGGTAAAGAATATCTTCCTTCATTTCTGAGATATTTAGGTTTGCGAGGTGAATTGAGTGTTCACCTGAACACTGCAGATTTTCAGATTTCTTTTCTTAAGTTGCCATTCTTTAGCTTCAATTGGACCTTGGTGTGGCTAAGGGTTGACACAGGTCATACCTGAGCTGCGTGCACTGGGATACATGTGCTGAGTGGGCTGCTGATCCTTGTTGGGTTAAGTAAGGCAGGGCATCAGGAAACTTCTCTTAGCTGGGATTGCCTGGTCTGCGCAGTTACTGACTCCTCATACTTCCTGGGATGACTCGTTGCTCCTTATTCTTAACTTTTGAGGAGGAGAAGGTCTGAGTAGATTGTATTTGGGCATTGGTATGTCACCTTCTTTTATTCAATTAAAAAAAAACATTCTCTTTTGCCAATTACATGTCAAGATAATTTTTAGCATTCATTTTCCCAAGATTTTGAGTTCAAAAATTTTCTTCTTGCTTCCTCTCCCATCTTCCTAAAAGGCTAGGCAATTTGATATAGGTTATATACATACTATTATGTAAAATATATTTCCTAATTAGTTGTCAAAGAAGAAACAGATGAAGAGAAAAAAGTCATGAAAAATATATAAAGTTAAGTGAAAAAAAGTTTGCTTCAATCTTCTTTCAGAGTTCAGATCACTTCTTCATCTGGATACAGACAGCATTTTCCTTCCTGAGTCCTTTATACTTTTCTTAGACCATTGTGCTGCTGAGAAGACCTGAGTCATTCAGAGCTGATCATCACACAATGTTGCTGATACTATGTACAATATCTTTCTTGTTCTCCTCATTTCACTTTGCGTCAGTTTGTACAAGTCTTTCCATGTTTTTTTTGTTTTTTGTGAAATCTGCCTGTTCATCATTTCTTATGGCACAGCAGCATTTCTTATTATACAACAGTATTCCCTTACATGCTTATACCACAGCTCATGCAGCCATTCCCCAGTTGATGAGTATCCCCTCAGTTTCCAAGATTTTGCCAACACAAAAAGGGCTGCTATAAATATTTTTGTACATATTGGTCCTTTCCCCTTTTTTATGAGCTCTTTGGGATACAGGCCTAGTAATAGTATTGCTAGATGAAAGGATATGCACAGTTTGTTTGCCCTTTGGACATAGTTCCAAATTACTCTCCAGAATGGTTGAATTAGCTGACAACTCCAACAACCATGAATTAGTGTCCCAATTTTCCTACATCCTTTCCAACATTTATAATTTTCCTTTTTTTGGTCATAATAATCAATCTGAGAGTTCTGAGATGACATAGACATAATCTCAAAAGAGAATGATATCTGTTCAAATCCAAGGCAAATTATTATAACAAAAGTCCATGCTCTAAGCAAAGATGGCCAAAGTTGATTACTTCTATGAAGACCTACAACATCTAGAAGTAACATTAAAAAGACATCACATTGATCATAGAGGATTGGAATGTTAAAGCAAGAAATCAAAAGATAGTTGGAATAACAGGTAAGTTTGACCTTGGAGTACAAAATAAAGCAGGATAGAGACTAATGGAGTTGTATCAAGATTATTTTCCTGTCACAGAAAGCACTCTTTTTCAACAACCTTAAAGGTGACTCTACACATGGACAACAGCAGATGGTCAATTTCAAAACCAAACTGATTACATACTTTTCAGCAAAAGGTAGAGAAACTCTATACAGTCATTTAAAATTAGACTTGGAAGTGACTGTAGCTCAGATCATAAGCTTCTTATTGCAAAAATTAGATGTGATTTGAAGAAAGTAGGGAAAACTATGAGACAATATAAGAATGATCTAAATGACATCAAGGAGATCAAATCATTCAACTGTGAAAAAAAATAATTCAGACTATCCACTGAAAGATGAAATACTGAAGCTTAAATACTTTGGCTATATAATGAGAAGACAGGATTTACTGAAAAAGACCTTGATATTTGAAAAGTTTGAAGGCAAAAGGAAAAGCAGTTGACAGATAGTGAGATGGATAGTGTCGTGGAAGCAACAAACATGAATTGGATAAAATTCAAGAGATACTGAAGGATAGAAGGGCCTGGTGTGCTATGGACCATGAGGTCAAAAAGAGTCAGATACAACTGGACAACAGAACTACAGCTAGTAACACCTTAGTAATTAGTGTCTATGTGATACAGTGGATACAAGTGGACAGACTGGAGTCAGGAGGACCTAAGTTCAAACCTACCTTCAGTGGCTCAGTCACTTGCATGGCCCTTGGCAGGTCACGACCTCTTAGTCTCAGTTTTCTCATTTGCAAAATAGGGATATATAATAATAACTTATAGAGCTTTTGTAAATATCAGGTGGGAAAATAAACATTACACATTTTTTTTGCCAAACTTTAAGCATTAATTACATACCAGCTAGCAAAATGTCCCCACCAATGAGCTTATATACTCACTGAAATGTGACAGAGTTCTTATAGCTAAATATCTATTCAGATTAATGAAACTAAAAAGCTAGCTGGTTCATCATTTCAGCCAAAACTTTATGTGCAGAGTTTCAAAACTTCTAAAAAATGTTTAAAAATCAAACATTTTATAAAAGGTATTCTCTTCTAGTGATCTGTCCTGATACCTGACCAAGAAATATGGTTATCGAAAAGGGTCCTTTGTTAACAACAACAAAAATCGAGTTCATCAAAACTAACACACATATATACACTCATACACACACATACATACATATATTATATTCAGCTTTCTATGTCAAAAGTAACATAACATTTGGGGAAAAAAGCATGAAGAGATGCATTTAATATTTCTACTTTGGGGCTACATGTAGCCATTTTGGTGCCCTGGGCATTATAGTTGCTTAATATGTAACTCTTTACCGATTGCAATTTTACTGTATTCAGTTTTGAATTTTTTTTTTATGGTTGTCATTCTTTCCATTTTCATTTTTATAATAATTGATTGCATTATTTCAAATATAGTAATATTTGTAAAGTCCTTAGCTCTGCACCTAGAACATAGGAAAAAATAAATGATCAATTTTTTCCTCTTTCCCTCCCTCCTTCCCTCCCTCCCTCCCTTCCTTCTTTCCTTCCTTCCTTCCTTCCTTCCTTCTACTGCTAATTTCATTTTTTTCAGTCCATACAATTTTTTCCATACTTCTCTCAGTATTACTTTCCAATTCATATTTTCTCATAGCACGGCAATTCTCTATTGCATTCAGGTACCACAGCTTGTTTAGCTGTTCCCCAATTGATGGATATTTATTTTGTTTCCAGTTCTTTGCTACTACAAAAATTGGTACTCCAAATATTTTGTTGTAAATTGGGTCTTAATTTTTGTCATTGGTACTCTTGGGTACATGCCTACCCGAAGAATCTCTGGATCAAATGACAGTGACATTTTAGGCACTTTGTTAGCATAATATTGGCTTCCAAAGTAAAGTCATTTATAGGTCTAACAATAGTTGCTTATCTTTCTACAACTGTAATTGTTTACTATTTCTCTTTAGTGAATTATTTATATCTTTTGACCATTTACACCTTGGGCAGTAGATCTTTGTCTTATTTATTTGCATAACATATTTTTTAAATGCTTTAAGATTTACAAAGCACTTTCCTCACAACAACCTATAATTATAAGTATTATATTTGTCCTTCAAATAAGGAAATTAAAGATTGATTTGCCCATAGTCACATAACTGTAAGTAAAACTTGAACCCAGGACTTTTGACTCCAAATCCAGTATTTTTTCCATATAATATATCTAATCTAAGTTTGACTAAGAATATCAATTATGTAAAGAGTAAAAAGCATGGCCTTTAGCCAACTGAGATCTTAGAATGAAACTTTTAGCTTCAACCTTGTTATTGAAAACCTTTGTAAAATAGGTTTTAATATTTGCCTAACTCATAGTATTTTTATGAGGATCAAATGAGAGTGATGTTTGTAAATTCCTTCTCAAAC
>CM053769.1:279659559-279685760 GCA_028658325.1 Potorous gilbertii | reverse complement strand
TAAGCTTGGATCTTTAGATTCATCAAATACCAGATTACTAGTGTCATTTACTCCTCTGTATTATGTACCTAATCTAGTCCACTGATCTACCATTTTATTTCTCAGACAGTACCAGATTATTTTGATGATTACTGCTTTATAATACAATTTGGAGTATGGTATGGTTAGGCCATCTTCCTTCATATTTTGTTTTCATTAATATCCTTGATATTCTTGACTTTTTGTTCTCCCAGATTAATTTTGGTTTTTTTTCACTTCTATAATTTTTTTGGTGCTTTGATTTGTATGGCACTGAATAAGTAAATTAATTTAGGTAGAATTGTCATTTTTGTTTTATTGGCTTAGCCTACCCATGAACAATTGATATTTTTCCAGTTGTTTAAATCTGGAACTCAAAATCTGGTGGAAGTGAATGTTGAAAACTAAAAATAAATAAAATTTTTAAAAAAGAAAAAAAGAAGAAAATTGTTGGGAGAGGAATGTTGGGAGAGTCCAGCTGGTGTTGCATCATCTACTCCATTATCTTGTCTCCATCTATCTCTTTCCTTCCTTCCTTCCTTCCTTTTTTCATGTCCCCTTCCCTTTTCCCCATTTTCCCCTCTTCCTTCCCTCCCTCTTTTCCTTCTTTCTTTCCTTTCAACAACCCCTTGTTAATATATAGAACGTCTTTGAAAAGAGATAAAAAGATAATATAAAGTCATCCCCACTGACTTGCATTTCTCCAAAACACAGGCCCAACATAGCCTTCATATTCCAAAACTTGTTGGATATAAAAATAAATGGAGAAATTATAATAGCAAAGGCAGTGAAAACATTGCAGTTTATGATATTTTAAATGTTTTAGTATTTCTTTATTGTTGTTCAATAGCTCCATAGATCACTTTATAAAAATGAGTTTCCTGGGAAGTTTAAAAATTGAACAATGTCTTATTTTGAATGTGATCATCTAAATCCAGCCTGCTCAGCTAGGTTAAGTAGCCAAGTATTTTCTGAATTTCACTACAAAAAATGCTATTTTACTGTAGTATATAACCTAAAAAAAATCATCCAAAAGACCTACTTCATGCGATGTAACTATCCTTTTCTTTGAAATAGTGACGTTTGTGTTCTACCTAAAAATTCCTATTCCATTACAATTAGGAAAAAATAAGAAGCAAAGGATACTGATTAAAATCATTTTTGACTATTGTTTTTGAGTGAGGTAGAGTTGGGCATCATAGATTATGATTTTAGAGATTACAAAGCCATGAAACTTTAGTTTAATCCCTCCCTTTACAGGTTGAAGAAAGTAAACTCGTGAGTAGTATGTAGTAGAATTGGGATTTGAACTCATTTCTGAGTCTAAATTCAGATTTCAGAAGCTACTAGTGAGGAAAGAAGATTGGTCCAGGATCAGATATCATGGCAAAGAGTATTCACTGACCTATTCTTGTCTTTGATAAAATCTGCTATAGTGCCTTGTTGAATGAATACATGAAAGGATAAATGAATGAATGTCCCATATAGTACTTTAGCTCCCAAAGCCAATGTAAACATTTGTTTCTCAAAGCACTGTATTTCGAGTCAAGGATCTGAATCCTTGGCTTGCCACATACTTGTTGCATGACCTTAGACATTATTTCACTTCTCTAATCCTTAACATTCTCTACTACAAAATGAATGTCTCTATATAGAGAAGGCCTCTATTATCATTTTGAGGACTGAAGTTTATGAAACTATAATAAAACCAAAATTTGCTTTTCTTAAAGAAAAAATACTTTCTATGCATTTTCAGTAGGGCACATTGTCATCTTGAAAGAGGGAAAAATTCTTTGAGTAGAAGTCAGGCACACTTTCCATGATATTGTCTCTAAGACCTTGGAAAAGATAGTTTAATATAACGAATTAGGATTGCAACTGATGTTGTCATCTTAGAGCTTTTTAAGCCTCCTTTGCAAGTTTTCCATGTCTGTAATGTATGTCTGCCTCTTTGCTTTCCACATAAGGCCCGAAGGAATTGCTAACTATAAAACATAACGATTTCATTTCTCAAATACAGTTTATCACCTAAGTTTTCCATATTGATTTACTCACTCATTTAGAAAATTTTCAGTGTTATGCTTTATTTATAGCAATATGTTTAGAAGTATCTTTTTCTGAATATGATTAACTATCTTACTTCATCTACTGTCAATTCTTACCTAAAATATCTTTTCAAGGTTCTCTTTCACTGCTATTTTTAATTGAAAATTTAATAAATTAGACAAACACAATGGCTGCAAGTTTCTGAAAGAAGTGACATGAAGGAGGTGATAAAGATATGTATGAATGGAAAAAGGTGATAAGCCTGCATTGTACTGGTACTGAAAAGGAGAAGGGGTGGACTTGGAAGTATTGAGGCAAGACCTTTAGCAAGGATGGATTGGTAGTTGACCTTTGTAATCAGCCTCATGCTATTTTAACCCTATAGTTGTAGTCGTAGTCATAGTCATAGTCGTAGTTGTAGTAGTAGTAGTACTAGTAATAGTAGCAGCAGCACCAGCAGTATTAGTATTATTTTCACACTGTATTTTATGAAGTGAGAATCAAAAGCCTAGATGTCTCACGGTAAAGAGATGCTCTGTGTATTTAAATGGGGTTAAAAGAATTCTTTATTCCTCCTTCCCATCAACTCCTGATAGAAGCACCTTATTCTCCCTTCATTGAGTGCTGTGCGTAGTGACACTAGTTTTCTCCTAAAGCATAAATAAGAAGAAATTCCAGCGAAGAAAGTTGTTTAGACTTAAATATATGTTCACATATATTACATATGTACATACACATGTGCCTGTATCTGTATATGTCTATATATCGGTCAATTCATTAAGTGTCCGTTGTGTGCTAGGCACTGTGCTAAGCACTGAGGATGCAAATATAAATAAAAGAAAAACAAAAACAGCCCCAGCCCTCAAGGGGTTTGTAATCTAATGTATACATTATATTTAATAGAATTATGATCTTTGAGTTTGCTTTGGAGGAAAGAAACAAGCATTAATTAACTACCTACTAAGTTTTAGTGCTTACACTAACTACTTTACAAATATTATCTCCCTTGATCCTCACAACAGCCTTGGGATCTAGATGCTTTGCTTATCCCCATTTTACAGAGGAATACAATGAGACAGAGGTTAGATGGTTTGTCCAGAGTCAAAGCTAGTAAGTTTCTGGGACCAAATTTGAATTTGGGTCTTCCTGACTCCACTGAAAATGAGGAGATTTATGTAAAATATAGACTTCTCAAGACCTTACAACTTATTGAATATATAGAAGAAGAACATTGCAAACCTAGGTGACCAGAAGAAGAGTGAGACCCTGAATAGACACATTAAAGTTAGGAAAAGGTGTAGGTTTTGGGGTGGGTTGGGGGTAAAAAAAGATAATCAATTATTTTGATATCAGTATGTCTATGAGACATCAGTTGAAAATTCCTGATAGACAGTTATTGACATGGGACTTGAGCCCACGAAATGGACCAGGATTTTGTTATAGGTCTAGCTTCTCCATTTTCCACAATAAGGATGTGTTAGCACCTATCTGCCAGGGTTGGTATGAGAAAATAATATGAAGTGCTTAACACAATGGCTGGCATATAGTAAGTGAATTTTATTTTATTTATTTTTTATTTTTTAAAATTTTATTTAGTTCATTCATTTATCTACCTATTTGCCCATCTATTTGTTCATTTATGTATTCATTCATTCATTCGTTTGTTTTCTCTAGAGGGAAACAAAGGTATTGCTGTGATTTCATTGGCTGCTGTCCATCTTGATGTAATTTCCTGGTCACTTGAGGGCATAAAATGTATCACGAACATGGAGAAAGACCCTTCCAACTTAATATACTTCTGAATTCTGGAGTCACATATCCTTTCCTGCTGAATAAATAAGTTTCTATATGGAGACAAAATGGGGACCATGTCCAGAGAAGTTAAATGCTGATGTATCCTTATTGAATATCATTTTCTTTAGGTCTACTTAAATCTTTTACTATCTGTTCAATGATTTGCTAGTGCTTCATTCCATCTTAACATTGAACTTAAATTAAAAGAGTGCTGACTTTAGGCCTGCCTTTAATAGGTTGGTTATATAGGTAGCAAGGGCTATTCACCATGTATATCATAGGGGTGCCATTTTGTGGCTCCAAGTGGGGCAGAATAGGAATCTCTAGCCTCTTCTGCTTCCACCCTTCCCAAGGTAAACTAATTCTTGACAGTAGGAGAAGCAAGATGTTGGAAACAGAAGTTTGTCTACTTTGATTTCCTCAGAGAGAGGTTACAGTGCTAGAAATATATCAATCTGCTACCTAAATACTGTTAATCTATAAGATGTTGTTTTTAAGGTTCAAGCTAAACTTCTGAATGCTACTTCTTTAATGGGGAAGGAGTAGGACTGCAAGTTTTATATCCAAGGCTTAACTTCCTTTCCTCCAAATGCAATTTCCACAATGAATACACTTAACAAGTAGCAAAGAAACCGATTTATCCAAGGCAATTGCAGAACAGAAATTAAAAAATATGTACGTGGGAGAATATACAATAGGTAATACAAAATGAGTTTTCTCATTCATAGTGAAATAACTCATATTAACCAAGAGACATGCAGATGTTCCAAGGGGAAGTTCCAAGTCTCTGGCAATCTGTTGATAAGGAAATGATGGACTTTATCAGCTCCTCTCATGTCATTTTCTTCCTAGTCTTTTCCTTCAGCAAGCTGAAGTTGGGTTGTCAAAGGCCAAAGAGACTCCAAAAAACCTGAAGTAATTGAAGAACCTATAGCTCTTCTCTCCCTGACTCCTTTCAACTCCAATCTGTTGTTCATACAGGAACAGGGCATTGATCTCTACCAATGATAAGAGAATTGCGTACTTATAGGTTTTGGGACTTAGGCTACAATATGATTCTTGGAATTATCTCTATAGAAATGATAATTGAATAAATGGAATTTTATGATGTCACTGATAGAGAGTTTAGAGAGAGAAAAGGGAACAGAGGCTTGGATAGTGCCTACAGTTAAAAGGCAGGGCATGGATATAGGGAAATAAGAAGAGGTAAATAGAGAGTTAGGAAGAGAACTAGGTGACAGTAGTGTTACAAAGATCTAGAGAGAAAATAATATCCTGTAAGGACAGATCATCAACATTATCAAATGCTGCAGAGATCTCAAGACGGATGAGGACTAGAGGAAGACTACTAGATGTGACAAATTCATAAATGGAATAGAAAAATATTCCTCGGTTAATTGTGTAAGTTGCTATTCCATTAAAAGGATGTTGTGTCTCAGGTTATAGACAAATTGATAGAGGGAGTTGGATCATATTCAATTCAATTCAATAAACATTTATTAAGCACCTAACATGTGCCAAGCATGGTGCTAAGTACTGAGGATGCAAAGTCCTCAAAGAGCTTACAATCAATGGGCAAGATGAAATGAAAATATATACAAAGCAATCTATATATAAGATAAATAGGACTAGTATTAAGAGAAGACTTTCTGCAGGAGGTGGGATGTTATTTGGAACTTAAAGGAAGTCAGGGGATTCAGTAGAGTGGAGATGGGAGAGCATTCCAGGCCACAGTCAAAGAGAATTTTCAGAGCCTCAAAATGGAAAATTTTGTTCATGGAACAGTCAGGAGGTCAATTTCACTGAATTGAAGAATGTATGTTGAGAAGGAAGGTGGAAAAGAACAGAAGGGGGAAGGGGACTAGGTTATGAAGGACTCTGAATGCCAACCAAAGCATGCACTTGAAGGAAATAGGACATCACTGGAGTTTTTTGAGTGGGGGTGGGGTGACATGATTATGCCTGAATTTTAGGAAAATCACTTTAGTGACTCAGTGGAGAAAGGAGTAGAGTAGGTGGAGACTTAAGGAAGGCTGATCCACAAGCAGGCTATTTTAATAATTAAGGTGAGATCCTTTCTAGAACTAAATTTATTTGCTCATCCTTCTTCCTCTTCTCTTTCCTGCTACTTCTTTAGTCAATCAATCAATCATATAAGTGCCTAATTTAAGTGTTGGGTACTCTTCTGGGTGCTATGGATTTAAAGACAAAAAACAGAGTTAAAAAGTGTTTTCCTTTATGGAGTTTATGTTCTCTTAGGGAGGAAAAAAAAAGTGTGCGTGTATGTGTAAATACATGTATGTATGTATGGGTGCATCTGTATGTGTATATATTGTTCAGTCCTTTTTAGTCATGTCCAACTTTTTGTTACTTCATTTGGAGGTTTTTTTTAGCACAGATACAGGAATGTTTTGACTTTTTGTTCTCCAGTTCATTTTAAAGTTGAGGAATTGAGACAAATAGGGTTAAGTAACTTTCCCAGGGTCATAATGTCTGAGGCCAGATATTAATTCATGAAGATAAGTCTTTCTGAACTTCAGGCCTGCACTGTGTCCACTGTATCACATAGCTACTGTGTGTGTGTACGTGTGCACATCTATGTACACACTCATTCACATATTGTATGTATGTATGTATATGTAAAGGTAAAGGTGTACTGCAACCAGCTCTGACCAGTTCAGAAGAGCTAATTGTTATACAAGTTTCAACGTGAATATTTATATATCAGGAATTGGCAATTTTTTTGAATTAGAATTTAAATTTTATTTTGTTCATTATCTAGGCTTAAGAAAATGATAAACAAAATGTCAATGATGCAGACTAAACTTAAAAGTGCATTATATGTAAATTTTTTGCAGACATTTCATTCTTAAACATTTACCAACATAACCCAGGGTATAAGCATATACAGAGCAGATGAAAAGTAATGGGTGGTGGAGTATTACTAGCCTGAGGGAATGAGGAAATACCTATGTGAAATTTATTTTTGAATTGAGTCTTGAAGGAATGAATTCATCTGAGACCTCCTTGATGGTATCTCTATGGGGACGGATCACAGTTCATCCATATGATACTATCTTTTGTGATGTTTACTCATGGTGTCCCATGAATCTTCTGCAGTAGATTCACTAAACATGCAATGGGACTTCAGCTAGTTCTCTTGAGAGGTAATACTGACTCATGCAGTCTATCAATTTCTCTCAGCTTTATGTTATCTGATAATTTGTTAAGGATGCTCTTTATGTATACTTATATCTGCACCACTGATGGAAGAAATGCAATATTTTAACATGTCATGGGGCTGAAATGAAGACTTCCTTCCATGCAGCCTTTGACCTATTAATGATAATTTTTTTTGCCTGACTTTCAATTCATTATGAATTCCTCTACTCATGCAACCATCTAGTCTGCAAACCAACATTTTCCCTCACAAAAATAATAAAAAAAATATCTTGGGCATACTGAAAGGAATGCATTTCCCAAATGCAAATTCACTTGTTCCTCTTCTCGCATTCATTTCTGGGCCCAGAGCTGTTAATCATCATTCACAAAATAATTCACAGCTATTATTACAATTAGAATGTGGTAACTCACAAAGCAACCCGCATAACCTCGAAATTTGACTCGAGTTTGCTGAGGGCATTTTCCTGGAAATCAGTGCTTCTGGCTATGGAATTTTAGGTCACATAATCTCTTTGTGTCTCACCTTCTTTATCTGTAAAATGAGGACTTCAGACTTGATGGCCTTTAATGGCCTTTCCAGCTTGAGAGCTGTGATCCCATGAAGTCACCTTAAGAATTTCTCCCTTTGTTTAGTCGTGCATAAGCCTGGCCTAGGAATGACATGGGAATACTGGGGAAGTAGGAGAAACATAGAAGCTGCTGATATTGAGAATGCTAAACAGTGGGAAACAACACACAATAACTTGTTGCCTTCTCATAAAACAACAATAGTCACAGCATCAACAACAACTATCTTCATTACCTCAGAAAAATTAACTATAAGATCATTAAGTGATTGTTTTTAAAGACAATCTAAGGTGGAAAAAGTATTAGTCTGCAAACATTCCCTATTTCCTCTTCTCTGCACAGAAGCCTTATACACTCTGACACACAGGAAACAAGCGGTAATAAACACCACATAAAATAGTGCCGTGGGCCTGTTTGGAACTGCTTGGAACTTGTAACCAACCCAAACATTTTTATCAGCTCCATAACAATACACCAGCCAATAATAAAGCCATGATTCAGTAGCCAATCAAAACCCAAATGACACGGGCCTTAAAAACAAATAGTCCAATCAAAGCGACATTGATGTTTCTTTAAAGCAATAAATATTAGCCCTGCCACTGCTTAACTGCTGCAATGTGCCATATACTGTCTGACTGTCACCTCTGTAAACCTCCAAAACAAGAAAAAAATAAGTGCCATAACATATCCATCTTGGTCGCTGTCATAACTTCAAGCTGACTGTAACATCAAGCTGTTTTGAAATTTTGTAGATTCTCATACATCAGCTTATTCGTTAGAGATGTATGTGGTTTGTGTTTTTCTGAATTGAAGTGGCATTTTTCATTTTGCAAAAGAATGAATGTGACTTACTATTTTGTGTGATTTTTGATGCCTAGAAAAATACTGAAAGAGAAAAAGACATCAAACTCACACGCACGAATGCTTGCACACACACATGTACACACCCATACACATACAGAATTAAAAAAAAAAACTCAGGGGGAAGACAGGGAGAATGTTGCAATTCATTGCACTGGTATTCATCCCCCTCTGATTTTAAATTTTTATACAATCCCATTTCAGGAATCTGTAGAATAAAGCAAATAAAATTATTTTGAACCTTTTGGCAGCATAGGCAGCCTCATTCCGTGGAAAAGAGTCTGATAACCTGAGTTTAGATCCTGGAAATTCTCCTTCCTGTATGACTAAAACCTTGCTATGCACCTCAGTTTCTTTCTCTGTAAAAAACAGAGGGTTGGGAAAGATGATCTCAAAGGTCTCTTCCAGCTTTAAGTTTATCATTATTTTGGTCCTGCATATAGTTTTAGTCCTTTCCAAGGAAAACTGGGGTCATGATGACTGTCTGAAAATATCTAAATTATCATCACGCGTGCAGCTCGTGGAGCACAGCCCCACCCCTGCCTTCTATGTACTAACACGGGCTTGAATCAGGGAAAATTTTATTAGGAGTTAACCCATCCTGGCTCATTTATAAATGCCCTTGCTCATCAGCTCACAGAATAAGAACTGGGAACAAGAGAAGTTAACAGACCATGATTTTCAGCTGTTCACAATGTTAACACACCCTGGAAAAGAGCACCATTCACATAGCGAACATTTAATCAGAATAATAATAGGCTTTAAAATAAGGAAAACCTCATCAGTTATATTCCTGAATGAGCACAACATCCTGTCTACTTTCCTTCTACTTTAGGACCAACCATCCCTTATATGATCATAATGGTCATGTAAGCATGGGTACAGTCTCTACTCCACAGGGTAGGGCTGCTCCTGACTTTCCTCAAAGTTTTAGATTTAAACAAAGATCCAAGGCTGTTTCTAATAACCTGGACCATGTCAGTACCTGCTGTTCCCACCTTTATTATACAACATGAAGAGATATGGATAAAGAATGAACCCATATTTCATTAGTGTAGGGAGCAAGCAGATGAGGAACATCACTCTACCGGTGCAAGTCATTATCTTCTCAGCAACTTAAAGATTTACAGAGGTGTCTAGAATACCAAGAAGGTAAGGTACTTGCTAAGGTTAGCCAACCCATATGTATCAGAGACAAGACTTGAACCTGGATATTCGTGGCTCTGAATCAGCTTTCTATCCTCTCTATCAGACTGTCTCTTGCACATAGGGTTAGACTCAAGCAAAACTTCTTTACTGCTGGAAGGGAATCCTTTTTTTCTCCTAGTTGTTTTCTCTGAAGAGAAAAGATAAGTACATGACCACCTTCCTTGGAAACTCTCCCTCACAATGAGTCTGAATCTCTTTTGGTTGAAGAGTAAGCCAGGTTTAATGAGGTACCAAGGATGTGTTGAAAAAAGATGAGGACCCAGAGAAAAATCTTGTGAATACCAGAACTAAGGGAGTATGATATGAATGGTGAAAGAGGTTAACTAGGGGTGGAACCAGGAAAAAGCAAGGTCATAAAAACCCAGAGAAGAGAGATGGTGGTCAACAGTGGCAAATGAAGCAGAGAGGTTAAGATCATCAGACTGCACAATTAAGACATCATTGGTAACTTTAAAGAGAGTGGCTTCAGTTGAGTGATGAGGTCAGAAATCAGGTTGCAAAAGGCTGGGGAAAGAGTGAGAGAAGATTTAGAAACAGCAAGTGTAGGCAGTTTTTTTTTCTTCTAAGAATTATCTGGGAAAGGGAGAAGAAGTATGAGAAGATAGCTTAAGGAAATGGTAAGCTCCAGTGACTGCTTCATAAGAAAAGGATAGATTTGGATTTGTTTGGAGGCAATAGAAAAGGAACAAGTAGGTAGAAAAGGGCTGAAGATCAGAAAAGGATGGAATTAAGGGCATCTGTGGCAGAGCTGGCCTTAGTATTGAGGAATATCTCATTATATGACACTAGAGGGAATGTGGGGGGAAAAAATGATGTCAAGGACTTTGAGATGAAGAGAAGGGGATAAAAGGGAAACAATAGAGAACATTCTTGGGTTTATTAGTAAAATAAGAAATGAGATTCTCAGTTGAGAAAATGGAGAAAAGTTAGATGCTGAAGGCTTTAGTTGGGGTCATAAAGTTTGGAATAAGCAGCTTCACTGCTTGGGCAGCAAAATAAAGATGTTAATCAGGGAAGAATCAAAGGGTTTCCTTGTTACAGAGGGCCAATGAGATTAGATAGCATAAAATTGTTTGCAAATGAATCATTTGAAATTGTTATAGATAAATAGTACTTATTAAGTGCTTACTAGGTACTGAGTTCCTACACTGTGTTAGGTGTTAGGAATACAAATTCAGGCACAAAGAAAGTCCTTCCTCTTACATTTGAGTGGGACAAAAATATACAAGGAAGCTGACAAGAGATAGTAGAGGGAAAGATACATATATAGGCACATGGGAACAAGGTAGAGCTGTAGTTTGGGAAGTCATGAGCTGAGCCAGGTTTGAAGTAAAGATGAGAGCAACAGGACAAGGAGGGAGTGAAAGACTTAAGAGTAAAGTAATAGAAGAGTTGAATTGGTCAACTATTTGGAAGAAAAGCCTGATCAGGCATAATAGTCCAAGAATGTGGAGAAATTAGAATTTGGGAAGAAAGTGAAAAAGAGGTTTAGGAGGCCGAGATATACTGTAAAATGGGATGATAGAAAGTTACAATCAGTAGAGGAATGCCAGATTTTTTAACAAGAAAAAGAATACTTGTGGGCAATGGAATATACATCCAGGTTATGACCTTTAATATAAGGAAGAATTTCCTAATAATTAGTGTCAACTAATATGTCTATGATACAGTGGAAAGAACAATGATTCTGTAGTTAGAGACCGTGGGTTCCTTGCCTGGCTTCAAGAACTTGTAGCATGCATATCCGTCACATCCTGGTAAAACTGTCTTGGCAGGCAGGCTAAACTAGGTGGAGAGTAACCAATGATCCTCAAACTCATTGATGAGTTAGGGGGATATCTACCCCAAGCATCTGAATACTTCTTCCATTGGAATGGGAGGATGAGAAAAATCTGTTCCACTGCCTATGAAGGTGGCTGAACCAGGAGCTGTGGAGTGCTTAGATCTTGCTCAGATATCGAAGAGAGCAGTCAGCCACTGCATCTGGGTTATTGCCACTGGACTTTGATGACTCTGGTACAGAGAATGAGGCTGATGACTTTGTACCACTCACTTAAATACAATTCACACAAAAGTCAAGCTTGAGAATGAAGGATAAAGAACAGCCTTTGGGACAAGTCATTCGATCCTCCCAAGGCTCAGATTCCTTATCTGTAAAATGAAGGACATGGATTAGATGGCCTCTGACTTCCTCTTTAGCTCTAGATCTATGATGCTAGGAAGGTTTTCCAGCAGCAGTGGCAGGCTTGTCACTTGTTGGGGATGTCAGAGAGTACTTACTTCTTCAAATGTCCTCTTTCCTGAACAAGCTTGATTTACTAAAATACAATATATACTTTAATACTAGATTCAATTCAAAGTATCACAAATCTAGAGCTGAAGGGACCCTCAGAGATCATGAAATCCAAATCCCTCATTTTGCAGATAAGGACACTGAAACCCAGTGACTCTCTTAGGATAACACTGCAAGAGTAGCAAGTATCAGAGGTGGGATTGGAATTCAGATTCTCTGACTCCAGAGCCAGTACTTCTTCCACAGTGCCCTGGTTGGAAATACCCAATTCACATTATTGTTATGAAGGTAGCGTCATCTAACCTTAATGCACCATAGAAATGTGTACTGTTGAATTAAATAATCCAATAAAAATTCCACTGCTAAATACTCAGATATGAATGCCTTACAGCTTCAGATGGAAATAAGAATCTTACATAAAAATTCAGTCTTATTTGATGTATTGGTCTTCTAGCCAGCAGCATAATCCAGGATGCTGTAAGGCAGCTCACATTAATCTCAACTATATTTATTAGTCCTATTTCAGAGGACAAAGAGGAAAGTCCTGTAAATGTGCACCTAAAATTCCTTTGGAAAATATTTCCAGCTTGGCAATTTGAAGGCTCTTTGTCCCTCTTGACTCTCCAATTGCTAGACAGTTCCATCCTCTCCATGCTTCCATCGTATTAACTTGTAAAGGAGTTTGACTGACAAACTCTAGAGAGTTGGCCCCAAGGTCGACAACCAAACTGCAAAAACAAGATTCGGGCATAGCTACTAATCTGACTTCAGATTCTTCTTACAGAAACTTTGCTACCTGTTACCAGAAAGGAATGATAATGTATATTTTTACCCCAAATAGAGATTCATGCCTCAGGGCATGCAACGCAGAAAGTAACATTCAATAAGAATGTAAATCTGAGTAGAGAAATAGATGGTGCAGTACAAAATATCCCTGGATACAATTCATCCCTAATTACAATTGCTTGAGTTCTGAGCCGTCGTCTCAATGACACTCAAATGAAGTGGGACAAAATTATCACTCAAGTCTTCTCCTCCTGTTGTGTTCGTAAGGATCAAGGTGTTTGTTTGTTTGTTTCCTGAACCTCTTTAAATAAACCATGCAGATAAATATAAGAATTATTCAAGTATGAATTTCTCATCCTGCCAATTCTAAACTTCTTTTAAACTTTTAAATATGCAGAATATACTAAGACTGTATGGAAGCAGGTGGGGAAGAAGCAGACACAGAGGGGAGAGGAAAAACTATTTCAGAAGACTTGGAAAATCTGTCCAAATGAGTAAAGTTGTTCAGTGAGTTTAGTGATCAAATGAAAACTGTCATGATTCTAGAATTTCCAAGGTATTAATCTGTACCAATAAATATTTCCTTAGATTAATTGCCCTAATATAAAAAAAATCTTACTGTAAAAATCCCATCATTTATTTTCTAATCAAAGTTCTTTCTCACATTAATCTATGACAAATCACTAAAGGCTTTTGTTTGCCAGTCTACACCATTTCCATGTTAATGTCACAGAATTATGCCAAAGATCTATTAATCATTGTAGGACATCCATCCATCCATCCATCTCGCTCTCTGTCTGTCCGTCTTTCTATCGCTATCTCACCGTAGATGCATACTACCCTTCATCTCCCAGTGTGAGGATCCTTGTTTGCTATGAATTGTTGGCTTGAAATACAACATATTTTATTTTGTCCTTTTTATTCTTTATATGGAACTTTATGGACCTTCTGATAATCATTCTCACATGTCCTTCTTGATCATCATTAAAATATTTCCTCAAAGCAGATACTTCCTTATACCATCATTACTCCACCGCTCAAGAACATTCAGTGGTTCCCCATTTCCTCTAAGAGAGTATAGATTCTTTTCTATTAAGCATTTAAATCCCTTTAAAATTTAACTTCAAATTGTTCCCCTTTATAATTTGACATTCCAGCTAATTCTACTTGTTTTTACTGGCACACAGAAATGTATTTCTTACCTCTTTTCCTTTGCATAGTCTGACTCCTGTCACTGAACTGCTCTTTGTACTCATCGCTACCTTTTTAAATCCCTAATACTTTTCAAGACTTAACTCCTGTCACTTCCTGTATGAGGCCTTTCCTTCCTCTCCCAGATTCATCTACTTCTCCCCACATCACCATGAAATTTCTTCATGTTTCCTGTGTATGCCTTTTGTCTTTACCTAAATGTGTACATGGGATTTCATGTATATATATATACATATATATATATATATATATATATACACACACACATATGTGTGTATATATGTATGTATTTCATGTGAGGGCCCTTCAAATTAAAGATTTCTTTTCTCCAGACTAAAACTCCCAAGTTCTCTCCAATGATCCTTCAATTGTATTCCCTTAAGCCCACTCACCTCCCTAGTTATTTTCTTTGGGACACTCTACCCTCTATCAATATTTTTTCCTAAAACATGTCAAGAATCAGATGCAATTGTCCAAAGTGTTTTGATGGGACGAATCAGTCAGAGCGGTATAGTGGGAAAGTCAGAAGACCTGGGTTCAAATTCTTCATGTGATGTTTACTGCTGCTATGAAAGTCACTTAGACTCCTTTGATCTCAATTTTCTCATTTGGTAAATGAGGAGTTTAGACTAAATGCCATATGCATTCCTTCTAGATCTAAGGAAAGATAGGTGGAACAATGGAAAGAGTGTTGAACTTGGAGTCAGAAAGACCTGAATTCAAGTCCTGCCTTAGATACCTAAAAGCTGTGTGACTCTGGGTAATGTCTATTTGCCTCAGGTGCTGTTTTCTCTTCTGTAAAATGGGAACAATGATAGTGCCTACTGTGAGTATCAAATAAAGCATTTCACAAATGCTACAGTGATATATAAATACTAGTTATTATAACAGTCCTTCATTTTGGACACATGCTATACTATTAATGTGACCTATGAGTTCAAACAGACAGTCCAGAAATACCTAAGAAAGAATGCTCTCTTGATCACATGAGAGTCTCTGTCTCATTTTGTTTAGTGTTTAGAAAAATCTAAGACTGCAAGTATATTTTTTTTTGTGGTTTTCTAGCCTGTTCTATTATCCTGTATTGGAACTCTTGGGCACCTCTTCAATGATCCTCTTATATCATGCTATATTGGATATCATGCCTCTTGCTCTTTTCAGAATTTCCCTCTCTTTTCATTTTAAAGGCTGTTTAAGTAGTAGGATTGTATGATAATACATTTTAAGTGTGAGGGGACCTTAGAGATCATATAGTCCACACTGTCTCTTTCACACAGAGAGGAAATCTGAAGCCCAGAGGACTGAACTGACTTGTCTAGTGTGATATAAGGTGTAAATGACAGAGCCATGATTTCTACCCAGATCCTTTTGACTATGCCATGCTATGTCCTTATAGAATTAAAGATGGCATGGATATTAGACTGAATCTGGTCCAACCTTCTCATTTGACAGATGAAGAATATGAAGTCTAGAGAGGTTAGATGGCTTGTCTAATGGCATATGGGTAGTAAATAGCAAAGTTAGATTTAAGACCAGGTCCTTGGAATTCAAATCCAGTGTTCTTTTCAACACACCATGATGGAGAGGTGACATTTTCTAGGAAAATAACATTCTTCATAGTTAAGAAATATCCTGTCCTAAGCTTTAAAGGAGTGGAATTATAGCATCTCAGAGATGGAAGGACCCCATGATATAATCTAGTTCAAATTCTTTTTATTTGGATATTTGAATATGTTTAATATTTTGAAAATTGTGTTTCAATATAATTTATTTCCTTTGAAATCCTCTGTTTTGTTTTATACTTGTGTTATTTTTTGTTCGATTGTTTTAAAAACATTGTTATGAGAAAGGTTTCATAGGCTTCCCCAGGCTTTCAGAGGTGTTCATAAACAATCCATTTAAACCCCTACAACATCCTTTATAGGTTATAGTCTAATCTTTTTTATGAAATTGGTAAAGCTAACTTCAGTACCTCAATAGGCAGCACATTCTACCTTTAGACAGCCCACTAACCCAGGGTTCAACTGTGCAAATGATACCACTTAGCTGGAAGAAAACTAAACATCATCATATACATTTTATATATGAAGAACGTGAGACTCAGATTGATGACAGGACTTTTCCAAGGTCATATAGAGAATAAGGAGCAGAAACTAGATTTCCATCTAAGGATTTCTCTACCATATCAATCAAAGCACAGACTCAGGAAAAACTAGGTTTAAATCCCAACTCTGACACTCTTTGTGTGACTAAGGTTAGATTAATCAATCTCTCTGAGTCTCAGGCAACTATGCAAAACCATGAATTATACATGTTACCATTTACCTTCATAGGAGTTGTTCCTATGTCAATAAAATCATTGGTCTTTGAATGTATTGATGATACTATTTGCCCAAGTATAATAATGTGGTGATTGGTACTGGTGTCAAACTACCTTCATACAAAACTCATTTGTCTTTCATTGTTTTATGTTGTTTTTTTCCCCTTCAGTCTTCTGAAGGATTTCTGATTCGTTTGGATTTTGCTGTTTTCTCTATTAAGTGAAATAATTTTCATTAGTTCTTCAAAGGCAGTTCATTGAAGATTTCACAGTATGCCTAAAAAAGAATTGTGTTCCTTTTTGCTCTACTGTATTGTAATTTATTTTTACCCTTTTGAGTTCCAAGTATAGTTGGATGAGGAAATTCTTGAAACAGTAAAGATTTGTCAAGGTCCAAAACTAAATATCTGTAGAGTGATCTAGTATAAAGTCTGTGAAAAAGAATTTATTGTCTTCTTGGTTAACTTAAGTGGGTAAAAAAACCTACTTCAACTCAAGCTTGGATAAGGGTTCTTTCATTCTGAAAGCCCCTAATGCAATAAGCATGATATTAAAATCCTATTAACAGAGGTGTAAATGTTCCAGGGAACTATGCTTTGTATGACTTTTCAGCATTACTGTACTTGTAGTTACTGCTATAGCTTATGCTGCATTCATAGAAACATGGCATCCAGGAGGAGGGATAAGATGGTTCTTTATACTTGTGTTATTTTTTGTTTGGTTGTTTTAAAAACATTGTTCTGATAAAGGTTTCATTGGCTTCCCGGTTACTTCCAGGTGTCCCATTTTGGAGAGGACATTAAGAAGCTAGAGCTTGTCCAGGGATGGGTAACCAGGATATGCAGAAAACTTTGAACCATGTCATATGAGAATCACTTGGGTTGTAATTTGCATCTTACCCAGACTATTATAATAAACTCATAACTACTTTCCCTGGCTCTATTCTTTCTCCCTTCTATCTATTCTAACCACAACAGTCAGATTTATCTTAATTAAAAGTCACTTTCCATTCATAAGTCTCTGTTTCTCATAGGATCAAACATGAACTCATAATCTAGTAGATTTAAGACCCAACACAATCTAGATCCCACAAGAGTTTCTATCATGTATTCGTGCTTCTCCTCTACTTAAAATCTATGTTCCAGTCAAGCTGGAGTCATGCATCCTGTCCTCTTCTACCTCTGTGTGTTCATGCAGACTTTCCCCCATAGCACTCCTACTCATTTCTACCCGCCTATTGAAACCATCTCCTTATATTTTATTTTAAATTTGTGTTAATATTCTTCATTTTAAAATAACTAATTTCCAAACACATTTCTTTGCATTCCTCTCCCCGAAGGGCAAATTTTTGCAATAAATGATTTTAAAAGGAGGGAAAAAACAGGTAAACAGAAGTAAAGTATCCAGATCTAATTGTTTATGCAATATTACATACTTATAGTCCCTTATCTTGTTAAAGAAACAAGGGAGGTGCTCTTTTTCCCCCACAGGATCAAGCTTAGTCCTTATAATTAAAACATAATCAGTTTTATTCTTGCGGTTGCCCTTTGCATTCACATTGCTTTAGTCATAGTTAATATTATCGTGCTCACTCTGAATTCTTCCCTCTCTATCATTTCCTGTTTTTCCATGTTACTCTAAATTATTCATATTCATCAGTCTATGGATTAGTAATTAATATTCTGTATGTTCATATACTATAATCATTCTTTAATTGCCAAGAATCTACTTTGATGTTGGTACTTTGCACTATTAAAAGTACTGCTATTATTATTTTGGTTTATATGGACCTTCCTTTATCTCAAATATCAACCCTTCTACAGAGCTTTCCCATTCCCTCTGAGCTGAAAATGGGCTAGAACTTTCCCGAATTTCAATGCATACTATGTTATATTTATATTTAAATTATATTTATTTGCCTCTATGTCACATCACTTAGAATAGATCATTTAGCTCCACGGTATAGCAGAATTAGATTTGGAATCAGCCTACTTACATTCACATCTCTGCTCTGCCATTTACTCTCTTTTTGGCCTTACACAAATTATTTCATTTCTCCAGGTCTCAGTTTCTTCATCTTTAAAATAAGTGGGGCTGGCTTCCTGGAATATAAAATTTCCGCAAGCTCTAAATCCTTAATCCTCAAAGGTAAGAACTTTTTTCTTTTCAAAATGGTATATTACTTTCAGGAAACAACTAATGGTCCATTTTGGTTAGATCATAGAAGAAAAATTGAGGAACAAGAGATCACAAACACTTAGAAGATCAGGAAGGCTTCCTAATGGAGGTTGCATCTGAGTTGAAGCTGGATAGAATGTAAGATTTACTGTCTGTCAGTTTATCTCTGTCTCTGTCTCTGTCTCTCTTTGTCTCTCTCTTTTTCTGTCTCTCTCTGTCTCCATCTCTCTGTCTCTCCATCTCCGTCTCTCTGTCTCTCTCTCTCTATATATATTTGTCTCTCCATGTCTCGGTCTGTCTTTTTCTCTCTCTCCTGTCTAACTCTCTATATTTTGTCTCTCTTTCTTCTGACTTCTAACTATATCTTTCTATTGTCTATTTATCATTCATCTATTTTCCATCTTCTTCCTATCCATTTTTTATCTTTGCTTCCTAGAGCCTAACCTTGTTCATGGTAGGTTCATAATTAATGCTTGTGGAATTGAATTGAGATTGTCTTTTCAACTGAAGTGTGGGATAAAGGTAATTTTGTACTAAGGGGTAGAGCTCATACTTAGACGATGTAACATATAAAGCATTTACAAGAGTATAAAATGTCATTGAAAATGTTAGCTGCTATTGCCGTAGCTGTTCTCATCATCTCCATCATCACAATCACCATAACCATCGTTAGTATTATTGACTTATAGTCCAGAAAGAGGTAATGTAGCATAATAAATGGAGAGTTGGTCTCAAAGCCAAAATAGGCGGGGTTTAAATCCCCACTGTGATAAATACTGGTTAGATGACCCTGACAAAGTCATTTAACCTCTCAATGCTATAGGTAAAACTTTAAGATTGTAAGTTGCAAAGTAAATGCTGCCTTTCATTGGAAAGGGGAATTTTCTCATGTGGAAGTTCCCTAGACCAATGAAATTCCAGGTTCAGTCCCTGATTCTTATCCCTTTTAGTTCAGTATTCTGTGATACTGTGCTGATTCTCTTATATTCATTAGTATTCTTCTTTTCCTCATTTACTTCCTTGAGAGGATAAGCATTTTTTTTTTGGTTGCCTGGTTGAAATTGGAGCTCCGGGACTTGGCCATCTTTAAAACTTGTAGAAGCATTATTAAATGGGATTCTTTTTTTTCAGACAGAGCCCTGTGATGTTTCTATGTCCCTGTCAGTGGCAGTTCATTTGCTTATAAGATGTGTCCTTAACCAGAAGCTTAGTGGAGACTTTTGACAATTAGGTGCATTACTGAAGTCAACTCTCAAACTTTCAAATTGTGAAACTTGAAATCCTCCTGACAGAAACTATAAGCAACAGACAGAAAAAAAAAGTATAGACTCCTCTCCAAAAGGTAGCCAAACCATACTGAAACTGGATTACTATCCCTGATTGAATCTGTAAGGAGAGTTCAACTGATAGATTCATTATTAAATATGGATTAATTAATAAAAACACTATTGATTCAAGATGTGCTTTAAAATTTGCAAAGGATTGTGCTTATAATAACTCTGTGAAGCAGATATTGAAATTAATATCTCCATTTTACTGATTAAGCCTGTTTCTAGCCAAGGTTGGAACACTTTGCATAAGTTTCCAAACTGGTGGAGGCAACGCTAATGACATTCCATGACTGTGTGAGGGGTAGAGTTCATATAAGAACTTTAGAGAGGAGAGACATTCTGCATTCTTTCTTCAACAAATAGACTTGTCATTCCATCAGACTTCAGGAAAGACTCTAGGGAAGGGAAAGAATAAATATCACTTTGTAGATATTTAGGGGAAATTGATCCAACAACCTTCTTGATTTCTATCTTGTCCCCCTTGAGACTTGGGGAAATTTTCTCTGGAGACAGGGCCTCTTTCTTGGTTGAGCTGAGATAAACTCATTCCCATCTAAAGAACCATCTCTTATGCATTTTGGGGTATACCCTAATCTATGCAACTCCAATTTTTGCTTCAATAAATGAGTTTATTCCCTATTCCCTATTTGTGATAGTCTTTCGTATACCTGGCATTTGATAAGAATGAGCCAGGCCTGGTTTTGTCAGTGTGAGTTAGCTCTACCCTTAAGAGGTCCACAGGGCAGATTGTGTTCTGCATCTATCATGCTCTTTGTCCAGTGATATTTAGGGAGACAAATACATTTAATCCTAACTCAGTATCTTCTCTTTGCTCCTTCCCCTGCCTTCCTCAGAACAGGAATGACAAAATCCCTTAGAGATGGGCATTTAAGATTTCAAGGATATTTGGAGCCACTTTTCTATATATTTAGACATCCCATGAGGATATCTTACATGATATAGAGATAGAAGAAATGGATCCAGGAAGATAGTTAGAGGTAGTAGGATATTGTGAGGAGAGCAATGAGTTTGAAGTTAGAGGATCAAGGTTTGTTTTTATACTAATTATTTGAGTGATCTTAGGCAAGTCATTTTAGTTCAAGAGGTCTCGGTTTCTTTATCAGTAAAACAAAAAAGGATTAGGATAATTAACTTTGATGGGTCTTTTTGGCTTTAAATTTGTGATCTTATGACTTATTGGAACTTGAACTTATATCTTCTAATTAGAAGTATTATGATAGAAAGGCAAATTGAATTGAATTCAGAGTCAGTAGAACTGGTCTCTGTGGACTACTGGCAAGTCATCTTATCTTTCTGAACCTGTTCTTTTCTTATTTGTGAAATGAGGAGATTATGTTTACACTATATCCCACAGTACTGTTCAATGAGAAAAACATTTTTAAAATATCTACTCTGTGCAAGACACTGTACCAGGAACTTGAGACATAAAGTTAAAAATGAACTGGTCTCTGCTCTTAAGTGCTTATCACATCCTTTTGAGGCCAGTGAATAAAGTACATATTTGATAATATTTTGTATTTTAAGTAATGCTTTAAAGTTTATAAAACACTGTACAAATGTTATGGGTTGTAGGTTAAATGAATTACCCTGGGTAACCAAGCTACTAAATGTCTGCACCTGGATTTGAACTTCTGGGAAAGAACTGAGGAATACAAAGACTCAAGGTCCCAACTGGAGGTGCTCTCTGTTAGGACAATGAAGAGGGTTTAGGATACAGTGTATCATCTGCCAGTGTATATTTAGTATTTTTCTCTCATATCATGGGTCTCTCTGCCTTGAAGAGGAAGAAATGTTTGATTATGAAGATTCTTCAGCAGCATATTTTGATGTTATTAAAATCATTGTAAATATTGTTAAGATAAGAATTTTGAGAGGTAGAATTGGGAAGATATTTTATTCTAAGAAGCTATTCAAATACACAAATGGGAAAGATGGAATTGTTTGAAGAAAAGCTTATAGTAGTTCAGGTGTTTTGGAAAGTAAAATATAGGAAGAAATGAAAAAAAAAAGACTAGACAAGTAGGGTAGGGCGAGATATAAGAAAGGCTGAAATGCAAGGTTGCATAATTTTATTGTACAGACAATAGAGAACCAATGAAGGTTTTTTTGAAAAGATAAGTGATATATTCAGGTCTGAAACTTAAACAGAACATTTTGCATATTTATTAAAGGAGTTTTGTTTTTCTGTTTTTTTTAATTGAAGTGGTGTGGGAGGAAGAGAAAAATAAATGATTATTCATTGAAACATTCATAGAAAAAATAAAATGAAGTAAAAGTATAATAATGACATTGAAACTTGAAAGATACATATTTTCATAGATATTTTAAGATCAGATTGAAGAGGGAAGAGAGGGAGGATGAGAAATGCTTTTAGGAAACTATATTACTTTCAAGGCCAAATGTGGCAAGTATGTGTCTTTCCTATGTGAACAGAGAAGGGGGAAAACTATTAGATGTGGATAGGACTTGGGTAATTAATTGGATGAGTGGGATTAGGGTGACAGAAAAAGCAAAAAAAATTCCATATTTATGAATCTGGGTGACTGCAGGATGATGGTAACTTTAAAAAATGGGGAAATTTGGAAGACTGGATCTAGTGAATAATGTAAGTTCCATCTTAAATATATCTAGTTTTAGATATCTAGTAATCATATAGGACATCTAGATGGAGATACCCAATAGGCAGTTGCATTTGTGGGAATGGAATTGTGGGAAGAGTAGGGATTCATGGTCAAATTACATAGAGATAATAATTGAACCCATTAAGTCAAACAAAATCATCAAGTTTTGAGAGAAAATGGTAAGAGGGTAAAAAAAACCCAAACATTCTTGAAGGACCTTGGATTATCATTCATTTTCTACCAGTCACTGTAGATTTCCCCGAGATTCTCTTTTCTATAGCTCAGTTTCTAATCAATCAATGAACAAAATTAACTAAATATCTTCCATGTGCCAGGCAATGTGCTAAGTGCTAGAGATAAAAAAATAGGTAAAAGTGAATCCTTTCCCTGAAGGATACTGCAAGCTCATGGGGGAGATAGCAAGGAAAAGAAATATAACCAGAGCAAACTATACACAGGATAAATAGAAAATAATTGACTGAAGGAAAGCACTAGAATTAAGAGATGCTGGGGATGAATTTCTGTAAAAGTGGGATTTCAGTTAAAAATAAAAGGAAGCCAAAGAAATAAGTAGTTAGAGTTGAGGAGCGAGAGCATTCTAGGCATATGGGACAGCCAGAGAAAATGCTTGGAGCCTAGAGATAGAATGTTATGTTTGTGAAACAGTCAGGAGGCCAGTGGATCAAAGAGCACATCTTTGGGAATAAGGTGTAAGAAGACTGAAAAGACAGAATGGGGGCTAGGTTGTGAAGGACTTGGAATGTCAAACAGGATTTTGCATTTCATCTTGAAAGTGAAAGGAGCCAATTGAGCTTATTGAGTAGTCATCACAAAACTAATTATTTATGTAGATCCTGTGTATTGGACATATACATCCCCAAATTAGATTTTCTTCTGAAGTGAGAAAAACTCCTAGTGTTTTCTCTTCCCATCACCATCCCCTAAAGTACTTTGTATTTATATGGATTTGCTTACATGAATAAATATTGTGTTTCCTCAATATAATCATTTCATTGAGGACAAGAACTGTTTCATTTTTGTGTTTGTGGGCACACAGCATGTTGGACATGATGGCCATTTAAAATTGCTTACAGAATTGTATTGACAACAACTAGGAGATAAAAGCCTCATAAAATCAAAGGGGAAAAGAGTATCCATTCTGGAAGTGGAGTTGATAACCTTCAGAGAAAGCAGATTCAGGCTCATGTCTATTCAGATACCAGATAGAAAGGATTTAAGATTGCAAGCTTTTAAGAAGGTATTGGGTACTGAGAAAGTGGAAGCAGTAATCCTGAATGACTCAGCATCTAGTATAATACTAAGAATGAGAAGAGGTACAGGACAATAACTTGAGAGGGTGACAGAGTTAAGTGAGTTTTTTCTTCTAAGCAATGGGAGAGATTCAAACACTTTTGTAGAGGAGTTGATACACTTGAAGAAATTTTAATGAGTGAAATAGAATGATTTGGCAGAGGGAGACTTCTATAAGTGTCAGAAAGGAATATCATCAAGGACAGAAAAGGAGGGATGAAGACTGAACCTCTTTTCTTTTGGTTTGGTTCTAAAGCAAGGTCAAGATTTTTGAGGGGAATTCAGGCAGTCATGAAGAGGAGAGTCATGAGGATATCTAAAATGTGTCATGTTCAACAGCCCATTTTTTTAATCCACCTGACCAGGCCACCAGTTCTATACTGACTTAAGGAGAATACCAACTATTAAAAAATCAGGACTGGTGCCAATGGCCTTGGAGTTGATACATATTACTCCTTGTCATCCAATGACCCACAACAATGATTCAGACAGAGTTGTAATACAGCTGCACCCAGTTTCAGGGTGGATATAGAAGCTTTAGTAGAAGTTTAATAAATTAAAAATATATAGATATGTTCTCATATTTTTTTAAATCATAGCACTAATTGTTTATGTAGATCCTGTGTAATTGACACATACCACTCAAAATTTGATTTTCTTTTAAAGTGAGAGGAAAAAAGTCCCGGTATAAATTCAATAATAAGGTTGAAGGTTATATGCAGTATTTTTTGATGCAGAAGCAAATGGATTTCTAGGTCTGCCCTGCCAATATCCCTATGCCCCATATCTTGTGTCATTATAATAAATAGCTTATTCAGAGTCAACCTTATCTCATGACCACAGCACTTTGTCTATCACTCTGGAATGAACTTGAATGCTGCCAAGGGTACTGAAGACACCATACATATTCAGAAATAAAGTCATAGATTTAAAGTTGGAAGGGGTCTTACAGGTCATCTAATCTATCCTCTTTATTTTTAATGTGAGGAAGCTGAATCCCAGACAGATTAAATGATTGGCCTAAGGCGAATAAATGACAGAGTTCTATTCAAATTCAGATCCTCTCCCTCCTCTCCACTCATCCAATGTTTTCTCTTGGACCATACTACCTGATGGCAATATGGGGTGTATGGAGTATTCAAGGAAGCCTAGGGGCTTTGGTGTGAAGGATATATGAGTGTTCAGGGAAGACTAACACCTTTGGCGCGAGGGCTGCTGAACCCTTTTCAGGACTGCTTTTCACCTCTAGTGTCTACCTGCTACCCAACTCTCACCTGTGGCTCCAAGAAGCTGCAGCAGTGTACAATGGTCACACCTTGTTAAACCACTTTGACAGAAAAACTAAATCAGGTTGAAGGTAACTGAAGGGCCTCATACCTATAGGTGAGTTAGAGAGGTATCTACCACATGTGAAGAATTCCCCAGCAGTATCGGTAGATGTGAACAGTTTGTTCCAATGGGTCATGAGGGAGGTGGAAGCAGGTGCTATGGAGTGCTTAGAGCTTGGTTAGATACTGAGGATACCAAGGTCATCCACTACATCCTGAGCCATTGTTAGTCATCTTGACTTTTGTTTTGCCACTGGAATTTGATGACTTTGAAAGGGAGAGTGAGACTGACAACTTTGCACAGCTCTATTTTACTTAAATCTAATTTATACACAAGTCAAAAGATATCACTCATATAATTTTTTACCATTTTAACCTACTTCAAAATCCTGTGGCAAAGATAAGTGACAAAGTAGCAGGTATGGATACCCTGGGAGGTGAAGTCATGACCCTGAACACAGGTAGCTCGGGCCATGGGATCATCTTCTCACTGGACTGAAACAACTGTGGAATTCATCAGTCTTTTGTGTATCTAAGCAATCTTTTTTTTTTCTCAAGGATCTCATTACTCATTTCCTGACATGAGGAAGAGACTAGTAAAGGTACCCTAAAAATTGTCTGCTTCACCAAACCTAACCCTGGCCTGCCTACCATGGTAGAGAGGGATTGAAACACACACACACACACACACACACACACACACACACACAAATATATAAAAAACTTTTTGCAAAGATGATTGCCTTCATCCTTAGTACATGGAATGTTCGAAAGCCTATGGACAACATGAAATTCAGTGCACCAGAAAGATGAATAACTCTTATGGCGAAGGAACTCAACAGGTATCACATCCAAATAACAACCCTGAATGAAGCTGGCAAATGAAAGCCAGGTTACTGAAGCCAGAGCTGGATGTAGTTAATAGGGAGTGCCTTGAAACTAGTGGATATTTGCAGTCAAAACTAATCCAGTCAACAAGTTTGTATGCCTCCCCAAAGAAGTGAGTGGCAGGTCCATGACAATGCATTTTCCACTTGCCGAAAATCATCACCATGATGAATCCTGATGAAGTCAAAGAAAAAATTTTATGAAGACCCGGAAACCCTCATTTTCTTTTTTTTT
>CM053769.1:279614888-279659059 GCA_028658325.1 Potorous gilbertii | reverse complement strand
CAAGCTCCTTTGCATTACAGAATATCCTATTCCATTCTCTCTTATCTTTTAATATAGAAGCTGCAAGGTCCTGTGATCCTGGCTGTAGTTCCTCAATATTAAAATTGTTTCTTTCTGCCTGCTTGCAGTATTTCTCTTTAATTTGATAGTTCTGAAATTTGGCAAAATTGTTCCTTGGCATCTTCAATTTTGGATCTCCTTCAGGAGGTGGTCAGTGGATTCTTTTGATGACTATTTTTTCCTCTGGAACTCAGACCTCAGGGCAGTTTTCCTTGATGCTTTCTTGGAAGATATTATCCGGGTTCTTTTTTTATCGTGGCTTTCTGTTAGACTAATAATTCTTAGATTTTCTCTCCTGCATCTATTTTCTAGGTCAATTGCTTTTCCAATGAGATATTTTACATTTTCTTCTTTTTTTATACTTTCAATTTTGTATGACTGATTCTTAAAGTCTCATTGAATCATTAGCTTCTACTTGCCTAATTCTGATTTTTAATAAATTGTTTTCTTCAGTTAACCTTTGTACCTCCTTTTCCATTTGTCCAATTGTTCCTTTTAAGGAATTATTTTCTCCAGTTACGTTGGTACCTCCTTATGCATTTGCCCAATTTTTCTTTTAAAGGTAGCGTTCTCTTCAGTGAATTGTTGTTTTCATTTTGTTGATTGCTCTTTTAAAAGCAATGGCCAATTTTTCCTCTACCTCTCTAATTTGACTTTTAAATTTTGTTTCTGAGCTCTTCCAAAAATGCTTTTTTGTGCTTGAAACCAATTCATATTTCCTTTTGAGGTTTCAGATGTGGGTAAATTGCCAATGCTCTCCTCCTCTGAATTCATATTTTGATCTTCTCTGTCCTCATAGTAAGATTCTTTGGTGTTTGCTTTTTGGATTTGCTTCATGCTCATGGAGATGACCTGTTTCCTGGTTTATAAAATGGATCTCAGTTTTTAAGGCACAGGGGGCTCTGTCCCACATTTCTTGTGCTGAGAAATTGAGGCCTTGTGTGTTTTAGCCTCTGGTTCTTTAAGCTAGAAGCTAGAATGCTGCAGCTTACCTTATGCTGAGCTGGTTGGTATGTGCCCAGTTCAAGGCCAGATGAAATCTTTCTGAGTTTCCAAAGGGTTACACTGAAACTCACAGTGCAAGGTATGGGGGAAGTGTTGTCTGACCATTAGAGTTCTCTTCCTCCCCTGAACTGGAGCACAGGCAGGTTCAGTGTTCAGCACCATCTGCGCTGGTGTCTGCCCAATTCCCCTGGCTGTACTAAGGTACAACTTGGGTCCTGGTGTTGGCACTTATGGGCTCCACTCCTCTGGGGCTCAGGATCTCCTCCTGGTTCACTGAGGTGGGACTGTCTGAGACACCTCTGATCCTGCACTGGTCCCCTTCAGCCCCAAGAGTGCCTCTTCTCAATGGTTTCCCTATTTTCTGAGGTGGAAAACTGCTATGCTCCTTCTGCCAATTCCACTATTCCAGGATTTTGCTGGGGAAATATTCTCTGGGTTTTTCAAGGTCAAGAAGAGAGTGGTAAAAGGATGTGCAATTTAGTCTGCCGTTTTGGCTCCCAGAAGTTCAAATAGGTGACTTTCAAACATTTAATCTGTGGGCTAATGGTCTCAGGAGTGGCTGCTACTGTTACCAGATTCCTCTGTTTCTCCCTCACTCAGTTCTGTTGAATTCCCATCCTGTGCTGACATGGTTGAGAATCTGTAGTGCTGTTTCTGCATCAGTCTGCCCTGGCAGTTCCTGCTCTACTCTGCTATGATGGAGTTTGCATTGGTGCAGCCTGTGTGTTCTACTCTCCTTCTCTGCTGTGTAACAGATCCTTTCCATCAAACTTCCACATTTTTGTCCTAAGCTGGAAATCTGCCACACACTGTCTCCTTGTGGATTCTGCTATTCTAAAATGTGTTCAGATTCTCTTTTTAGAGATATCCAAAAGAATTTGTGGTAGAGCTCAGGTAAGTCCCTGCTCTCACTCTGCCTTCTTGGTTCTGCCCTGGAATTTTCACTAAATGATCTTTAAGATCCTTTTCTGACCTACATTTAGAAAACCTTGGTTCTGTGAAGTGAAACTGTCCACTGGGATTTCTCAAGTTCAAGCCAAGTCAACAAGCATTCATTAAATGCTTAATGTGTAAATTCTAGGGATACAAAGAAAGGCAGAAGAACAAATCCTGCCCTCAAGGACCTTATAATATAATGAGGAGACAACAAATATGCATAAACAAGATATATTCAGGATAAATTGGAGATTATCTCACCAGGAAGACTCTAGCATTGAGGGGAATAGGAAAGGCTTCTCATGGGAGATGAGACTTTAACTGAGAGTTTAAGACAAGAAAGTCATGAGGCAGAGATGAGGAAGGATATAGTCCCAAGCATGGAGGACAGCTAGTGGAAATGCACAGAAGGAGAAGGAGTATCTTGTTTGACAAACAGTAAGAAGGACAGCATCATTGAATGATAGTGTACAGTAGGGAAGAAAAGGGTAAGAAGATCAGAAAGGTAGGAGAACAAGAAATAAAACTTTTTCAAAGCCAGAGGACTTTACATTTGATCCTAGAGTCAGTAGAGAGCCCATGGAATTTATTGAATATGGAGGTGACATGGTCAGACCTGTGGTTGGGATGTATTAGAGTACAGAAATTTGATGAAGAGAACCAATGAGAAAGCTATTGCAATAATCCAGTTGTGAGATGATGCAAATCTAAACCATCTTGTTGTGTGTTGGGGTAAGGGGAGTGACATATTGAGGAATCAAGGATAGCCTGCTTGGTGAGTCTTGGTTTCTTGGAGGATGGTGTCACCCAAGGCAATACGGAGGATTCTGGGAAAGGGGGACGGGAAAACAGTAAGTTTCAGTCTTAAGTTTAAGATATTTATGGGATAACCAGCTAGTGAAGTATAATACATAGTTTGAAATGAGATTATAAATCAGATGAGAGGTTAGGGATAGAAAAAATAGATGTGAAAATGATCTACACTGAGATGATTATTGAATCTAATAACAATTCTGAACTAGTGGGCTTTTGTTCAGTAAAGGTCTGTAAGCAAAAACTAGACAACTACTTGTCAAGATTTTTGTGGAGATGATTCTCGGTAAAATATAGGTGTGACTAGATGGCTTCAATAGTCATCTTCATCTCTTTGATTCCATGTAATTGACTAGACAGAAAGAAGTACCTTCATTTATTAAACCAATTAAATTTTCTCAACTTACTCTAGAACCAACCTGGACAATGTACTAAGTTTGCTCATGCAATTAATCCAGCACTTCCACATTCACACATGTTCCAATTACTGTATAAGACAAAACCAACATTAGGACCAATGATGTTACTAAATAAAAAGGCATTCAAATATTTGTATCACCTCTCTCTGCAGAGGTTATAAGGAAACCTGCAAAGACAGGCTTTATTGGTCTTAGCTACAACAAAGTATATCTACAAGACTTTTGCTTTTCCCCTGCTTTTTAAACTGCTCTCATTTCAAATTCAGCTCTCCAAGTTTCATTTCTGTATAATCATTTATTACAATACCAAAGAGAAGAAAATAAATCTTGAGAAGTTTGAGTTAAATCAAGTTCACTTTTCCATTATCACAGCAGGAGAACAGAAGATGTTTTTATGCTTTAGAATCATCTAGTTTTTGTTCATTCAATAAATATCTAAGATCAAATAATAATGGACACATTTGAAATGTTTTTAAGAAGATGCTATGATGGATTGATTTTTACATGTAAATCTCATGCTATCTTTTCATTATTTTACATCATGTTTGGCCCATTTGCAAATAAAAGCTGAGTTATCCACTCATCGGTAGAAGTTTCCTGCCCAAGTAGAAAAAAAAAGCACCAAAAACCAAAATCTGGGTTTAGAATTATAGTTTTCTTTAATAATTACATCAAAAAAGACTTTTTTGGGTTTAAAACTTTTATAAATAAAATTTTGTTGTTGTTTTTGTTCAATCATATCCAACTCTTCCTGACCCTTTTTGGGGATTTTCTTGGCAAAGATGCTACAGTGGTTTGCCATTTCCTTCTCTAGCTCATTTCACAGAGGAAGAATCTGAGGCAAAAAGGGTTAAATAATTTGTTCAAGATCACACAGTTAGTATCTGAAGTCAGATTTGAACCCAGGAAGAATCCAAACCCAAAGCTTTGACAGTTGCTCCAAATAAAAATCTCATAACCTTTTTTCTCCATTGCTTTTCAAATTAAAGTCATTGTTCGTATTTCACTGTTCATTAACTCAATAAAAGTGATAAATAACTGAATGTTTGAGCAACAATAGCTATTGTTTTTATTGTGCTTTGTTTTCTAATGTGTCCCTTTCACCTTCTGAGTGAAGAAGGTAATTCAGATGTCATTTCCATTTTACAAATAAGGAAACAAATTAAGAGAAGTTAAGTGGCTTTCTCAGTCACACATTCAGTAATTTTTAGTATCAGGATTTGAATTTGACTATCCTAATTCTAACTCAGAATGGTCATCAAAATTTTAGTTTTAGGATGCCTTTACACTTTTATTATATTGGAAATATACACATATTTACCATATTATACATTGAAGTGTCTTAGTATTTTTGTGAAAATAATTTTGAAATCCAAGACCCCTTGAAAGGTCTTTTTTAACTCTCAGGAACCCCACACCACACTTTGAGGACCAGTGCTCTTGCACAAACATCCTTGTGAATACAGAATGCTATCATTGTAACTCAGGGTTTTAAAAATTAAAAAAAAAGTGTTTTCAAAGTAAGTACTTTAAAAGAAAGGCTTCAAGTTATTTTTATGGCCAAGCAAAGCATTTTTCTCTTCTTCATCCTATCTAGCAAATTAGAGTTTGAACAAGTTTCTAGATGTAGACTTTAAGGGAGGAAGACAGGACTCCATTATTAAACATAACCTTCGGGAACTAAGGAGTATATATTTCCAGTGACTGAAAGTGAGCTATCTCCAAGCTGATAGAAACAGACATCTTGGTGTGCAATGAATGAATGAATGCTCCCTACCCTTGGAAAACTCTGTCCTCCTTTGTGCATTGTTTTAAAGTCAGGAAAGAGAAGAATATACCTTTTTGCATACCCTTTAAGTCCTGGGAAAAAGAAAGGGTCAGTGGCAGAGTTGAACTCTTTTAGGTTTCTTATCAATTATTGTCCATAAACAATGACCTTCTTACAGCAGCATAGATTGGATCTTAGATTTAGATCCTGAAGGGAACTTAGTGCAATCATCTTACAAATGAGGATATTGAGTCCCAGATTGGTTATGTGACTTGCCTGAGATTACAAAAGTATTAAGTGGCAAGGCCTAGATTTGGATCAAAGTTCCCCAGTAACACTGAAGCACCTTAAAATTTGTACCTATCAGGGTTCTGAAATTCCACTCAAGCACTCATTTCTCTCTATTGATCAGGGTAAATCATTTACATTTAAATTCCATCTCCAGCTGTCAGTCAGGTCAGGACCATTTTGACTGAATTGACCAAGTATCCCATCAGTTGGACAATTTGTTTCACTGATTTGACCAATTGTTCTACTGATTAGATTGGTATTTTGGCCACATTTTAGATACACTCTCAATGTACACAATTGCTTCCATCATATGAGACTAAAATTTAGCTGAGTTGGGGGAAAGTTAATCCTGAAGAGTTTTAGCAAATAATTTGAAAAGTCATTTTTTGAACAGTGAGCATATCTTTCCCTAGCATTTCTAGACATGGAAACTTCCAACTACAAACTCAACTTTATGATTTCCCAATACTTATCTGTAAGCTTCCAATGTCACTTCATTTTTTTCATATCATTACATACAATACTAATGACAGAAATGAATCCCTGGAAAAAAATAGAATGTCTACTTAGGGGAGAGAGCTAACATCACAAGCAAAAATTTTTAGGTCAGCCTTCCTATGATACAGGTTCACTGTGTGATCCTGAACAAGATGCAACTCCCAGCGCTCTGGAACTCTTCAAGACCTAACTTGATATTGTAATTGAGAGTTCTTTGCCTAGAAGCTCTCTTTAAAAATGAAATCACAGATTTAAACCCTATCTATAATCACTTATGAAAAACATTAACACTGGGAGGAATCTGCCCTTCCGAACTGAAATGAATTTCCTTCAATAAACTCCACAGATTTTTTTACAGATTTCTGAGTTATATTTTAATACAATTATATTTTCCCCAGTTGCATATTTTTTAAAAATTAACATTCATTTTTGAAAGATTTTATGCCAAATCTCCCCCTTTTCCTCTTCTGAAAATGGTAGGCAGTTGGATATAGTTTATATATATGTGCTATCATGTAAAACATATTTACATATCCATCAGTTATGGAACAACACATCAAAAGGAAATGAATCCAGGATAAAGAATAAAGTGGAAAAAATATTCTTCAATCTGCATTCTGAGTTCATCATGTCCTTATCTGGATATGGACAGTATTTTCATTCATGAGTCCCTTCTACTTGTCTTGGATGTTTGTATTGCTGAGAAGAGCTGAGTCACAGTTGACCATTCCAAGATGTTGCTGATACTGTTGCTGATACTGTGTACAGTGATTCCTTTGTTCTGCTCATTTCACTTTCTGCTCATTCCACCAAGAAAATATTTGCTATAAATATTTTTGAACATGTAGGTTTTTCCTTTTTTATGATCTCTTTGTGGTATAGATTTAGCAGTGCTATTGCTGGAACAGGGAAAGCACCATTTGTTTGTCCTTTGGGCATAGTCCCAAATTGCTCTCCAGAATGGTTGGATCAGTTCACAATTCCACCAACAGTGTATTAGTGTCCCAATTTTGCCATAGCCTTTCCATTTATCATTTTCCTTTTCTGTCATATTAGCTAAATATGAGAAACGTGAGGTGTTTTAATTTACATTTCTCTAATACAAAGTGATTTAGATCACTTCTTCATATCATTATACATAGCTTTGATTTCTTCCTCTGAAAACTGCCTGTTCATATCCTTTGATCATTTGTTAATTGAGAAATGCCTTTTGTTCTCATAAATTTGACTTAGTTCTTTATATATTTGAGAAATGAGGCCTTTATCAGAAATTATTGCTGTAAAATTGTTTCCCAATTTTCTGTTTTCCTTCTAATCTTGGTAGTATTGGTTTTGTTCTTATAAATGCTTCTCAATTTAATATAATCAAAATTATTTATTCTACATTTCATAATTCTCTCTATTTCTTGATTAGTCCTGAATTCTTTACTTCCCCATGTATCTTACAGGTAGATTATTCCTTTCTCTTCTAATTTGATTACTTCACTGTCTGTGGTATCTTTTTAGAAAGATGTAATTTCCTTCCTTATCATTTTTAATTAAGTAAATTTTTGCTTTCACTTTTTCTAGGATCAGGATTGCTACCCCTGCTTTTTCTTTTTACTTCAGCTGAAGCATAATAGATTCTTCTCCAGCCTCTTGCCTTTACTTAGTGTGTGTCTCTCTGCTTCAAGTGTGTCTCTTGTAAGCAACATATTGCAGGATTCTGGGTTTTGATCTTTTCTATCTACTTCCGTTTTATGGGAGAGTTAATCCCATTCACATTCACAATTATGGTTACCACCTATGTATTTTCCTCCATTCTATTCCTCCTATCTATTTCTTCTCTCATTTCACCTTTTCCACCTCACCAGTGTTTTGCTTTTGCCAGTTCTCTTGATCCCCCTTCCTTTATGCCCCCCAACCCCCCATACTTTACTTAATATCCTTGCCTCCTACTTCCCTGTTGGGTAAGGTAGATTTCTATGTTCAATTATTCCTTCTTTGAGCCAATACTGATAAGAGTTAGGTTCAAGCAATGCCTATAGCTCACCCTTCCATCATCTCCTCCACTGTGATAGGTCTTTCTCACCAATTCATGTGAGATAATTTATCCCATTCTACCAGTCCCTTCCTTCTATACCGTTTGTATTTTTTTTTCTCATCCCTTAGTTTTTTTTACATCATTCCCTGAAATTCACCTTTTACCCATATTCTCTGTCTATGTAGGTTCTTTTATCTGTACCATTAGTGATACAATTTTTAAGCTACAAGTGTCATCTTCCCATGTAGGGACATCTCACCTCTTCAGGTGAGATAATTTGCCCCATTCTACCTCTCCCATCCTTCTGCTCTTAATGTACTCCTCTTTCTCATCTCTTATTTTTTAAAAATTTCATTCCCTCAAATTTACTTTATGCCCATATCATCTCTTTGTATATTTCTTTTATCTGTTCTGTTAGTGATACAATTTTTGAAGAGTTACTAGTATCATTACATGTAGGGATGTAAACAGTTTAACTCCATTGAATGCCTTATATTTTCTTTTCCCTTTTTGCCCTCTCTTGCACATAATCTTAGAGATCAAATTTTTGTTTTAGTTCTTATGAAGGCTTGAGGTACTTCTATTTCCTTGAATGATCGTTTTTTCCCTTTGATGTATTGTGCTTCATCTTGCCAGATAGGTGATTCTTGGTTATAGTCCTAGCTCCTTTCCCCTCCAGAATATCATGTTCTATGACCTCCAGTCCTTTAGTATTACAGCAGCCAGATCCTGAGGGATCCTGTTTGTGACTCCTTGTTATTTGAATTGTTTCTTTCTAGACACTTGTAGTATTTATTTCCTTGACCTAGTAGTTTTGAAATTTGGCTATAATATTCATTGGGATTTTTATTTGTGGAACCCTTTCCTAAGGTGATTGATGAATTCTTTCAATGCCTACTTTGCCCTCTGGTAACATGACATCAAGGCAGTTTTCCTTGACAATTTCTTAAAAGACGCTGTCCAGGTCCTCCTTTTGATTATGGCTTCCAGGTAGTCTGATGATTCTGATATTGCCTTTTCTAAATCTACTTTCCAGTTCAGTTTTCTTCCCATGAAAAATTTATATTTTTCTCCATTTTTTTATTCTTTTGAATTGATTTGATTAATTTGTGATGTCTCAGAGTCATTTTCAAGTTGCCTTCAATTCTTTTGACTGCTCTCTGGCAACTATGACATCTATGTTTGCCATCAAGGTATCTTTTTACCAAGGAAAGGTCCATGAACCAAGAGATGCCTGTCTGACTTGCAGCTTTTCCTGATAACCTTTAAAAGATTATTCCTTTCTGGTATATTGACTTTTGAAATTTTATCTGCATGGTACACCACCATCCTAGAATTAAGGGTTTCTTGTTTTGCTTTCAAGTATTTATTTATATTGCTTATTCAAACTTGAAGACTAGAGCAAAGATATAGAAATATTTTTGGCAAGCTAAAAGTATGAGGATGTCAGTAATGAGTTTGTAGCTAGGAATGGGATGAAATGGTATTGGATCAATTAAGTGGAATTTCTGTTTAAACCTTTAGTAGTCCTTAATGACCCATTTTATTAGGAGGGACATTAAAGTATTTTTTAAAGGATTCATAGGGAGAAAAGGTATTTCATACACTAGGTGTGGCTACAAAATAAGCAAATAGAGTTGTCATGAAAGATCATGGATCTTGACTCATGATTCCTTGGTAAGAGGTCAATTTCCACAGATATGAACATAACCCTTCAGAACCTGGCTTAGCAGGTAGTTTCAAGAGTTGCTTTGGTCAATTAGAAAGAATTGCAGTTATCATCCTCATCTCTTTCATGCTGGAACTCAGAATCTGCCCTTGGACTCTAGCTTCTGACAGGTAAGCCATTTCCTAATCTTACCTGGAACCAGGCTTCCACACAAGTTCTAAAACCATGTCACCAACGATGTTTCCTTTATCTCCTCTCTTGTAACTCACCTTTATGTTTTGTTTCCCTCACTATATTACATTTCTTGAGGGAAGGACTGTCTAGTTTGATTGTATTTCTATTTCTAGAGCTTAGCATAGTGTCTTTGCATATAAGAACTTAATGTATACTTTTTCACTTGCAGCCAACTTTCTGGTAATGAATTCCTCTGTACTTAACCAGTCTTGTCCACAATTCACAAACACAAACAAAACACAAACATCCTGAGGAAACACTAGAGCTTGAGCTCCCTCTATCATATCCTTTGAGAATGTAAGGCACTTCCAAACCACAATACAATATTAAAATAAGACTTTAGTGGACAATGTTTTAAAATTCTTCATTTTTCCCCTTCAAATGTGTTATTATGAAATGTTTTAGTCCTTCTTGTTTATTACAGTAATATCTGATTCCCTAAATTTCCTTCTGTGGAAACACATTTTTAATTTTAACTAAAAATGGTCCCTGCCCACTAAAGATTTTACATTTTATTAGGTGAAGCCTCATGGGCTTTATATAAGAATATACATAACATATACAAAATGAACACAAGGTAATTATTTAAATAGGTTCATTGTGCTGCCAACTTTTCAGGAACACTTAACTCACTAGCTGACCCTAAGCCAAACAGCACATCTCATCGAACCAATTGTTTGGGTGTCTGGAGATGTGGCCAGCCTCCCCTTCTCCAACTGGAACAATATCTTCTGGAACTGATCTCCAGAGACCATGCCTCCTCCTCCCAGGGAGAATTAATTTATACTGCTTTAGAACTCTAAGTACTGATCTGTCCTGATTGGTGACCCACTACATGTAGCAAGTCTAACATATGATCCATAGGCCTTCTAGTTATTCAATTGGATATCTTGCCATCTTGTCTGCACACCTGTGTTTATTCCTCTCCATCCCTCCTCCACTCCCACCACTTTTCATCTCTTGTTCTGGGATCATCAATCAAAATAATAATACCATTGCTTGCAGAAAAGCCATAAAAATACTCACAATCCTTATGATTCCTTTCACTGAAATTCCCTTCCTTGACCACAGCTCTGCTATTATATGTTATCTGACACTATTAAATGAAAGATTATTGAAGGTAAAGACTAATTCACTGTTGTCTATGTTGCTCCAGCCCATACTACAGTGCCTGCAATACATCAGGTGTTTAATATTTTTTCACTCATTCAATCATCCCCACACAATAAAACAGGCATTTAGACTGACTATTTAATTCTGATTGAAGTATCTTGCTATTTTTTCAATTAGCTTAGACATTAACATTTCACAGTCTGAGATTATTTAATGAAATAAAAAAAATAATTAATTAAGCTTGTGGCCAAAGTGCTTGGGGCAGAAGAAAGTCATATAAAAGAAATATAAACTCTAATCTTCATCACTGAGAATAGTTGAAAAGATAAGATTTGCCTACATGGAATGTCTAGAGAATAGAAAGGAATTATATAAGTGATTGCTACATTTTGTGGTACAACAAGATTTCTGTTTCTAAAAGTCATGGAGGCAAGTGAATTAGGAATTGAGAAACAGAGTCAGGGATTCTTTGAGTAAGAAGGAACCTCACAATTCACCTAATCCATGTCTTACCATAACAGGAATACCCTCTTTTTCCATTGCAGACAAACGGGATTATCCAACTTCCATTCAATGATCTCTAGAGATGAGGAATTCACTGTCACTCCCATTAGAGTTTGGAATTGTTCACACTATTATGAAATCTTTCCTTCTGTTGGGCCTAAATTGCCTTCTCATTGCTTCTACTCATTACTACAGCCTCCCACACTAGGATCTCTCTTAATTTGAAGACATTTAATCCCTCTTATATGCACCATAACTTAAAATACTGACAGATATGAACCCTTTCTGATAGCCTTTTTTTCCAGACTGACATTGCAAATTCCTTCAACCAATCATATGCTACAGTAAACCAGTTTTGCAAAATCTTAGTGTCCAAAATGGAATTATTTTCCTCAAAATACATCCCTCCTCTTACTTTTGTTGTACTAAAAACCTTGAAAGCATTTCTTTCTCCTTCACTTCACAGATCCAGTCATATGCCAAGGTTTGTTGATTTTATCTCTATCAACATTTTGTAAAGCTGTCCCTTTCTCTGCATCTGCACAACTCCTGCTCTCATTCAGGATGTCATCACCTATCACCTGGACTGTTGCAATAGTCTCCTAATTGATCCCCAGTTTTCTGAAAAAAAAATCATCTTTTGTTTCTCCAATCAATCGTCCACTAAACTGATAAACTGATAGCCCTAAAACACAGGCCTGACCATATCACCGCACTCCTCTCTGATTTCAACAACCTTCTGTTATGCTAGGATAAAATACAAACTACTCAGCCAGGCACTTAAAAACCTCAATAGTCTGGCTCCTACCTATCTTTCCAGGATTTTTTGAGATTATACCTATTCAAGCACTCTGTTCCACCTGAACTGCTGCCTCTACCCTGTATGCGCATGATATTCAATGTCTTGTCTACACGCATTTATGTAAGTGGTTCCCATGTATATATAGACTGCACTCCTCCTCACTTCAACCTAAGAGAATCTCTGATCCCCTCAAAAGGATAGCGTAAATGATGTTTTGATGGGAGGCATTTCCTGATTCTCCATTTGTTAGTACTCTCCTCCTCTTGCAATTATTTGGTATATGAGAATTGTAGTGATTGTTTATGGATCATTGCAAGTCTCTTACGTGTGTTCCAGCATTGCCTATGTACTATTGTGCGTCCTTTAATATGGATTTTTGCTTTTTTTTTGCAGTGAATTATGGCTCCTGAAAGAAAGAATAGGGATAGAGAGAAAGATGGAAAAAAAAGAATCAGTCAACCCGACAGGTATACAGAGACAAAGAAAGAAAAAAGACACAGAGAGACAGACACAGAGAAACAGACAGGGACAGAGATAGAGAAATCGTGGGAGAGATTTTATAATTATATGCTTCTGTACATGTTGTATTTCACCCAGTAAAATACGAGCTTCTTTAGGTCAGGAATTGTCTCAGTTATGTTTTGGTATGCTTAGAACATAGAACACTTTATAGAATTTAATTCATTAATTTGTTAATGAACAATGCTTACTTTTCCATAGTAGTAATGTTTTAATTAATGTTATATTTTTGATACCCTTCTTCTACTAATTCTCTTTTGATGTGTTTTCTTTGTTAGCATCTTATATAAAAGCTTAGAATATGATATAGGAGATAATATCCAGAATGCTCATAAAAAGATTGGTGGTTATTTCAATGTTTCTAAAACTTTCAACCCCATGATGACTAAAAGAAAAGATTTATTATCTAAATGGTACATTCATGAGTGTTTTCAAACTTTGATGGTGTTTCTATTATTGACACATTTCCCCCCAGTATCAGAATAGTCTATCAGAGGAAACTGACTAGCCATTGGCTAGTACCTTATGGTTCCCGCTTTTGGATTGGTGACATGACTTATTTGCTGTTCTCATCTGGTCTGTGCCGACTGAGCAACTCGACTGAATAGATCAATGTCAGACTTGAAGCAAGATAATAATTTGGGCTGAAGTTACAGCTACAGATACAGCACAGAAATAGTGCGGGGGGAGAATGTGTCATGGATGGATATTTTGGGGACTTCAGTGAACTACAAGACAAGGGAGAAAAGAGAGAGGGTTTTGGATTTGGTGGCACCTAATGAAATAGACCGAACACCAAAGCCTTGGCTAGTTAGTTAAGCTAAGTGTATCATTTTACTTCAGGCAATATTGCCCACAGCTCCCCTTGAAGGTTTCTATATTTATTTTGTGATCCATGGAAATATGGAAACACCATTGAGATGTTTGAATTTTTCATGTGCATGGTGATGATGACCAAATTGATTATTTTATGCCTACTTGTGTGCCATTCTTCACTATCATATTGTTTTAAAGAGAAAGGACTCATTGGGAACCACTACAAGGAACCTGCCATATTATAGGAAACTCATCAATTTTCTTAAGTTGTCTGTTTAATTATTCCTTTTCAGTGCTATAAAGTAAGTATCTTGAGGCTGTAGGCTTGAGTACAACAGGAAAGGCCAAACCATATTTAAATTTTGGTCACTGACCTCCTGGCTGCTGCATGAGCTAGACACTTCATTTTTTAGTTCCAGGTATTTTCTCTAGCTGTTCCCCATGCCTGGAATACTCTCCTTCCTCATCTCCACCTACTGACATTCCTAGCTTCCTTCACTTTCAAACTGAAAACATATCATCTACAAGTCTTTATTAAGATCTCTAATTTCTAACATCTCTTTTTTAATTGCTTCCTATTTATCCTGCTCATAACATGCTTGTACATGTTTGTTTGTTTCCTGTCTTCCCCATTAGATTATGAGTTTCTTGAGGGCAAGAGCCATTTCTTTGTTCATCACCAGTGATTAACACATACTAGGCACTTGATAAATGTTTTAGTGATTGACTTGGCTGGCTCTAGAGATATGAATAGAAAAGGCAGGCAGTCTCTGCCCTGAAGAAGATTAAATTCAGCTTCAGTTAGGTAACATTGTCACAGATTTGTAAAGATAAGATATATGCAAAATGAATACATTGTGATGAATGAGAGCATTAACCAATCAGGAAAGGTATGTAGATGGAAGCACTTGAATTGAGCCTTGAAAAGTTCTAACCGTTCCAAAAGGCAGAGATGAGGAGAGAGCACCTTCCAAGAATTGAGGGAAGTTTGTGCAAACACTCAGAATTGGGATTGAGTGAGGAGTGAGTGAAAGAGTGTATACAGAAAAGAGCAAGTCAGTTATTTGAAGTATAGAGAGATCAAGTGGGAGTAATACATAACCAGCCTGGAGATATAGGCTGGATCCACATGATAACTTATTTTAAATGTCAGAAAAAATGAGTTCTTATAATATTATACAGGCAATAGGGAAACATTGAAGCATCTTATGCTTTAGAAAAATCAATTTGGAAGCTCTTTGGAGTGTAGATTGGAAAGGGGAGTGACCCACTGAATAATTACAATTACAATATTCCATGTCACTTCTTTTATGTTTCTTGCTTTTATTTATTCATTTTTGCAACATAATTAATACAAAAATATGTTTTGCATGACTTTACATGTATTCTTTGTATCTTAAATTTCTTCCTTTCCCAGTGGGTGGGGGAAGAGTGAGAGGGAGGGAGAGAATTTGGAACTAAATTTTTAATGAGTTTTTTTAAATAAATAATTTGTTTTAAAATAGCAAAACAATAGCACAAATAAAAGGTGATGAGTCCCCCTAGACTGTGACAATTGTCATGTATATAGAGCAAAAGGTTAGAATATAAGAGATGTTGAGGTGAAATTTAAAAGATCATATATCTAGACCCTGAAGGGACTGAGGCCCTCTAGTTTAACCCCCTCATTTTACAGATATGTAAACCAAGTGCTAGGGAGTTTAAACAATCTGTCCAAGGTCAAAACCTGACATCTGATTGAGCAAAGACAATAAATGGGGATAAAAGAGCTAAGATGAATTCCACTTTACAAACTTGAGTGACTGGAAAAGATTTGTTGTTTCTCCTTTATTTTCAAAGAGAACTCGTGACATCGGTTGGCCAAGAATTGGATTTAAGTGAGGCAGAGTTGCACAAAGTCATTGGCCTCACTCTCTCCTCCAGAGCCATTGAAGTCCAGTAGCAAGACAAAAACAATAGCCCCAGAGGCAATGGATGACCTTGACATCTTTGATATTTGACCTGTCTCTAAGTGCTCCATAACACCTGCTTGAGAAACCCTCATAAACTGTTCTTATCCGCTCATTCCACCAAGGAAATCTTCACCTCCTTAGGCTAGATACTTCCTAACTCACTAATGGACTGGAGGCCTGTCAGTTATGTTCAACCTGGTTTCCCAAGACAGTTTGCCAGGGTGTGGTCCCTGTGTGTGCTACAGCTTCTTGGATTCATGGATAAGAGTGGTACCTTCTATAGAAATAAGGGAGTTAGAAGTAGGAGTAAGAGTTCAAACATTAAGTATAATAAGAAAATCAAGAAGGGAAAGATCACATATTTGGGGGGGATAAGGGAAGATTTCATAAAGGAAATGCCATGTAAACTGAGTCTTTAAGGAAGGAAAGAATATAACAAGATGAAAATATATGAGGTGGATAAAGAAAATCCATTCCAGGCATTAGAAACAATATATGTAAATACATGACATGTCTTAGCTGCATGAATGCAGGTAAATCATTTACATGCAAAATGGTGATAATGAAACTTATAGTACCCACCGCCATAGATGTTGCAAAGAATGTTTTTTTTTTGCAAACAAAGTGCTATATGAAAATATAAGATATAAAGACAAAGTAGCCTTCAATAAACATAAGCTAGTAGTGGAGTTTAGAGTAGACAGGGTAAGATTAAACCATAGCAAGTGGCAGCAGTTTTCAAAGAAGTACAGAGTAAATGAAGAGGATTCGAGTCAGGGTGTGAAGACACAATTAAAGCTGGAAAGTTACACTGAAATCATAGATCTTTGAAGACGATAGATGTTTAATACATGTTTATGTAATTGATTGAAGTAGTCCTTGAATGCTAAGCTAAAGAACTTATATTTTGCTCATTAAGCAATGCATAGCCATTGAATGATTTTGAACAGGGGACTTACGTGATCAGATCCATTCATTAGGAAAATTAGCTTGACAGTTGTATTTAGAGTATGTAGCAGGGAGTAAAAAGTCTTCAGGCAAGGAGATAGGAAAGAAAGGCATTTCAGCAGGCCAGTAGAGAGGTGATGAGGACCTGAATGAAACTGGAGACAGTGTGAGCAGAAAAGAAACCCATGCAAATGATGATTCTTAAAGACACATGATTAGCGCTGATAATGAAAATAGCGCATTTATGTAGTGATTGAAGTTTCATAAAGTACATTAAGCATATTGATTAATTTGGTCCTTACAATAAGCCTATGAACTAAGTACTATTATCACCCCACTATACAGATGAGGGCACTGAGACCGAAAGGGATTAAGTGACTTGCCCTTTGTCATACAGCAAGCAAGTTTCTGAGACAGAAATCGAGCTCAGGTCTTTCTGACTCTTAAGTCATCACCTAGCTTTCTCTATAAAATAGTAAGGAGACTGAAACAGCTAGATTCTACAAAATAGATCTCTTTCCACAATAAAGTAAGCAGAATGATACATTTCTTATCAATGGTAAAGTGGAGAGTGCTGTACTTTAAGTCAAGAGAAAATTCAGCTTCAGATTGATGCTAGCTTTGTGACCATAGGAAAACGACAGATTATCTGCCCTTATTTTTCATCTGCACAATGAGGGTAGTAATTGTTGTACTTCACAGGTCTTTTTATTTTATTTTTAAAAAATGTACTTTGCAGGCTTTAAAGCCCTAGTCTGTGCATCTTATGATTAAAGTCCACTATCAGTCTGAGTGGTGACTATTTTCTTCATCATTTCTTGATTTTGGTACATGAGAATAAGATCCAAGATTAAAATAAGAGAGCAGAATTGTCACTTTACTTTTTTCAAACTGTAGTCCAACTACCTGAGTATTAAGTACTTGCAAAATTATTGAAAAACAAACAAACAAAAACTTCATCCAAAGGATGTAAGAGCATTTAGAAAAGGGAATAGTCATTACAAAGAACTAGCATGATTTACCCAAGAATTGCTCTTCTCACGCTAACTTCATTTTCTTTTCTTTTTTTTGAGAGACTAACTAGACTGGTAGATCAGAAAAATCTATGGAGATAGTATTCCTAGATCTCTGAAAAGGATTTCACAAAGTCTTCCAAAATAAAATTGCAGGCATGACCAAAAGATGTGAGCTGGGAGATAACTACAGTTAAAAGAAATTAGTTGAATAACTGGACAAAATGAGTATTGATGAATGGATTGATCTGTAGTGAAGTACCATATTCAGTTGTTTCTATTAGTGATTTGAATAAAATATAAGGTAGCATGTTTATCAAATCTGTGGATGGTACAAAGCTATGATCAGAAGGTAACATATTGGATGGCAGAATATGCATTCAAGTAGATATTAACAGGCTAAAATGATGGACTTCAATTTAATGGATTCAATTTAATAGAGATAAATGTCAAGTACTATGCTTGGATTCAGTACATCAACTTTACAAGTATAGAATGAGGAGATATAGATAGAAAACAATTCATGTGAAAAGTACCTGGGGAAGTCAAACACACTAGATAAGGAAAAGTCAGAAACAATTGAACAAAATTACCTAGTGTTCAATCAACCTGAGAACATAAATTTCTTGAGGAAAAAATCCTTATTTAACAAGAACTGCCAGGAAAACTTGAAAGCAGTTTAGTGGAAATTAGATTTTGACAAACATCTTGCACTACATGACATAAGAAGATCAAAATGTATATATGACCTAAATATTAAAGATCACATTGTGTATGTGTGTGTTCATCCTTCGTTGCCAAAGAAGACCATGCCATCAGAGAAATAATGATATGACTTGCACTTGACTTTTGTTTTTTGAGTAAGGACTGTTCAGGTCACCAGTCTCACTTCTCCTCCAGAGCCATCTGAATCCAGTGACCAGAATTCATCAGAGATGACCCAGGATGGGTCAATTGAGGTTAAATGACTTGCCCAAGCACACAGCTAGTGAGTATCAAGTGTCTGAGGTGAGATTTGAACTCAGGATCCTGCACTGGTGTTCTATCCACTGTACCACCCAGCTACCCCAAAAATCACAGAATAGAAGAATTAGAAGAAAACCAGATCATGTACCTTTTATAACTATTACTAGGCAGAGAATTCTAACCAAATAAGATTTAGATGTGATCACAAAAGATAAATTATAAATTCAATTACATGAAATTGAAAAAGATTTCCATGAACAAATTCAATGCAGCTAAGATAAGAAGGAAAGTTGTTGACTGTTGAGAAAAAGTAATCAAATTAAATATTTTTGATGGGTATTATACTCAAGATTACAAGACTCAAGTACAAATATAAAAGACTGAGTCATTCCCCAAATGCATAAGCAGCTGAAGAATATAAACAAACTATATTCACCTTAAAAGATAAATGGGAAAGTTTTAACAGCCATGTAAAGATGATAAAGGTGCTTCACATTTAGAAATATTTATTCTATTTACATAAAATACATTCATACAGTTTCTATTAATAAATATAAACTATTATTTAGAAATTAAACATTTTTATTTATTTAAAACCATACAAAGGTGAACTTATCACCAAGGAGAAAAATGCAGATCAAAACAGTTTTAAGATTTCCTATCACACCCAGCCCAGCAAATTGACCGGGATGAAAAAAGAAGAAAATAGCCAATATTGGAGAAGTTGTAGGAAAGAAAGTATGTATACATTGGAGACTGAGCTAGGAAATTGTCCAACAATCCTCAAAAAACTAATTTGGAATTTATGTTTAAAAAAAGTGTCTGAAATGTCTGCATACCTTTGCCCAAAGATGCCACAGTGAAGCATATGCCTCACAAAAGTCAAAGACAGAAAAGGTCCTATATACACTAAAATATCTACCACAGTACTTTTGTGGTAGTAAAGAATTGGAAACAAAGTAATTAGTCATCAATTGGGAATGACATAATAAATGTTTCATGAATATAATAGAATATTATTGCACCGTTAGAATCAATTACTATGAAAGCATTCAGAAAACTATGGGGTAAAAATATGAACAGATGCCAAGTGGAGTGAGCAGGACCCGGAAAACAACGCACAAAAATGTAAACTGAAAGAACTATCACAAAAATGATAGTTCTGTGTAATTATTATGGCTATGTTTTTCCTAGTGAAGGACTATGAGTGTGGAACATTGCATATGCATATGCTGCCACACATAGTTCATATGTTGGTTAGTTTTACTGAACTGCTTTTGAATATTCATTTCCTCCTTTTATTATACGGGTAGAGGAAGAAGCAAAAATATATATTCATAAATGAAGATGATATTGAAACAAAAACAATCTATGTGTTTATTTTTTTAAATCTACAATTCTTTATGTGAATCAAGTTGAGCATGGGTCATCAATGAACAATCGGTAGAAGTTGTAGGTAGAAAATTTTGGGCTTTGCATGAGGAAAAGGTGTTTATCAGAGTTGTTCTACAGTGAGGTTCCATCTCTTCCACAGGTGGGGAACCTGTGGCCTTGAGTCAACATGTGACCACATGTGGCCTTCTAGGTCCTTTTGACTGAGTCCAAATCATTTCATTAAGGGGATTGGTTCTGTGAAGTTTGGATTCAGTCAAAGGGCCACACTTGAGGACCTGGAAGGGCACATGTGGCCTTAAGGTCATAGACTCCCATGCTTGTCAGACTCTGAATCAGTAAGATTGTTAATTCTGAGGAAAAACTTAGGGAGTCATGTTAACTTTCATCAAGCATTTGAAGTGTTACTATGTGAAAGAGAGAATAGATTGGTCGGTGTTTTTTGTTTTTTTGTTTTGTTTTGGTTTTTTGTCTCAGAGAACAGAGCAAGGATATAAAGTGGTCAATCAATCAATTAAGTTTTTAAACATCTACTATATGTCAGGCATTATTATAGGTTTTGAGGACAGAAAACAAAATTTCAGGTGCATGTGGATAAGAAAGGAAGGTAGGAAGGAAGGAAGGAAGATAGGAAGGAAGGAAAGAAGGAAAGAAAAAATTTTAAAAAGAAAGAGAAAGAGGAAAATGTAAGCTTTTTATGAGAGTTGTGAATTCATTGTTATAAGAAGAAATCAGGGAAGAACTTCTACCGAGTAGGTATCTTCTCTTCAATTTACAGATTCAGAGAGATAACTGAGACACTGAGAGGCTAAAAGGGTTTCATGGATCATATAACCAGCAGATTTCTGAGATGTGATTTGAACTCTGGTCTTCCTGATTATTAGGTCAGCTCTCAATCCATGTTCCAGGTTTCCTCTCATTTTTATACTAGACTGAATTAATAGGAATTTTCATATTTATAACAAGCAGTTTTATGTTCCTGTTGTACTCTACCTTGGTTCCGTCAAAGTGGGAGTGTTTCTAGATCAGTTCTAGATCCCACATTTTAGAAAGGACATTGACAAGCTAGAGGAGAGGCCAACAAGAAGGGTAGAGACTCATTTAAGGATCAGTGAGTGTATTTTTCTGTTAAGTGAAGACAAGGCAGAGATTCTCATTTTTTTTTTGTCTGACCATCTCTGATGTTTATGGACATCTTAGAATACTATTTTAAATGTATAAAATAAATTATATCATATTGTAAAATAAAATAATATAGCTATCAAAATATTTTGTAAGAGTTCACAGATTCCAGGTTCACAACTCTGTCCTAAAAAAATAAAAATTTCATTCTTAGGAACTAGAGTTCTTAGATTCAGGAGTAGAGTCTTCAGGTCCCCTAACATAGCTTCATATTTCTCTTTGCCAAAGACTCATGTCCAATCTGTTGTTTATTTTCAGCCAGGCCTAAGCAGGTTTTTCTAAAATTCTTGCATGACACATGACTGCTTCAAAGGATCCATGAGTTCCTGTGAAAACTCCATCTGTGATGACAGATTATGGTCTTTCTATGCCTTAGTTTATAGCCTTTATTACTTGCTGTGGTCAGAAAAATCCATTTACTGGTGCCCAATCTTCCAATAACAAATTATTCAACACTCCACTAAGCAGGTCTTTGGAACACAAATTGCATTGTGATTGAAGATTTTCTAATTTGGGAATACCTAAAAAGACATGTGAATAGTTCCTTGTACACATTGCACACTTAATAAAAATGTTGAAGTAGAATTGAATAGCAGTTGACAACTCCAGGTTCCTACATGCTCTGAAGAAGAATCAGAAGTATTCAGTGGAGGATTAATATTATTATAGCTTATATTTCAATAATTCAAGGACACTATTAATAAGAGTTATCACTAATCATTTGTTATTCACATTCATGTTAATATGTAATGGGAAGAATCAAAATAAAACTTTGAGATTGTAAGGCACTTTGTATACACGATCTCCTTTGAGATATAAAAAATCCCTGTGAATTACATGTCTAACCCCCTTCAATTTTAAGGATTTAAAAAAATTAAGATCCTGAAGATTTCAATAGCTTCCCTAAGGTTATAGGATTAGAGATGTGAAGTTAGAAAGAGCCTTAGAAATCATAGGTGTCCTTAATGTACATATGTGTACATGTGCACACATGTAGTCTGGTGAAGCCCATGTACCTTTTTCAGAATAATATTTTAAATAAATAAAATAAAATACATAAGATTGCAAATTGAACTTATTATACTGAAATGGAATTATAGAGACATCAAAAGTTCCAAGTTGATGCTCCCCCTTCAGACCTAACCAAAGATTCAAGGTGGGAAAGTGTGAAGAACTTTTACTCAGGGTGACATGCAGATGAGGCAATTAGACTTTCTGTGTGAACAGAGAGGGTAGAACAAGGAGCAATCCAATGCCTTGGATGCAGTGAGCTCTTTTTCACTGGGGGGTGGGACATAAATAGGAAACTAGATTTCTCTCTTAGGCATGTAATAGAGTTAATTGCTCACCACACACCAATCTAGATTCCTCCTTCATGCCCAAGGAAGCTGTTCATCCTGGAGGATCACTTCAGCCCTATTAACCACACCTTAGCAGTGTTCTCAGGCCCTGGAGTCTTCTTCTCTCATTAAATGTCTCCTTTTAGAATGTCTGTTTAAAGAGAATACACAGGCTAGCCATCTCATCCTTTCTCTTTAGGTTTCAATGCAGCCTTCTACATCAACCCCTCTAAAACTCCCAACAGATACCTTGCTCACCTTCCCTTCCCCCACTTATACTCTTTTCAGTTTTATTTTATGTATTTTCTTCTCCCATTAGGAGGATATAAGCCCCTGGAGAGCAGGGACTATTTTTCTGTTTGCTTGTATTTGCATTCCTAGCACTTGGCTTGGTGCCTGGAACATTGTAAGCTCTTAATAAATGTTTCTCTAGTGGGGTGGAGTCAAGATGGTGGAGTAGAAGGATGGACCTGCTCTAGCTATCACCCAATAACCCATAAAATACCTGTAAAAAATGACTATAAATAAATTGTAAAGTGGCGGAAGCCATCAATTGCCAGAATGAAACAGATTTTCCAGCCCAAGAGAGCCTTGGAGAGGAGAGCATCTCAACCTGGGCCACTCGGGATAGACGGGACTGGAGCAGGCTTCAGAGCACAGAATCATGGGTAGCAGCTGTGGTTTCCAAATTTCTCAACCCAAAAATGTCAAAGACAGCTTCAGAGGTCAGTTAGAAAGAGCCTTAGAAATCATCTGAGTGAGAAGGAGCACAGTCTGACCCCAGTCCCAGCCCCAAGGCAGCAGTAGCCACTGTGGCACCTGCTTCCACTTTTGGAGACCTGGGCCTAAAGACCTTGGGGGAATCGAGCAGCTGATCTGGGTCTCAGTTCAGAGTGGCAGTTCTAGAGTGAGGAGGAGCTCTGGTGTGGTGGAGCTAGTGATGACTGTGAAGAGAGAATCCTACTTGCAGATCCTGGGCAGAAAACAGTGCCTATGACTGCTCACAGAACACAGTGTAGTTCAGGGAGAGGAGTAAACTCCTCTCCCTTGACTGTAGCACTCTAGAGGAACTGAGAACTTACAAGTTCCCAGAGTACACCCTCCACTTGACAAAGGACTCAAAAGTCAAGTAAGTGGCTGAGAAAATACCCCAAAAAGGGAAAAAATAAGACTATAGAAGGTGGCTTTCTGGTTGAAAACGTATTTTCTTCCATCCTTTCTGATGAGGAAGAATAAAGCATACCATCAGATGAAGACATTCAAGTCAAGACTTCTACCTGCAAAATCTCCAAAAAAAATATGCCATGGAAGAGCTCAAAAAGGATTTTGAAAATCAAGTAAGAGCAGTGGAGGAAAAATTGAAAAGAGAAATGAGAGTGATGCAAGAAAATCATGAAAAGCAAGTCAACAGCTTGCTAAAGCAGACTCCAAAAATGTTGAAGAAAATAACACCTTTAAAAATAAACTAACCCAAATGGCAAAAAGAGATCTAAAAAGCCAATGAGGAGAAGAACGCTTTAAAAAACAGAAATGGCCAAATGGAAAAGGAGGGAATAACACACTCAGTTGAGTATGGAAATATATTTTACCCTGCAGGAAGGCAAGGGGAGGGGATAGAAGAGAGAAGATAATAGAAGGGACACAAATTTTTGTGGAAAGGGGAAAGGGATAATCAGAAGCAAACACTATTGGGGAGGACAGGTCAAGAGAGACAACAGAATTAATGAAGGGCAAGATAGGACAGAGGGAAATGTGCTTAGTCTTTTACAACATAACTATTATGGAAGTATCTTGTATTGTTACACATAAATGACCTATATTGAATTGCGTGTTTTCTAATGAAGATGGGTAGGGAGATAAGGGAGAGAATATGGAACTCAAAGCTTTAAGAATGAATGTTAAAACTGTTTTAGCTTGCAACTGGAAATTAAGATATACAGGCAATAGAGTATAGAAATCTATTTTGCCCTACAGAAAAATAGTGTGGAAGGGGGATGGAAGAAGGGTGGCTAATAGAAGGGAGGACAAACTGGAGGAAGGGGTGGATGGGGTGCATGCTGTCCTGGGGTTGGAGGTGGGAAGAGATGGGGAGAAAATTTTGAATTCAAATTCTTGTGAAAGTGAATGTTGAGAACTGAAAAATAAATAAATTGTATATTTAAGATAGATAAATGCTTCTCAACAGACTGAATAGCTAATTAATTTAGGTATTGATAGTACTAGAACAGGAGTAAGGAACCTGCAGCCTTGAGGCCACATGTGGTCCTCTAGGTCCTCAAGTATGGCTGTTTGTGTCCAAGTTTTGCCAAACAAATCCTTTTCACTAAGGAGATATTTTTCTGTTTGGATTTAGTCAAAGGGCAACACTTGAAGACCTAGAAAGCCATAGTGACCTTGAGATCACAAGTTTCCCAACCCTGTCATAAATGGACTCTGACATCCCTTCCAGCTCTGGAACATGATGAGTCAATGAGATTCCATTTAGAAATGGAAAATGAAAATTGAAACATCCTAGTGTTGAGAATTAGAGTTATAGGAGCTACATAGCCATCCTTCCAGAATCAGTCTTCTTTGCTCCCAAAATACTGCCTAAGCAGGGGGTCCCCATATCCTGTCAAAGTAGAGTCAGGTAAGCATTAATAAACCAGCTCTAATGTCCCCTAAGCATAGGAGGGTCTGATAGATTTGACGACCTTTTGTTAAAATGTCAGTTACTATTATGATTAAATTATTCTCCATGCCTGGATTGATACCTACAACAGATATATTTTTCTCTGGAGGCAGTAAAAATATACTATTTTACCCTTCATTTAACTACCCAGGATTTATGAAGTAAGATTATGTTTCTGAGTTGGAAAAGGTGACCCTTGTGTGGATAAGCTTTTGGTCATCCCCTTTCTTTCATTTGGGATTAGCAAGAACATCATTAAAAAGATACTTTCTCACTATATCCATAATCTGTTTTTCGAAATAGGAAAAGAAATAGAATTTCAAGTAAATCTCTTGGATTACACTTATATGGGTAGAATTAAGCAAAGTTGAAGAAACTGTAAAGATATTGAAACTGATGAGGGAAAAGAAAAGGAATAAGACTGTAATTTGTAAACTATTGGTCAGTTTTGTGCCTTCTTACCCAGTGACTACCATGGTGCCCTGGATGTGGTAAGCCATAAAAAAGTGTTCTAGAGCCAATCAAATGTGTATTTCTTGGTCCATATTGTTCTATCTTTGTTGATTCTCATGTGTTCAACTCAATGACAAGAATTCAACTTATCATTCCTAATTTTCCTAGCTGTTAGCAGATCCCTAGCCCCAAGAGACATCTCAATTTCCACCACTTTCAATGTAGGGGAATTTATTTCCTCACACAGTAATTCATTCAACTTTTTCAAAACTATAATTACTAGGAAACTTCTTATACAGTCAAACTCTCTCCCTCTCTTTCTGTAAATTTTACCCAGTGGTCTTAAGTCTGACCTCCATGGCCAAACAAAGCAAATCCAATCCCTCTTCGATGTAATAATCCTTCAAGACAATGATCTCATTCCCTAAAGTTTTCCTTCTGGAGGAGAAACATCACTAATTCCTTGAATGGGTCCTTAGATAGCATAATTGTGAGTCCCCATAGCATCCTAGCTATTCTTTTTTATGCATCCCAGCTGGTCAATGTCCTTTCTTAAATGTGGTACATATAACTAGATATAGTATTCCAAATGTAGTCTGACCAGAGAAGAAATCAATAGGAATGTCACTTTCATTGTTCTGAGTACTACACTTTTACTAATGCATCCAAGAGTCAAATTTTTTTCTTTCTTAATTTCTTTCTTTGTTTCTTTCTTTCCTTCTTTTCCTTTCTTTCTCTCTCTCTTTCTTCCTTTCCTTGTTCTTCCTTCCTTCTTTCCTCCCTCCTTCCTTTCTCCTCCCCCTCTTTCTTTCTGGCTTCAGATTGTTGTTGAGCCTACATATCCAGGCTTCACTATTTTCTTGGGCTATAGTTCTGTGTCTCTTGCTTCTGGCCAGACATCTCCACCTGAATAGACACTTCAAACTCAACATAAGCTTAATTGTCATCATTCTCTATTAAGCTTTCTCTTTTTCCAATGTCTCTATTTTTATTGAGATCATAGTGATCATTCCAATCACTCTTGTTCATCATCATCAATGCTATACCTTCACTATATTTTGTCCAACAAATTCCTCAAGTTTCACTGATTCTATGTCTGACATTTACATCTTCTGTTGCTTTCTCTTCACTTCATAACATCTTCAGTTAAGTCCGTGATTATCTCTCTCTTGGATCAATGTGAGAATTTCCTTATTATTCTCCTTCCATTCAGTCATTTGCCTTAATAATTTATTTTACAAATGTCTTCTAAACTGATATTCTTGAAACTCAAGTCTGACCATGTGAGTGACCCACTAAAAAACTGCCATTGTTTACTATTGCAAACAGTATAAAATATGGAATTCTCATGAAAATTAAAACAACTCTGAGGTGCTACATCACACTTACAGGATTAGTTAACATGGCAAAACAGGAAAATGATAAATATTGGAGAAGATGTGGGAAAATTGGAACACAATATATTTTTTGGTAGAGTTGTGAACTGGCCCAATATTTCTGGAGAGTAATTTGGAACTACATGTAAAATAAAATTGTGCACACCCTTTGATTCAGCAAAACAGTACTAGGTCTGTATCCCAAAGAGATCATTAAAAAGGGAAAAGAATCCTCATGTGCAGAAATATTTATAACAGTTTTTTTGTGGCAACAAAGAATTGGAAATTGAAGGGATGTCCATTAAATAGGGAATAACTGAAAAAGTTGTGGTATAGAAATACAATGGAATATTATTGTTCCATAAGAAATGATGACCAGACAGATTTCAGAAAAACCTGAACTTACACGGACTGAGGCTGTGAAATGAGTAGAGTGAAATGAGCAGAACCAGGAGAACATTGTACACAGTAACAAAAACCTTGTTCAATCACCAGCTTTGATAGGCTTGGCTCTTCTCGGTAATACAATAATCTAAGACAACTCCAAAAGATTCACAATGGAAAATGCTGTCCACATCCAGAGAAAGAATTATGGTGTTTGAATACAGATTGAAGCATACTATTTTCTCTTTTGTTTGTTTTCTTTTTCTTTCTCATTTTTTACTTTTTAATCTGATTCTTCTTTCACAACATAACTAATGTGGAAATGTGTTTAATATCTTTGTACATGTATAGCCTATGTCAGATTGCATACTATCTCAGGGAGGGAGCAGGGGAGGGAGGTGGAAAATTTAGAACTCAAAATCTCATAAAAGTGAATGTTGCCAACTAAAAAATAAATTAAATAATTTAAATAAAATAAAAAGATATTTTTTTGGTGGAAGGGAATATAGACTTATCTGGCATTTAAAGGTATTTAGAATACTTCACAACCTAGTTTCAGCCTATCTTTCTTGAATGACTCATTCTAGCTGAACTGGTCAACTTGTTCCAATATTTATCTTTGGCCTCAATATCTCTGTATTAGATATCCCCGATATATAGAAAAATATCTTTCCTAACCTTCACCTTTTGAAATCTATAGCTTCATTCAAGGTTCAGGTGAAGTGCTAATTCCTAAAAGAGAAATTTCAAGATTGACTCAAAATGTTTTTAATATACTTTATATTTAGTCATCTGTATAAATATTGCATTCTCTTAGTACAATGTAAGCTTGGTGATGGAAGAAAGTATTTTATTCTTATTTCTGCATTACCAGTACCTAACACAGTGCCTGCCACATGGTAACCACTTGATAAATGCTTTTTGAATATACATGACTATTGAGCTCAAAACCTCTAAGGCATCTGAAGCCAAGAATATAATTTCTGACTCCTTCCTGATTATTTTTTCATAGAAGTCATTGTATCCTTTTACTCCCATTCCTCCTACAGTATCAAATCTATTATTTCAATATCTGCCAGGATGGTTGGATGTAAGCAATTTTTTTCTCCCCCCACGTCTAGTTTAAAGGACTCCATATCAGATCAGCAAGACTTTGACAAAATACATTCTTCCCAGTCCTTATTAAATTCACTTGGTTACGTACCAGATTTCTATCATTGCAGTATCTTAAGCCAAGAGTCATAAAACCAATTCTCATTCTCTAGTACCATCTTCTTAGACAGTTGTTAACTTCTCATATCCTCTTTTCTCTTTCTTTAATTTTTCTACCTTCATTTGGCAGCAGTAATGCAAATACCACATACGTTCCTAAGTCCTTCATTTTTGTTTTATCCAGGAAGCATGCTATGTAGAAAAATCATACTCATAGCCAATACTTTATAAACTAGTTAAATGAAAAGTTTCATACGTGCTATCTCTATCTCTGACATAATATTGAAACAGGCATAAAATAGACTGAAAAGTAACCAGTTAACCATGTTTCTATTTCCATAATCCTAGGAAGAATCACATAATAATGGAACAGTATATTAGAATGAGGAGCCAGGAGTTTGTTGGATCTTTTGTAGGCTGTATCATTTCCTAATTGTATCTCTGGAAGCAATTTACTTATCCCCTTTGAGTATCATTTTCCTCATTTGTTAAAAAGAAGTATTTATAGTATTTATCTAAATTCAGGATTCATGCTGCAGTAGGACTTGGATTAGATAATACCTCAAACCACTTTTAATGCTACAGTACTCTGATTCCCTACCTCATTAGTTGTTGTTAGGAAAATGCATTGTAAAATGGAAAACTGTGCAAAAATCTAAATAAAATTATCATCCATACCAAGGTTGAGTTTCTAACAGACAGTTAAAAATATAAAATACTTTATTCACAGAAGTAAATTTGTAAATAATTTATACATTAGAAGCAATTGATAAGTATTTTAAAGGTTCTAAACATTGTAAGGAAATGTGGCACTAAGCTCTTAAAGTCTATGCTAAAGGAATGAAAGCTAGACAGGTTCAACAAAGCTGGAAAAAAATATCCCATTTTCAAAAATGGTGACTTATAGTCTACTATCTTAGTAATTTACAGTCTGCTATCTTCGAAGCAACATAGTTAATACTGAGAGGCACATCACAATTAGGAGGACCAGTAGATCTTGAATTATTTAGTGACAATAACCCATGAAATAAAGAAAAAAAAATAAAATGACATATCTATGCAGCCTCCTCCCACTATTACAATGTTAGTGATGAAATGACAAAAAAAAATGGAAGAGAGGGTTTCTGCACAGTAGAAGGTTTGTGAATCATACTACTTAGCTTGTTATTAAACACTAATTTATCTGTTAACATTCTAAATAGGAAATCCTTTACATTGAAACAATGAATCAATGTACGGAAGGAACTCAACCACATGCATTGGATGTTTCCCGTAAATGAAGCTAGAAGATACAAGAAAGTTATAGCTAAAGAGTAGTTTGCCTCACAAGTTCTCCTTGGAGAAGAAAATAAAGAAATTGATGGTATCATCTTTGTTGTATACAGAAAAACAACAAGAAAGAGTGAACAATTAGTCATCTCCCCTTGTAATTCTAATAAGCAAACAGTATACTGTGAATTCAATTGCAGCTTATAGACCAAGGTTTATCACAGAAGAATTGTGAAAGATCTCATGAAGAGCTCAATAGTATCATTCAAACTAAGTCAATATATACTTTAGCTTTCAAAGGACTCAGTGTGATAGAAGCAACAATGTAGGATGGTGAAAATATCCCCTATAATTAGAAAGTTTTTAATTCAATTTTATTTTGTATTCAGTTTCAGATTGACTTCTTCCCACACCCACTGAGCAGAGAAAAAATGCAAAACAAATGGCAAATACAAAATGAAGCAAAACAAATTTATATACTAGATAGTAAAAAAAATAAGAAATATTCCCAAGAGGGATAGATCCAAGTCATGGAGAAAAAGCAAGAACTCACCTGAGGTCTCCCAAATTCCCCTCTAACCAACTTTATATGTGCCTCAAAACAAATTCTGGAGTGGCAGAACCCACAAAAGGACAGGATGTAACAATTTTCCAGCCCAAGAATACTTAGAGGTTTGCAGAAAAGTTTGCAGGATCTGGTTTATAGTGGAGCATGGTCCAACTGTGCCAATATAGGACAACTGTGCCAATACAGGAAAACAGTGGTAGGTCTAGGAGGCGACTAAATCAGCAGTGGCAGCAGCTTCTTCCAGACCTCTCAGCCCATAAATAGTAAAAGGGTGAGATAACTGGTCAAAAGAAGATTACAAGTTTTTTTTGCTGGCACTGGGTGAAGGACTCTTGCCTTAGTCATACTCAGTTCTGGGTTGCAGTCATGGGTAACACTTCCAGGATGAAGAGGATAACTAGCATATCACAGTTTGTGACCACAAAGCAATGGAGATTCTGGTAACAGTCCCTGGGCAGGAAAGACTGTTTATGGTAGCATGCAGACCAGAGCACAGGTCAGAAGAATAGAAAACACACTTATCCTTGGATTACACAGACTTGGAAGAACTGAAAACTTAACATACTCTCACAACTTGCTCTGAAAACAGTTGTACAAAAAGATGGAGTTTGGGACAGAGCCCAAATTTAAAGTTAAAAGTCAAGAAATGGGCTGGAATTTGAGCAAACAAAAATACATATGCAAAAAATAAGATCCTGATCATAAAGAAAAAGGTCACTATGGCTATGGGGAAGATCAAAACACAAATTCAGAGAAAAATAAAATTAAAAACCACTACATCCAAACACTCAAAGAAAAATTTGAATTGGCCGAATTGGTCAAAGGCCTAAAATCAATTCTTGTGAAAGCTGAAAAAGGAGTTTAAAAAATCAAATAAGAGAGGTAGAGGAAAAATTGGGAAAAGAAATTAGAATGATGCAAGAAAATTATGGGGGGAAAAAAACTGTAGCTTGGTAAAGGAGGCACAAAAATACTATTGAGAAAACATCTTAAAAATAGAAGAGGCAGAATGGTAGGCAAGGCACAAAAATCTAACTAAAAGAAGAATGTCTTAAAAAGCAGAATCAGTCAAATGAAAAAAGAAGAATAAAAATTCACCAAAGAAAATAGTTCCTTAAAAAGCAGAGTTGACCAGTGGAAAAGGGGGTACAAAAGTTCAATTAAGAAAATAATTCTTTAAAAATTGGAACTGGACAGGTAGAAGATAATGATTCCATGAGACATCAAGAAACAATAAAACAAAATCAAGAGTCAAAAATCAGAAGAAATTGAGAATACCTCATTGGACAAACCACTGACCTGATAAAGATATCAAGAGGAAATAATTTTAAAATTATTGAACTACTTGAAAATCATGATATAAAAGTACCTAGATATCATCTTTCAATAAATTATCAAGGAAACCTCCAAGGAATATTATAGTCAAATTCCAAAGTTACCAGGTCAAGGAGAAATTACTACAAGCAGTCAAAAAGAAACAATTTAAATATTATAGAGTCATAGCTAAGTGTATTGTAATATATTTTTAAAGGAATAAATGTATTTTAATGGAATAGGAAGATCATTTCCATACATTAATAGGCCTATGTGACCTGCTTAAGTCACATGGAAGTCTAAGTCACATACGTTGGGAAGATCTTGCTGGACAGATAGAACAGGAAGGGGTGGAGGAGGAAGGACAGAACAGGAAAAGCTAGAGCTGGAGCAGAGCTGAAAGGAACTTGCTTAGACTAGTCAGAGCTGGGAAGGATGCAGGCAGCTGGCTGTGAGTGAAAGAAGGGCATTTGGCTTAAGGGAGCCTGTTTGTGGGAAGGCCTGAAATGTGTATTGGCTTCTTGGTTACTATGATGGATTTCTTTGTTGATTTGATGGATTCAGCTTTCTGGTGTCAGAATAAATGTTTTTCTTCTTCTTTCTACATGGAGAGGCTGTTATACTTTATGAATCAGAACTACCCCAACATATGCATAGTCATGATAGGTGCTGTGAATATTGCATTGGCACTATACCAAGATAACATAAAAAGTAGTAGCCTCTATATTAAAGCACTGGAGGGCCAGGAAAGTGATATTCCAGGAGGCAAAAGTACTAGCATTATGTAACATCAAGCACCTTAGCATAGCCAGAATGACCTACCTACTAGCACAGATTCTTGGATCTGCTTTTCTCAAAGGAAAACAACTTTTAAGAGGTCAACAATCTTATCTAATTACGTTATTTCTATTTTGTCATCTAGTTTTAGAATATCAGGAAGTTTTCCTTGGTAATTTATTGATAAATAATAGCAAGGTACTTTTATATCATGATTTTCAAGTAGCTCAATAATTTTAAAAATATTTCCTCTTGACCTGTTTATCAAATCCCTCCCTCAGTGGGCTCTACGTGAGACCTGTTCATGGGCAGGGAATATCTTGTTAATTAACATTACACATAAGACTAAGAGTCACCTACCCAGAAAAACTGATTATAATCCTCCTGGGGAAAGAAACAGAAGACTTTCAAACATTCCTGATTTAAAAAAAAACAGAGCTGAGTGGAAGATAAGACCTTCAAATACAAGACTCAAGAGAAGCATAAAAAGGTAAATAGGAAAGACAAATCATAAGGGATTCAAGGAGGTTAAACTAATTACATTCCTATATGGGGAAATGAGATATGTAGCTCCTAAAACTTTTCTTATTGTTGTTTGTCCTTCATTCTCAAAGAAGACTGATAACATTAGGAGGTGATGTCTTGACTTGCAAGTAAAATTGATTTTTAAAGTGGGGCAGAACTATGCAAAGTCATCAGTTTCCCTCTCCTTTACAGTCATCTGAGTCCAGTGGCCAGGTATAGATCAGGAAAACTGGAGATGACCTCAGATGCTGTGTAAGACCTTGACTTTTTAAACTAAGTTATTTCCTGGATCAATGGTTTAAACCTAGGTAAGAAATGAGGCAAAGTTTGCCCACTCAAAAAGAAAAATCACACTGGGGAGGGAAGATACTCAGGATTTCTGGTCAGAACAGAAACAATTGCTATGTACATTCACGTGGAGACTTCAAAATCCAAACAATGACTAGGTGGAGCTTGACCTGGGACATATTATTGATCAATTGGTAACAGCTAGAGTGATTTTGGGTTAAAGGCATGGTCAAGTAGCTTCATTTGAATCCCAATGGGCTTTTTCAAAGCCTGGTTTCCCATTGCTGTCTTTCAAGAACTTATAAATTTAACCATATGGGACAAAAGAGTTGATTATCTCAGGTTTCCTTAAGGATAGAATAAATAAGTAGTGGAAAGAAGAAATAAAATCTAGCCCATAAACCATGAGGTTTCTGTGATCAAAATTTAGATTCCTTTAGGCAGAGCACGCACATGTAATGAATGATTCCAAATGTGGGGAGAGGGAGAAGGGAGAGAAGATGGAGAGGAGAAAGAGAAGAGGAGGAAGGAAGAGAGGAGAGAGGGAAGTAGAGAAGGGAAAAGGAAGAAAACATTTCCCAACTGGAATTGACATTATTAAGGCAGTTAGAAAGAGTATGTAATGACAGAAGGAACAGGTGTGAATTGAGTATGAAGGAATAATCATAGATTAATAAACGAAATTAAAACTGGAAATCAAGGGGATGTCCATCAATTGGGGAATGGCTAAATAAATTGTGGTATATGAATGTAATGGAATACTATTGTACTATAAGAAATGATGAACAGGAGGACTTCTGAGAGGCCTGAAAAGACTTATATGAACTGATCCTGAGTGAAAGGAGCAGAACCACAAGAACTTTGTACACAGCAACAACCACAGTGTGTGAGGAATTTTTCTGGTAGATTTGGTACTTTATTGCAATGCAAGGACTTAAATAATTTCCAATGGTCTCTTAAGGCAAAATGCCTTCCACATACAGGAAAAGAACTATGGACTTCGACTGCAGAATGAAGCGGATCGTTTTCTTTTGTATTATGTTTTGGTTTGTTCTATGATTTCTCCCCTTCATTTTGATTCTTCTATGCAACATGACTAAGGTGAAAATGAACTTAATAGGGATGTATGTGTAGAACCTATATAAAACTTTATGCCATCACAGGGAAGAAGTGGGGAGGTAGAGGGGGAACAGTGGGAGGGAAGAGAAAAATCTAAGATATATGGAAGATATATATACAACACTGAAAAATAAATAAAATTTTTTAAAAAATGAAATTAAGGGGTAAGAAAGAAGAATGCACTGGGAGAAAGGAAAAGGGAAATTACCTCGTCTAAAAGAGGTACAAAAGTAGTGTAGGGGAAAATGAGGAAGGTGGAGGGGGGAGCATGTGAACCTTATTTTTATCAGAACTGGCTCAAAGAGGAAATAATATACACACTCAGTTGGGTACCAAACTCTATTTTACTGTACAGAAAATTTGAAGGGCAAGAGGATAAGTGGGGGAGGGGCAATAGGAAGGAAGGTATATTAGGGAAGTCAGTAATCAGAAGCAAAATGGTTTTGAGGATGAACTGAATGAAAGGAGAGAGAGTAGAATAAAGTGTGAGAAAAGGATGGAGGGAAATATGCAGTAAACATAACTATGAAAATTAAATTACAGCAAATTCAGACATGGTTGGTGGAGTTGTGAACTAATTCAATAATTCTGCAAAACATTTTGAAACTATTCCCCAAAGGCAATAAAATTGTGCATGCCCTTCTACCCAGCAATATCACTACCAAAGCTATAAATAAAAGATATTTTTTTAAAAATAGAAAAATGACAAACATGGAAGAATTGCCAATATATTATGAAATCTTTCAGATGCTACTTCTTAAGGATGAAATTGTTCCGAGTACATCAAATATGTTAGTCTTTTAAATGAGATCTATACCAGAAAAAAAACATATAAGAACTGAGACATGCTTATTTTTCAAGCTCTGCAATGCATAACAATGAGGAGCCTATTGAACTGATGCATCAGGACATATATTTTGACAACAGTGAATCTAGAATGAAGGTGAGATGAGAGGAAAAATAGAGTCTACTGAATCTGTGAAATTATATAACACTTTCTAGGATAGCAAGCATTAGCAAACGAAATTCCATTCTTTGGGAAAACATTTTCTTTCCTTGAGGTTATATTGCCAAAAATCATGTCACATGGTGACCCCAAGGAATCAAAGTGATCTAAAGAACAATGGAGAAACAATGGGGAAGACAGGTGAACTCCAAAATAATATTAATGAAAAATTAAAATGAATGGCAATTATGAAGAACACTAACTCTGGAATAAGTGAAATTAGGTTAAAATTATATTTCTGACTCACATTTTCTATATGACAGAGAAATTCAGTTAATGCCCCTGAGTCTCAGTTTCTTCACCTGTAAAATGATTTGTCGGGTTTTTTTTCAGGTCAAATGTTCTTTGCTGTCCCTTTTAATTCTAGAAATCTTATCAGAAAAAAGTAAGTTCCTTAAGTAGCAAGAGTGATGGACAACAGGTATAATTCACATAAAGAATAGAAGAGTTATTATTTGTACCATGCCACTGAAATAGAACATTCTTTGAATTATTGTGTGTGTATATAAATTATTGTATTATGTTAATTATGGAATATGTATTATGTAAAGAAGAATATCTTTGAACATTTATGAATATAATAATTTCCAACACCAAATATCAATAGTTCATGATTATATACCAGAATATTATTTAGGAAATACTTTCCTCACAGAAATCCTGTGCAATTATTCTTAACTTTCTTTTCCAAATGAAAAAGTGAGTCTGAGAGTTAAATGACCTGTCCAAGGTAGCACAGGTACTCAAAACTCAAAATCTCACGTCTTTTGATACATATATGCTTATCACCATGAGACTGGACACCAGGTCAGAAATATTTGGCTTCTGAAAACCCATGGAAGAAAGAAAACAAATTAAATAACCCTATTTCTCCACTTCCATTTCTACAGTATTAGTGTCAGAATGGTGTAAAAAAAGGTGGAGATTAGGTGCCAAGAACGATTTTAGACCATCTATAAATATTAACCATAGACATACTCAAAATATTTTGTTTCTGTCCAATAGCACTGAATTGACATATCATTAGAGTATCTGTATGCCATCAATATTGCCTGTTTTAAAATAAATGAAATCAGATGACATAAGTACATTTAACTGGTAAATTGCCAATAGGTTCCCTTTGAAGAGCTCAACAAAGTAATTAGCAGAATTGCTTTCATTGTACACCTATGAACAATAAGGGGTCCTTGGTCATCTCATCTTATATGCCTCATCTCAAACAAAAAATATTCAAAAAATATTCATAGCCAAACATTTGTTTTTCCCAGAGGACTAATGTTAGCAAAATAGTGTGAATAATTTGGCAAGCTCTTCCAAACCAAGCCAATACATAGAATTACAAATCTGGAGCTGAAAGTCATATCAAAGGTCATACAAAAGGATACTCAGATAGAGAGAAGTAGAAGGTGGAACCAAAATTAGGACATCTGATTCCAGAGGTAGAAACTGTACCTTCCTATATTTTAACACTTAGTAAATTAATTGAAAAAATGGACCCAGACTACGTTGATTCAAAGTACAATGGGAGATATTAGGAAACTTCTAAACTATTCTAAAGTCTCAAATATATTCTTTAATAGAAGATACAAAAGTGGCTGAACATAATAAGTACAAAAGAAGATTGCACATAATGTATAGACATAAATATTCACATATGCACCATGAACTAGCAGTTATAGTTATAGTTTAATAATATATTTTTCAAGCTCATAGATAACTAAAAGTGGGAAATTAGAAACAGAAAAATCTTACACATTAGACACACTAAGAAAAAATATATTAAAAAAACAAAATCAAATCAAGAGAACAGACACGAATTTAAAAAAAAAAAGAAAAAACCTCACCCTGGAGGCATTTACTCTGTAGCTAGGTGTTGCATTAAATAGAACACTGAGTTTGGAATCAGGAAGTCTCATCTTCATAATATGACATCCCATCTCAGATATGTACTAGTTGTGTGACACTAGGCAAGTCTCTTCATTTTGTTTACCTCAGTTCTTCATCTGGAAGAAGAAAATAGGAAATCATTTTAATACCCTTACCAAAACAAAAACAAACAGATAGAAAACCCACAACAAAAACAAACAAAAAAACTAAAAGGGCATCATGAAGTATTGGACATGACAAAATGCCTCAACAACAAAATGTCCGTACTCATTAAATCTATCAAAAAGCATTTAATTATGTGCCAGGGAATATAGTAATGTTTCTGTTGATGGAAATAGTAACACAAACAAGATACTATACAATATAAATACTATAGGTATTATAAATACTATACTATAAATACAAATATACTTTAATATACCATAAATACAAATATTATACTATATACTATGTATAATACTATATACTATATATATATACTATACTATATGTACTATACTATAATACCATAAATGCAAATACTATATTATAAATACAAACAATATTATAAATACAAACAAATAAATACAAACTCCTTTATTCTTAAGGAGTTTAAATTCTCTCAAGAAGCTTATATTGGGGTTTGACACTTTCCACTTGCCCCTGAAGGCATCAGTGGGTTATAACCTAGGAAATAATATATGTTGAAAAGGATAAAACTGAATCATCATGAATATATTCATAATGACCATCATACTTTGAATCAACCTTTTCTGCGTCTATCTTTTCAATGAATTTACCAACTATTAAGATACAGGGAGATATAGCTGAATAAACACTACCTCTGGAGTCAGAAGACCTAATTTCAATTCAATCCTCTAATTCTTAACATTTGGGTGACCTTTTTAAGGGATAAAAAGTATATGACATTCCTTTGGAAGAACAGCATGCTGGAAGTCTATAAACATGAGTGTTAATACAGGTTGGTGATGTGTGGCTGTGTAGACTGGAATAGATAATTAATCTGTGGCTCAATCTCTCATCTATAAAAGGAAGAATTTGGATGAGATGATTTCCAAAATCATTTGCAGCTCTAAGATTTCTCAAGTCTGAAAGTTCATCTATCTAGAAAGCCTGGCTCTCCAGAATAACCTAAGATTCTACATAAATGAAATCTTGCTATTTATGTACACACATGTGTGTACATGTATGTGATCCAATTTAATCCTCATAATAATCCTATAAGAAAAATGCTATTGATATTCCTATTTTACATATGAGGACACTAAGGTGGACAGCGATTAAGTGAGTTGCCTAGTCACGCAGCTAACATTTATCTGATGCAAAATTTGAACTCAAGTCTTCCTGATTCCAGGTCCAGTACTTTATACACTGAACCACTAGCTACTATATGACCAGACATTGCCCACATGCATGAATTTGTTTTGCTTTGTTATATATGGTGGAATTCTTTTTAGGGATGGGATCAAAGAAGTCATTGAAAAGTGACAGATGCTTTAAATATCATCAATAATACTTTTAAAAAATTAACCTTACATGTTGAAACAAAAATAATAACAAAAAAAAGGAAAACTCTCAGCAACACTACCGTGATGGAGGAAAGTGGAGATATATTCCATATTCTGTAGCCTTCTAAAAGAGCAAAGAGCAGTGAAAGGGAAAATAAGGCACAAAAAACTAATATGAAAAACAACTGAGATTTATCATTCTAAGAATGCTCATAATTGAAACAGGGAAGAAGAAAACACATACACAAGAAACTGAACAATTTTCTCTATGTTTCTAGAATGATAGGGTTTTGTATTATCGTAAGAGTGAAACTGCTAAATTTAGAACTTAACAACTTTGTTGAAGGAAAATCAGAAATAGCGGCTACAACTGATCAAGTTTTACATAGGAATTTCATAATGCAGGCAACTTGAAACCCTTGAGGTGTGATTTTGTAAGATGCTTTAGGTGGGAGAAAATACCGAAAGAATAGGGAAAAAATCAATGATGTTATTGTCATCTTAATAAAACAACAGAAATCTACGACATAACTAAGCAAAAATGAAGTGACTATAACCTCTCTGTCTCACTGTCTCTCTCTGTGTCTCTGTCTCTCTCTATGTTTCTCTCTCTGTGTCTCTCACCCCCCCACACAGACAGACACACACACATACACATATCTTTTTCAGTATGAATATCCTCCTAGTGATGCTGCATGCTTTAAATCTTAGAACACTCCAAGACCAAAAGAATCAAAGTTTCAGGTGACCTAGGGGATAAGAGAGGGAAACAGGGTGGTCAGGAAATAATCATATTGGAAAATGGACTGTGATTTGAGAAACTAAAGAGGAGAAAGAAAAAGAAAGCAAAAAAAAATGTTCCGAAAAGCTCCAAACTATGAGGTTAGTAGCAACATCAGACATTGGCTGGTGCCATTTGTCTTTGGAGAAATGGAACGTGTCAGTTGTTGCTGGGTTGACAACCTCAATTAGATCTAATATATGTATTCCCTCTTTCATGCAAAAAAAAAACCTTTTTTTTCCCAAAATTGTTCACTTGAAGCAAGATTGAGTAAGTGCATCATGGGGACATGAAGGGGACTTAGTCCCATTAAAGGTAGATTGGGTTTTGGGGCAATTCAAGTTCATACTCCTGTTTCAAAATTTTGTAAGTCAGGGAAATTTAGACTCTGTGCTTCTGGAAATTCACTGAGAGTAAATCCTTCAATTCTATTACAATTAGAGATGCCCGAACTGATTGCAGAGAGTAATTAAAACCCAGCTATTTATCTTTCACTAATGTCTTCTGGTGTGAATGATCAGAAAAGTGTTTTTACCACAGTCAACAAGCCTCAGCAATCTAAACCCCAGGTGCACTGCTGGAAATACTCAAATACCATTCTCTCAAAGGTAGAACACAGCAGCTGTTTAACAGCTCATAGAAAGACTACAAGATGCTTCCAGAGAGGTTACAATGTCCCATTGAAATTTCTGAGGGAATAACAAGCAATAATAATGCAATTATCCCAGCATTTATTTGGCTGGAACACTAAGGCTAATGGTTACATTGCAAAAACCAAAGGCAACAGACTGCTGGTGTTAAAGGTTAACAAGATAATGTTTTCTATGAAAAGGAGGGCGAGATGGGGGCTCAAGCAGAAGCTTCTGGGTCATTATCCCTAATTCTCATTGCAAAGACTTTGTTAGATGACCTTTTAAATCCCTTCACATTATTTCAGACCATATTCTAGGATCCCTTCCAGGTTTAACATTCCATATTTTATAATTGAAGGACTCTTCCTATTCTGCCATTCTACACTCTATCTTCTAGTGTACTTTACAGCCCTAATAGCCAATAGTTTATAATTCATAGTTCCAATCTAACCAACTGATAGCTGCTACTGCCCATAGCAAATATCTTGTGTGTTTTCAGTAAATGGATTTCTTTGTTCATTAAGTTACATATTTATATGCACAAGTACAAAGATGACTAAATGGCATATTGAGTCATTTTTTACTCTCTATGTGTAGCAACATAATTAACATTAAATTATTTTATTACAATTAGTCAAATTTCCTAGAATTTAATGGGGTTTCTAATGTGAACTATAATGTATTCTCATCAGAGTGAGACTGAGGAAGCATAAAATACATGTTTTCCATCTTCCCCTTCATAAGAGCGGAATTGGTTACATTTTCTCTTATTTCTGCTCTAAAGTAAGAAAAGGTAAGCATGTGTTAAAACTAACTTGTGTATAGGGGAGGAAAGATTTGTAATGAAGAGATTAAGATAGAGTGGAAAGAGGAGAAGAGAAAAGAAGGGAAGGAGGGAAGAGGAAGCAAAGAGAATCTATTGAAGTCACAATTATGTACGGTTCTGGGAGGAAAGATCACATAAGACATTAGAAAATTCACCATTGACATGATCTCAGATACTGTCAAAGGAAGTGGGAGTTACAAGACAATGAGGAGACAGCACTGAGTCTCCCTCCAGAGCAGTGATGGAAGACTAATTACAAAAGGAGGAATATTTCAGACAGCTGAGGGAGATAGCTGACAACTCTATCAGAATAAAGCTAGACTGCCCCAACAAGTGTCATCTCTGCCTTTCTAGAGAATTTTAAATTCAGATGAAGAGATAACCACAATTACTTTCAAAGCTAATCACCAATGAAGCTTTCTTATATTTTTAACTTGTTTCACCAAAGTTTTGCCAAATTTCCCCACAACATAAACAAGGTATGTTGTTTTATTTTGTCTCCTCAACTTAAAATATTTATTGAGTGCCTACAACAATTGTCTTAATGGAGTGATGGTCGACACAGAGATGCCAAAGAATAGAAAAGGTACTGTCAATGATAAGCCGATAGTTTGACTTGCAAGGCAAGATAAGCTCATATCCAGAGAAAGTCTTATGTTTAATAGATGACTTAATAAGATCACCTGATTCCTTCCTGTCACTATCAATCAACCAATCAACAAGCAAGAAGCATTTAACTGCTAACTATTTGATAAAAAAGAAAGTTTAAAAATTAGTGCCTACCTACATTAAATTAGAAAGTTAAAACATATAAATCAGTAATACAAGATATATGTATATATACATATATATTTCTGTGTGTAGGTATATACATATGTGTATATATATATGTATATATATACATATGTGTATATATATACATATATATATATATATGAGTGCATATACATATATATTAGCAATAAGAGAGAAGCATAAACTGAGATACATTTTTTCATGGCTTACAAAAAATAGCATTGTCATGTATAATTTGCTAAAAGAGAAAAAGGTAAGGTACTACTTAAGAGACAAAATATGTACTGTAAAGAACTTTTGACTTAGGATTGAGGTGTCTGGGTTTGAATTCCCAAACCAACAGCTAGTGAATTGACTATATTACCTTGGTCAAATCATCTGTTTCCGAGCTGTAGTTTCTTCATCTATAAAACAGGAATAATACTACTCATACTATCTGTTTCACTAACTAGTGCCTCAGAATAGAAGGAGCTTGTTGGCATTGTGGATAGATTATTGGACCTGAAGTCAGGAAGACATGAGTTCAAATGTAGCCTCAGTTAATATTTTCATAACCCTAGGAAAGCCATTTAATCTATGTCTTCCTCAGTTTCCTCAAGAGTAAAAGGGAGGAAATAATACCACTTATTTCCCAGGGTTGTTGTAAGGATAAAATGACAGAATATTTGTAAATCACCTTGCAAACCTTAACAACTGTATGAATATTAACTATTGTTGTTATTAAAATATCATTGTTACTTTGTGAAAAGTGTTAGGTAAAACTTAAATTGCTATCTACACCTGAATTATTATTAATGATGGCAATGAGGATGATGTTGAAAATCATGCAGAACAATACAGATTATAAATGTGAAGTAAGATATAAAATTTTCTGGAATCCTCAGACTGGGCTTTATGCAAAAATTAAGATTTTATACGGAATGTTGAATGAACAGTAGTAAATGGATAGGGGAAGAGAAAGATGGAGAAACTTTCTGGAGGAGAAACATCTTAAGCAAAAACAAGAGATACAAATGAACATGGTATATGAGGGAAACCATAAGGTCTAACTGAAGTACACTGTGTGTTCAATTCAACCCAATCCCATAAACATTTATTAAGGGCCTACTATTTTCCTGGCAGTAGCTAGGTGTTGGGATTATAAAGATAAAATAGAAATGGCCTCTGCTCTCAAGGAAATTAATTCTACAGTGGGGATATAATATGTAAAAACTATAAACAAGTTCAAGCTACATACAAGGCAAATGCAAATTTGGGGGGAGGAGTAGGATACTAAGAATTGAGGAATTATGAATTCACTCTTGAAAGAGTTAGCACTTAAAGACAGCCTTGCAGGGGAAAAAATACTTGTGCTATAAGAAATAATGAAGCAAATGGTTTTAGTAAAGCTTGAGGAGGTTTATAGGAAGTGGTGCAAAATGAAGTGAGCATAACCAGGAGAACAATCTACATAGTAACAGAAACATTGTAAAGATAATCAATAGGGAAAGACTTAGTAAATCTGATCAATACAATAATCTGCCATAATTTCAAAAAAGCAATGATATAAACTGATATCTACATCCACATAGAGAGATGATGGACTCAGAGTACAGATTAAAATATATGTAAAAGGTAGAGTAAATGAAGATTATGTATACATATAATCTTTGTTTTACTTCTTTATGTAATTTACTACATCAAAACATAACTAATATTGAGATGTTTCTGCATGACAAAAAAAACTTGGAGCTTCCAAGGGGCAATTAAAGAGAATATTCTCACAATGGGAAGTAATCAATGTCCAGAGTAGGAGCTTGAATACCAGTTAAGATAATTTGTCCAGAATATCAAGTACACAATCATCCTAGAGATGTAGAATAGAATTAGATTATGAAGAGAGTTGCTGAAGAAATGTTTGAGTATTTACATTGAAATAGAATGTGAAAGGGCTTGAAAAATAAGTAGAAAAGTCTATGTGATATATTACTCTAAATCATGAGGGTTATTCATCTTCCACTTTCTTTTACTTAGGATTTTACTTTTCCCTAGTTACAGGTAAGAACAATTTTAACATTTGTTTTTAAAACTTTGAGTTGAAAATTTGTCCTTCATTTTCAGAGAGAACCAATGACATCACAGGGTGATGTCTTGACTCATGAGAGAATTGGAATTAAGTGAGGCAGAGCTGCACAAAGTCATCAACCTCACTGTCTTTCAGAGTCATCAAAATTCAGTGGCAAGACAAAAGTCAGGATGACTGGGGATGGACCCAGATGAAGTCAATTACATTAATGTCATCAATGTCTGATCCAGCTCTAAGCACTCTACAGCACCTGCTTCAGCTGCCTTCATGACCATTGAAACATTTCTTTCATCTTCCCATTCTGCCAGGAAAGTCTTTACAGGCTTGGAGGTAGACATCATCCCTAAAACACCAATGGGTTAGAAACTTCTCAGTTACCTTCAATATGATTTAGTTCATCTGTTGAGATGGCTTACTATGGTGTGACCACTGCACGTGCTGGTTGGTTTCAA
>CM053769.1:279594538-279614388 GCA_028658325.1 Potorous gilbertii | reverse complement strand
TAGCACAATATTGTACCTTTCTCGTACAATAATGAATAATAGTGGTGATAATGAGCACCACTGTTTTATGTCTAATCTTATTGGGGAATCTTCTGTGTCTATTGAGATAATCGTATAATTTCTGTTAATTTTGTTACTGATATAGTCAATCATGCTGACAGTTTTCCTAATATTGAACCAGCCCTGCATTCCTGATATAAATCCCATGTGGTCATAGTGTATTATCCTCATGATAAATTGCTGCTATTTACTAATATAATGTTTAAATTTTTTCATTAATATTCATTGGGGAATGAATGTAATTCTACCAACAGTGCATTAAGGTCTCCTTTGTTCCCAGTCCCCTCCAATATTTGTCATTTTCCTTTTCTACCCTATTAGCCAATGTAATAGTTATGAGGTAGTACCTCAGAATTGTTTTAATTTGCATTTCTCCAATGAGTAACAAGTTAGTTGCTCATCATTTCTTATAACACAATCATATTCCTTCACAATTATATACAAGAACTTGTTCATTGATTACCCAACTGATAGACAATCCTTTTATTTTTCATTTTTTTTGCCACTTTTGAGAGAGCTGCTTTAAATATTTTTGTATCTGTAGGTTTTTATCTATGACAAAATGATTTTTAAAAATCTAATTTGACATTTAAAGCCCTACATAATTTCATCTTCCCCATCATATTTTCATTCTTCTTGTATCTTACATTTCCCCCATTCCCACTCACTCTACAATCCAATGAGATTGGCCACCTTGTCATTTCTTGAACAAAACAACCTGTCTCCCAAAACTGAGCTCTCATGCTCAGAATTTTGTCCCTCCCTCACCTCCTTCACCTGGATTTATGACTTTCTTCAAGTGTCTGATGAAATTCCAAGTTTTGTTAGAAGTCTTCCCTAGTACTTCTTAAACTCAGTACCTTTCCTTTGTGAGATGGCTCTAGAGAAGTGAGACCGGTGATCCTGCACAGCCCTCCCTCAAGCAAAACAAAGTCAAGTTCAGGTCATGTCATAATTTCTCTGATGTCATGGTCTTCTTCGGCAAAGAAGGATGAACACAATCCTGTGAGTAGATGCAGTTGGCTTAATGGGGATCCATCTAGCTGGGTAACTCAGCTCCTCCTCTCCTGTCTTCTTTCTCTTCCCCTTCCATCTCCTCTCCAAAGGAAGGTAAATTTGGATGGCCAAAATATGCCCAGTTGACTGGGATTTTACTGGCTAGCTTCCTTCCTTCCCTTCCTATCCCCAGAACCTTAAACCTATTGTACTCTGAGGCTGGGATGCCAATACGCCCATGCCTAAGGGATCTTCTGGACCCTCCCGGCTTTACAGTGATTATGAATAGTAACTATTGCTGTTTTCCTCCCAGTCTGGTGTCTTTTTTTTCTTGACCTCATTTAAGGGGCCATGCCCTGGCTACTTCTTAAACAGGCCTATTCAATGAATGGGCATCACTTCACCCTAAGTGAGTACCTGCAAAGATCTTGGACTAAAGGGCCCAAGGTCTCACAGTGCATTCTGAGTCATCTCCAGTCATCCTGATGAATATCTGGTCACTGGATTAAGATGGCTCTGGAGCAGAATGAGGCTATTGACCTGCACAGCCCTCCCTCACTCAAAACAAAGTCAAGTGCTAATCATGTCATCATTTCTCTGATGGCATGGTCTTCTTGAGCAATGAAGGATGAACACATCTTTCCTTTATGATTACTCCTTCCTCAATTTATCCTGTATAAATTTTGCTTGTACATTGCATTTTATCTCCCTCACTAGTCTGAGTTCCTTGAGAGTAGAGATTGATCTTTGTCTTTTCACTTTATCCCTATTACTTTAAACAGTGCTTAGCAAATAGTAGGTGCTTAATAAATGGTAGTTAATTGAATGACTGACTAAAAGCCACCCATGTGAATGACTCCTGTCATTCAGAACCCCTTTCTTCATTCTTATTGGGTGATGTAGTCTAAACCCACAGGATTGACTGTTTCAATGTGATTTATTTTCATCAAGCATTCAGTTCCTCTCAGCTTTTTCAGACAAAGGAGAGCACTAACTTCAATGCTCCTCTAGTATGAGGACCGAGCTTTTCTTCTACCTATTCACCTAGAAAGGCCTTATGTAAATATTGACTGCCTCAAAAAATTACTCTAAAACTATGTTGGAAGGCAAGAAAGCAATCTGCAAAGTGGCAGGATTCCTACTGGGGAGAGATGAAATGATGATCATAGACAATGAAGAGAAGAAAAAAACTATTTCACCACCCATGATTTGCTTACTTCTCCATAGCAGAGGTGATTTTCCAAATGTAAAGGAGAGGAAGAAAAGGTGACTAACCAGGAACTGAATCAAAGTTTATGAAAAGGGAACAAAAGCATAACTAGGTGACTTTGAGGAATTTATATGATCAGGACCAAATAAAACCACAATCAAGGGGACTGAGAGTATTGGTAAATGTGGCTGATCCACTGTTAATTATCTCTAAGGAACTGTGGAGAAAGGAAAAGGTACTAGGGATTAGAATGTGGCCAAGTAGCCTTATTTTCCAAAAATAAATATTCTAAACTTGAAGCCATTGAGTTTGAAGTCAATCTGTGGAAAAAGTCTGAAAAAGATTGCTAATGACTAGATTGAGAACATTTAGAGAAAGAAGAAGTGATCATTAAAGACATCATGTTCTATATAGTTCCTTTGCCATCTCCTTGGATCAGAAACAAAATCAGAAGGACGTAACCCTTTCATCCCCAGAACTCTTGCCCTAGAGCCCCATTGTCTTAATTGTTGACTATTTCTATCACTCGTTTTATTTAGATTTGACTCCTGCTCTGTTTACTTCACTATCTGTTTATTGCTTTACCAGCCACCACCATCTTGTTTTTCATTGCTGGAATGAAAACCAAATCAACTTTTTCATTGCTCCTAGGAAAGTTATACCAGTTTCTTCCTTTGTGCTTCACCCCATGGAACTTAAATCGTGTAAATTTCCAAATCAAAATTTCCTTACCAAGTGCTCCGATTTTTATGTTGTCTCCCCTTTTAGAGTATAGGCTTGCTGAGGACTGGAGTTGTCTTTACTTTTATATTTGTATATTCAGCTCTTGGCATAGTCTTTGATATTTAATAAATGCTTAATATTTGTTCATTCATTCATCCAGTTTTGTTAAAAATCTCATTTAGTCAAACTTTGTATCTTTTTCTTGAGAATATGAGGAAAAATTATCTTGGGAGAGCAAAAGTTGGATTTCAGCAAGGTATTGGACAAACATACCAAAAAGAAGTTAATTTCAACAAAAGATGGAAAGATATAGAGTAGGTAATGGTTTAGAATGTATTGGTTAACTATGTTCCAGTAAAATCCTATTTGGATTATTGTGCTAAATGCAAGATATTATATTTTAGGAGATTATGCTAATAAAGGATGCACATTTGATGGGTATTGATTTATTTTGTGTATATCTTGTTTGTACATAGTTGTTTGTCTTTCCCATTAGAGTGTGAGCTCCTGGAAAGCAAGAACTACATTTCTGCCTTTGTAGCCCCTGGGGCTTAGCACAGTGCCTAGTATCTAGTAAGATGATAAATATGTATTGACTGACTGTTTAACCTTGAGGAAGACCTAGACAGTCTTCTCACAGAAAGCGGAATTTTAGCTGAGACTTGAAGAAAGTCAGTGAATCTATGTAGAATAGATGAGGAGGGAAAGTGTTCCAGGCATGGGGACAGTCATTTGAGACATGGAGTATGTGATGCAAAAAAACAGTAGCAAGGAGGTCATAGTTAATGGATTGCAGAGTAGATGGGAGGGAGTAAAGTATAAGAAAATTGGAAAAAGAAATGACGCAAGTAAGGAAGTATTTTCAAAACCAACAAAAGACTTTTTTTTGTTGTTTGTTTTATCTCAAAGCCTGTGAAGTTTAGTGAACTAGAAAGTAATATGATCAGGCCTTTGTGTACATACTAAACATAAAATACACAAACTCAAGATGAAGGATATATGGTTAAAAAGGAATCATGTCATAAAAAAAGCTTTGGGGTTTTAACACAAAGATCAATATCAGGTTATATGACAACTCCCAAATAAAATATAATTAAATCTATATTAATAGGACTTTAGTATCCTGAACAATATATTTAGACCATAGTAGTAGGACTTTACTGTTCTGAACAAATGGGGAAGCTAGGTGGTGCAGTGTATGGAGTGCTGAGCCTGGAGTCAGGAAGACCTGACTTTAAATCTGGTCTTAGACACTTAATAACTATGTGAGCTTGTGCAAGACCTTGACCCTATTTGACTCAGTTTCCTCATCTCTAAAGGGATGGATCCCTTCCAGTATCATTTCCAAAAAAAAACCCAAAAGTGGTCATGGAGAGTTGAACATGACTGCAAATGACTAAACACTAATAACAACAATATCCCAAATAAAAGAAGTAATAGTTCTGCTGGACTCTTCCTTGGGCAGACCTTAAATAAATTATTGTTAAAAGTAAAACACTGCCTTTTAAGAGAAATGTTAACAAACTAAAATGCATTAAAAGGAAGAGAATCAGGATGATGTGTACAATTTCATCTATCAGTAGGGAAAAAATAGAGATATTTGATATTGAGGAGAGATATTTTAGAGGTAGGAGAACAAAATAGTTGGTCTCAAATATTTGAAGGACTGTGGAAGAGAAATTAGATTTATTGTGCTTGGCCCCAGAGGGAAGGGCTAGGATCCAATGGTAGAAACTAGAGGGAGGTGGATTTCAACTTAATATACAGGAAACTTCCTAATAACCAGCTGTCCAAAAATGCCATGGATTTCCTCAGGAGGCACTGACTTCTATCACTGGACATTTTCAAGAAGAGGTTAGATAATTATGCATGTGAGAATGGCAGTTACAGTCTATGTTTTACTATGTGACCACTGATGTCCTCAACAACTCCTATTAAATATATCTATTATAACTATTTGTGTCTCCCATCTGTCCCCTATCTCATCCCCATGACTTTTGTCTAGGATTCCTATTCTTAACGCGTGGTATATAAATTATTGGATCAGCAATTCAATATTTTGTTTAAGATGATAGCTATTAATACATTTTTCCTCTTCTCTTTTTACATCTCCCAAATAGATAATTCATCTTCTGGGTGCTCAATTATCATGGCATTAGAATCCAATAGGCTTCTCACTTTGATTCTTTCGTTTAAAAAACCTCAAGAAGTTGAGCACTAGGGAAAGAAAAAAAATATTGAACCAGTATCCTTGATCTTATACCAGAAGGGTATCCTTGTTTACCTGAGGCCTGACATGCATAAATTAGGTTAAGAGGCTGTCTCTTCCGTGAGTTTTCAAACATGTTGATGAGAATGTAGTGAAACTCAGGTCTCTGATACATTTTCTTCTTTGTGTCGTATAGGGCAGGCCTTGGGGAATCTGTTATTAGTAAATGACACATGAATTTGTCAAACAGTTAAAGCCAGGTTGGATGCCTTGAGAAACTCAAATTAAATGATCAATATTTTATGAATGCCTCCAGTGTAGATGTTTGCTTGGTCTGATAAGTTCTCCTGGGAAGAACAGTTCCTGGAACAGGAGCACGAGCCTGACACCAGAACGAATGCTTTGAGAGGCTCCCTGCTATGGATTCTATTACTCAGAAGTTGATTCACGGTACAGAAGGGTGCCTTTATGTAGGGGAAACAAGTTGAGGTAGAAGGTTGTTATGGGATTTAGAACTGAAACAGAACTTGGAGATCTCATTTTATAAGGAAGTTAAGGCCCAAAGAAGCAATATAATTTGCTTAAGGTCACACAGATTGTAAGTGGCCACATGAGTCTAAGAGGGAAATCTATTCAAAATGAAAGCATGGTACTTGATGGTGGGGGCAAAAAAGTGGAATCTGGTGTATTTTAGGATCATTTTAATCCATTGAGCATTTAGCAAATGCCTAATATGTGCAAGAGATTGTGCTAATGATACAAGGATAAAATGAAAAACTAGTACTTACCCTCAATGAAGTTATAAGCTTTGGGGAAGACAAATGTAAAACATATAAGAACATTAAGAAATAGGGAAAAATAAAAAAAAATTCTAGGGAGGAGATGGCTAATAAGGTAGCCCTTGAAATAATTTATATGTTTTAAGAGGCAGTTTTGAGTAGGGAATACATTCTAGCTAACTGGGGGGAAGTAGGGAAGGGTGCTGGAAACTGTGCAGAAATGCAGAGCCAAGAGATAGAATACTAAGTTAAGGAATAGCAAATTAGGCCTAGAGTGTGTTAATGAGATTAAGGTGAAAGGTATTGGAAAAGAAAATGTGGGTCAGATTCTGAAGAATTTAAAGAGATTACATTTTATCCTAGATGCAATAGGGAGCCATTATTATTTGTTCTTCCTTCTTGAAGAGGAGAAGTGACATGAGGAAGGTAATGTTTTGACTTGCAAGTGAATTGGATTTAAGTGAGACAGAATTGTACAACCAGCAGCCTCATACTCTCCTTTAGAGTCATCTATTTCCAGTGGCAAGACACAGATCTAGATGACTGGAAATGGTCCCAGATGCACTGGGAGACCTTGGCCTGTTTTAAGCTAAGGTCTTTCCCAGGTCCCACTTTGTCTGAGGCAACACATTCAGTGATTTAGGGCCAGTCATCCTGATGAATCTCTGGTCACTGGATTCAGATGACTCTGGAGGAGAAGTGAGGCTGGTGACCTGCACAGCCCTCCCTCACTCAAAACAAAGTCAAGTACAAGTCATGGCATTATTTCTCTGATGGCATGGTCTTCTTTGGCAACAAAGGATGAGCACACACATGTGAGTTTAGAAATGAGGCAACAGAGGACTAGTTTGCCTACTTCAAACAAACAAAGGAACAAAAATATGTCAATCTAGGAGGGGAAGATTCTCAAAGTTCCTTGGCCAGAACAGAAACGATTGCTATCTATACCAATTCTAAGACAATAAAACTTAAACAATGACCAACTAAGGCTTGGGTTGGGGCTCATTACTCACCAGTCACTGAGAGGCCGAGTGGTTTGAGTTTAAGGCATATTCAAGTATCTCCATTTGAATCCATTTCAAGCCTTGGTTTAATGGAGCTCTGTTTCAAGAAATTTATATTCCTTTGCACAGAGTACCCTCATATTAAGCGTATGATTTCCTCTATGGAGGAAGGATGGAAGGAAAAAAGGGGAAAAAAAAGAAAGGAAGGAAATGGGGAGGGAAAGAAGGAAGGAGGGGAAGAGGAAAGGGGTAGCAATGCTCAGCTGGAACTGGCCAGGGGGTTTCCCACTGGGAGAAAAAGCAAGCCCCCAATACATCCAGGAAGGCCTATTGTACAGGTTCTTAGCTCTGCTTTTCTAAAAGGAAAGCAACTTTTGAGGGGTCAACAATACTTTGTCCAGCACATATATCATTCACTTAGTTCAGGGGAAAAATAAGCAACTTGAACTTCAGAGAAAATACAAACAGAGAAATAAAGAACAACCAACAGACAGGGCTTCCAACTATCTGACGGATCAACAGACAGATAATTATCTGACCACACACACACACACACACACACACACACACACACACACACACACATATAGTTACCAGATAGAGAAGCACCAACACCTGGGTTTTCAAAGTTGGGGCTCCTTAGTGGCTGCCCAGTCTCATCTGGCCAAAGAAATACTTCCAATGAGTAAGCCCCAAAGTAAAACCTAACCTCAGAGTATTTATAGATTTTTCAGAGCCAGAGGGCAACACAACCCTTGAGAACCAGTGCATTAGAAATTAATGAAAGGTGTAGGCTTCTCCTAATCAAGCTTTCATTAATGCGCAGGCCCACTAATGGGTAAGGAAAATCTTTAACTCTCTGATTAGCATTACGGTAGGGGAGCTGGTGGTACTTACAGATTATGGCTTGTCCTTTGTTCTCAGAGAGGACCAATAACTTCAGGAAGGTGAATTGATTTAGGTGAGACAGGGCTGGGCAAAATCACCAGCCTCACTCTCTCCTCCAGAGCCATGTGGGTCTACTGGCAACACATAGATCAAGATGACTGGAGCTGGCCCCGAATGCAGAGGGTGAAATAGTTAGGTTTATTTTGGCAGCTGTTTAGAGAATGGATTAGCCGGGGAAACACCTCTGAAGAAGGTAGGATTGGAGCTGAGCCTTGAAGGACTTACCTTCCTTTCTAATGGAGGTCCTTAAGTAGGCCTTGTTTTCCTTATCTGTACAGTGAGGTAGTTCAGACAGATGATCTCCAACTTCTAAATCCAATGACTTAATAGCTTGTAGTACTTGAGGGTGGGGGAGATAGGATTATAGAGAAGCAGATAGCAAGTTGATTTGAGGCAAATCTTCAAAATTTAAACTCCAAAATGGAATGGCCTGCATTCCAGATCAGTTAGGGAGAGACACCTTACTTATATTCAGTGTACTTACCAAATAACAATATATTAATATGAAAATATTCATCTTGTGAGTGGAGACAACAGTGAAGCCCCAGTCACTGTCCTAATGACCAGATATATGGCTTTGCAGAGTGAACCCAGAAACTAGTCACTTTTTCCCCAGAAACATAGACCTTTACAAATGAATAAATCTCAGTTGAGGAAACCTTTTGGGTCTATCAGTAGTCCTATGTTCAACAACTATTTATCAAAAATTCATTATACATTCATTGATGGGAATTCAAAGAAAAACATGAAATAGTTCCTGCTCCCAAGCAGCCCATATTCCAATTGTTTGTGGAAAATGAGGTGGGGGATGAGGGGATGAGGAGGAAGAGAATGATATATAAACAATATGAAAAAACATTTTAAAATATACAAAGTAAATACAAAATATTTTCAGTGATTATAGGCCTTAGAACTGGAATTTACAATGGAGATTATCTAGTCAAATCCTTTCACTGGACAGATGAAGAAACTGATATTCAAAAATTTAAGTGACTTCTTAAGTGACAAGTTTACCAAATTTATAACAAAGATAGCACTTAGATTTATTTAGATTTATTTACATGAAAAACAAGTACTACAATACCTTTTGTCCCTGGAGTTTTTTATTGAATCATGATTGTTTTGATGTAATGTAGTTTTGATTAGCCTGTCAATTAAACATTAAATAGAAGTGTCATTGAAAAATACTTTAATATTTTAGGGAAGGTAGGTGGCACCATAGTGCACACAATGCCAAGCCTGTAGTCTGGAAGACTTACCTTTTTGAGTTTCAATATGGCCTCAGACACTTACTACCCATCCTGGGCAAATCATTTAACCTTATTTACCTCACTTTCCTCAACTGTATAATGAGCTGGAGAAGGAAATGGCAAGTGACTCCAGTATTTTTTTTTTTCAGAAAAATCCCAAAGTAGTCCTGAAGAATTAGATATGATGGAAACAACCAAACACCACCACTTTCCTGTAATGAGTTGTGTTTAGGAACAACAAACAGCCTAGTTTGACTGGAGCTTCAAAGAGGGAGAGAGAGAGAGTGCTAGGTAAAAACAAGTTTAGAAAAGTAGACTGGTAATAATTCCTGGAGAGACCTGAAGACCAAGTTAAGAAGCTTGGACATTTTGCCCTTAGGTTTCTGAGCAGGGAAGTGACCTGAACAGGGCTAAGCTTTCAGAACATTAATCTGGCTGCATTTATATGACATAATGACAAAGGTGAGAGACTGGAAGCAGGGTGACCTTGTCTTTGGGGCATATAGTAAGGATTACTATTTTAGCCCTTCAGTAAGGGACCAGATAAAATCAACATTTTTATATGAAGTTTTGTTTTCCCTACATGCATCATGGAATTTAGGCACTTATAACATGATGTTAAAATGTACCATGTTCCCTCACAGAAAGAAACAGATTATGAGAGCATCAGGTCAATATCAGATAGATATTAATAGACAAAAAAGATATAGATAGACCAACAAGAGATTCTATTCTGGAGGCTTCTGCTAAAGAGACAAATACTTCCAATTACAGCATTGGTTATTGGTAGGTACCCAGAGGATAGTGGGGAGTTAGAGAGAAAATATGGTCATATTTAAATTAAAATATGGGAATGCAAAATGAAGGAAAAATAAAATGTAGGAGATAGACTCAATTACTCTTTTCTTTTGTAGATTTCGTGAAATTGATGTATGCTCTTTTTGTCTTAAGAAAGTAAATGATCATTTCTTTTGGTTCCCATCTATTTCTCCAAATACAAATCTAAGGAAAAAATGATAACAGGGAAAGAAAATTACTATCTTTATCCTATTATTGATCCTCACTATGCACATGACTGTATACTAAGCATTACTCAACTTTAAATTATTTCAAAACTTCCTCCCCCACTTCTCCCTGTCTTTGTTTCTTGTGTAACCTTTCAAATAATGGAAGAGTATAAGGCAGGTGTAGACTCCAGGATTATAAAGAGTATGGGATGACCACTCACCTAGGGGATAAGAAAGCTTATTTCTAATCTCATTTGACCTAAATATATTGAATTGATCCACATCTTAAAAGCATTAGGCAACACTTCTCATGGAATTCTTCACCATCTTGTACTTGCTGTTGTGGGTTGCATCCCTAGATGTATTCTAGCTCATGTTCTAGGGGTAACCCTCTAGATCTGCATTGAAATTCATGGTGTGCTTTCTGTGAATAATCAACTGATTATCTCGAGATATAATTATCTCTAAGTAAAGACACTAAGATTGAATAGTAAAAAGAATTTCTTTAAAATATCTCCAGTCCTGATTCTCCCACAAAAAAATATGTTCTACAAGTTGAAGTATGCAACAGTAGGAAGAATGAATTCAAAATCAGACATAATGCTCATGAAGCATACATGTAGAACATGCCTGGGGCAAAGGCAACTCACAGGTCCTCGAACTGAAGAACTCAGATATGCTTGCTTTCTGTTGAGTCCTCACACGCGTCCCCTTGGGTATAACAATGGTGGATGCATTGATCAACTGGCCTCAAAGACTTTGCCCCCAATTGCTAGAGCTACTTTCTTGAAGATACTTCCTCCCCCAGGTGACTATCTCTCTGTATCTGTTTCTGTCTGGAATGTGCATTTGTGTTCTCTGATGCATGTCCTGTCGCATACTGGTTAAGGAGCTTACTTTCAAAGTAACTTACCCAAGGACACATGAAGGTTTCTGAGGTCCTTTCCAACTCTATGATTTTAGGAAATTCTGTAAAATACTATATGCTAGGAAGGGTGAGAGTATCAGCTACTAGATAATAAGGGGTATGAGAAAGGATGGATATGATTTGACCTGTCAGTAATAATTGGCATTTATAAAATGACTTAAGGTTTGCAAAGTACTTTATATATATATATATATATATTTCATTAGCTTCTCCAAAGCAATCTTTCAAGGTAGATAGCATTATTATTCTCATTTACATATGATGAAACTGATGATAAAGGAAATTGAATGAATTCTTCAGGATCACACAGCTACTAAATCAGGGAATATCAGAACTCAGATATTCCAAACTTTAAGTCTAACCTTCTATCCACTTTGCCCTGGCCTCAGTCAGCCATTAAAACTGACATCTGAAAATACAGGTACTGTTACATGGTGAAAGCAGGATTTATGCCAGGTCTTCCAATTCCCAGTTCAGTGTTCTTTCTATTACACCCCTGCTGCCATATATGAGGCAGGGGGAAAATGAGTAGGAAGAAAGGTGACATTATCTTATTGAAATGAAAAAGGGAAATCTTAACATACACCTGAGAGCAGAAAATATAGATTTAAAATACAATTAAATTGGAGGAGGAAAATTTGCCTTACAAAGGAATTCCTGTTTTAAATAGGAATGCTCAGTGCAGTGACACGGCATGGAGAAGAATATATGATATGGCATTAAAATTGGATTCAAATCTTGGCTATGCCTCTTGCTACTTATATGATTTCCCTTAGATATTTCCATTCTTGTGACCTTAACATCCTCATCTATAAAATGCAAAGGACTGTTGGGCTAGATTTTATTCCATTCAATAATCATGTCTTAAGCAGTTAATATGTGCCAGGTTTCAATGGAGCAGTCTCTGCCCTCTGGGAGTTATTATTCAACCATCCTTTTTCAAAGAGGACAGGTGGTGTCAGGGATGATGTCTTGACTTGAAAGTGAAATGGATTTAAGTGAGGTAGAATTATGCAAAATAGTCAGTCTCAGTCCCTCTTCCTAAGTCATGGAAATCCAGTGGCAAGACAAAAGTCAATATGACTGGCCATGCCTGGGAAGCAGTGGATGACTTTGGAATCTTCCATGGCCATCCAAACACTGAACACTTTCAGTTGTCTTCATGGCCATTGGAACAAATTGTTCTTATTCTCCCATTCAGGCCTGCTGGTTACCTCCAAACTAGATCAACCCATCTGCAAAAGATAGTTTACCAGGGTGTGACCACTTTATTTGCTACAACTTCTTGGAGACACAGGTGAGAGCCAGTGATGGTGGAAAACAAAGTTGTGTGAACAGCCCTGGAAAGGGCTTGGCAAACTCTTGCACCAGAGCTACTAGGAGCTAACATTCTCCTGGAGGAAAATGAAGCTGCATTCAGATAAGTAGATGTAAAATACATATAAAAATGACAAGCATCTGAGTTAGGTGAGTGCTCATAACTTGGAGCAACAGGGAAAGCCTCTTCTAGGCACAGAAACTGGGGTTGATCATGAAGGGGGATGAGTTCCAAAAGGCAGTGGTTAATAGGAATAACTTTCAGGATCACAGAAAGGACCCCTCCCCCTCTGAAATCTTAACATTCTATATCAGATAGGCTTTCACTCACCAAATTAATTGACTAAACTTTCCATTTACAAACAAAGGACACTCACTCTGATTTCTAACATGGATGTGAAGAAGCCCAAATGGTTGAAGCTGATTTTGATTTCTAACCTCCTGAGTTGTAAAAGCAGTTATAGCTCACCAACTAGACTTTCCCACCCCCTCCTGGGTCAGGGCTAGACATGGCATCCAAAATAAACAGATGTGAGAGTTAGCTTTTGTTCAAAATGTGAATCTTTCTGTAAGAGGCTTTCAGTTTCAGGAGCTGAATGCAACTGACTTTCCAGCTGGGTGTTGTTTTTTTTTTAATGTTTGCTGTACTGGTTTTGCCTGATGTCATCACTAGTGTTTATGTATTCAGCTGCACAAGACAGGTGATAACATCAGCAGACTTGAGGTGAGACAGTTTCCTCAGTGTCAGTATCTAGGAATCTATTACCTAGCAATTAGGGATGCTGGCACAGAACACTAGGAAGTATTCCCAGGTAAAGAGTCCCTCATAGTAGCTACTGAGGTTAAGTCTACAAGTGAAAGTAGGCTGATTCTTACAGTAGTCAAGGCAGTCAGACAGCACTTCATTTGGCTGAATTTTTAAAACTGAATCTCACCACATTAATGGTCAAATTGGTTTTATGTGAAGAGTCAGAAGACCTGGCTAAGAATCCTGGAACTGCCACTTACTATCTGTGTGACTCTGGGAAAATCACTTAATCTATAAAGAGTAAGGGTTTTTTTATCTTAATAATTTCTTATTAAATGAGGAGATTTGAATTTCTTAACCTCTAAGGTGTTTTCCTCTTCTAAACTTCTGATCCTATGACTCACTGGAATAGTATAGGTAAGATTTCTACTGGCTAAATTAGACCAAACTAGTAAGAAGCCAGGAAAATGTAATAAAGAAATATGCATTCATTCTTAGAATCATAAAATTGAGAGTTATTGGGAACATATGAAAAGGGATTAAATTTGAAGTCAGAAGGCCTGAGTTCAAATTTTAGCTCCATGACCTATGTGATCTTAGACATGTTATTTTAATTTCTCTAATTTCTTTTTCTTTTCTGTAAAATGTGGGATAGTAATAAATTACCTCCAAGGTCTCTCCTAGTTCTAAGGCTATTATCCAAATGATGTCGGATGACATTTAGTCTAACATCCTAAATTTACTAATTGAGAAACAAATTGAGACTAAGGAAAAAGAGACTGGTCTCAGGTCCTTAGATAATTAGCAGGGGAACTAAGATTGAAACTAAGACTCACAAATTCTAACACCAAAGATCTAAATAATGTTTTCTTTCCCAACACTAAATGTTTCATTATTTGTATTACCTAACACTGGAAATGCAAATATCTTAGACTAGCCTACAGTGCCCTACTGGCTTCTTTTCAGTTATCCAAATTTATTTCCCATTATACACCCCAGGTCTAGTCAGGATGATATCCTTTTTCACAGCATCCTTGTTTGGACATATTTTGCTTCCCTATTGTTTTCTCTTTCTACTACTCCTTCTACTCGCCCAACCCCAGAGTACAATTCCTTCTTCTCAGTTTCAGTTATATTTGTGAGATTAGATGAGAAAGATTTATATTAATCTCTCTCTTTTTTCAAGATTCATGTAAGTCTCACCAATTGTGGAAATTTTTTCCTATTATTCTGGTCCACCATGGATATTTCTTTTTATCTTAACTCCTGAATCACAGCTAATTGGATCACATAATTAAGTATTTGATTATCTCACATCATTCTTAAATATATTGTGTCTTTCAATCAAGTATTTGGTAGGTGTTTGATAAATACATGTTAAATAAATTGAATTATCTATCTTGCATATTTTACTATTTGAATTTCATAAAGAGATAAAATACCTTTAAAAAATGACTGTAAACAAATTCTAAAGCATCAGAAGACACAAAACAACAGAGTGAAAGAGATTTCCAGCTTAAGGTAACCTGGAAGGCCGAAAAGAAAGGTCTATTGCACAGTGTGTGGAGTGCAGCACAGCCCTTAGAGCCCAATCCAGCCTTGGCCATGGGGCACAGACAAGAATAGGATGAGAATAGGCCTTGGGAGTGGAATCCTTGCTGCAGCAGCAACTCTCAGATACCTTAACCCACAAACACCAAAGACAGCTTTAAAGATCAGTGAGAAAGCTTTTTCCACCTGGGGGAGAAGGGAGCAGGGTCTTCCTAACCCTAGCCTCAGGTGGCAGCAGCAGCGGCATCCATTTTTGGAGCCCTCAGCCTAATTGGGGAATTGAGCCACTGATCTGGGTCTCAGACCTGAGTGACAGCCCTAAGGTGAGGAAGAGTGCTGGCTGGCATGTTGGAGCTGGTAGAGACTCTGGACAGGGAATTTTACTTACAGATCCTGGGCAGAAAAGCTTTGGTAACTCCCAGACCAGCACACAGGCCAGGAGAGGAGTAAACTCCTCTCCCTTGATTGTGCCATCTTGGAGGAACTAGGATTAAAACCAAGAATCATTGACTCAGCAAAACTGAATATAATATTTCAGGGGAAAAAATAGTCATTCAATGAAATAGAGGTCTTTCTAACATTCTTGATGAAAAGATCAGAGTTGAAAAGAAAATTTGACTTTCAAACACAAGGATCAAGAGAAGCATGAAAAGATAAACAGGAAAGAGAGATCACAAAGGACTTATCAAATTTGAACTGTTCACATTCCTATGTGGAAAGATAGTATTTGTAACTCTTGAAACTTTTCTCAGTATTTGGGTAGTTGGAAGGATTACACACACACACACACACACACACACACACACACACACACACACATATATATGTATATATATACATATATATATCTATATATGTATATATATACATATATATATATATATGGAGAGAAAGAGAGACAGAGAGAGAGAGAGAGAGTGCACAGGGTGAGTTAAATAGGAAGGGATGGTATCTAAAAAAATAAAATTAAGGGGTGAGAGAGGACTATATCATCAGGACAAAGGGAGAAATGGAATGGAGCAAATTATCTTTCATAAAAGAGGTGAGAAAATGCTTTTTCAATGGAGGGGAAAAGGGGGGAGGTGAGAGGGGAAAAGTGAAGCTTATCCTCATCCCATTTTCCTTAAGGAAGGAATAACATACACACTCATTCTGGTATGAAAATTCATCTTTTACTATAGGGAAATAGGGGAAAAGGGGATAAGCAGGGTGAGGGGATGGTGGAAGGGAGAGCAAATGGGATGAGGGAGCAGTTACAAGTGAACACTCTTGGGGAGGGACAACATCAAAAGAGAGAACAGAAATGGGCAGCTGGATAGGATGGAAGGAAATATGGGTAGTCTTACACAACATGACTATTATGGAAGTCATTTGCAAAACTACATATATATAGCCTATATTGAATTGCTTGCCTTCCCAGCAGGGATGGATGGGTAGGGAGGAAGGAAGAAAAGTTAGAACTCAAAGTTTTAGGAACGAATGTTGAGAATTGTTTTTGCATGCAACTAGGAAATAAGAAATACAGGTAATGGGGTATAGAAATCTATCTTGCCCTACAAGAAAATAGAGAAGATGGGGATGAGGGAAGGGAGGGGTGTGATAGAAGGGAGGACATACTGGAAGAAGGGGTACTCAGAATGCATGGTGTTTTGGGGTGGAGGGAAGGAAGAGACAGGGAGAAAATTTGGAAATCAAAATCTTGTGGAAATGAATGTTGAAAACTAAAAATAAATAAATAAATATTGAATTTCATAAGGACACAGAACAAACCAGTACCATGATGCTGGGCACACATTATACACCAATTATTCATTGTTTGAACCTGACTTGACAAGTATTATCCAATTCAACAGTAATTACATTCCAACCAGTGTAATCTGGTTTTGATCAGTTAAGACCAGTTAAAATCGATTAAAACTAGTTCAGAACAGTTCAGACCTCTTAAAACCAATTCAAATCAGTTCAATACAAATAAATCCAGTTCAGAAAGTTAAAACCAGTTCAGACTAGTTCAAACCTATTAAAATCAGTTCAGCCCTAAAACCAGTTCAGATTAAATTTATTCAAACTAGTTCAAACTAGTTCAGATCAATTTATTTAGTTAAAACTGGTGACTGGTTCAGAACAGTTTAAACTGCTTCAAAATAGTTCACATTAACTTGCTAAACTGGATAGGATCATTTCAATCTGGTTCAGACCAGTAAACCAATTCAAATCAAACTAATATAAACTGATTCAAACCAATTTAATTCAATTTCTTATTAATTTAATTCAATTTCTTATTAATCTTCACCTATTTACAAGACATTTTCCTTGGTCTTAAGATGAAAACTGACAAAATCCCTTCCCTCAAGGAACAGGAAGTTGAAGAAACAGATACAGAAAAAAAGAAATGGATATAAAGGATATAAATATATATGATTCAATGTGGAATGAAGAAACATTCATTAATGATTTTGAGTCCCTATTTGGTAGTAAATAAAAGATTTGTCTTGAAAGCATAGGTTCAAGTATTGTCCTCAACACAGAATCTGTGTATGGGAGCAAGGGAAAGTCATTTAAATCTCAGTGAAACGCTCTAAGATGAATAAGTTGACCATATGAAGCAAAACAAACAAAGTCACCTGAATTTTCTACAAAGGGAGTTTCATAAACTGATACAGTCATGGATCCAGGATAAAAAAATGTGAAACTATAACAACCAAAACACAGTGTATATTATTTAGCTCAGGAATTTTGAGCTGCGGTGGACTAAGACGATCTGGCCTCCACATTAAGATTACACCAATCTGGTGAGCCTCCAGGAGTAGAGGTAGCTCCAATCTGAAAAAGAAAAAAAAATTTAAAAAAAAGAATTCAAATGAGAGAAGGGTTTATTCCACTGCTATTAACTGAATGGAATTTGGACAAGTGGGGAGAGAAATTATTTAAGTTCAGTCAAAGAATGGCACTTAAAATAAATACAATTGGAGAAAATGTTTAACATGTTGCTTATATTCAGATCATGTCAAAAAAGGTAGCATAGAAGAACGGATAGAATACTGGACTTAGAGTCAGTAAGACCTAGGTTCAATGCCTTACTAACTTTGAGACCATGGACAAATTATTTAATTCCTTTAAGCCTCATTTTTCCTCTGTGTAACATAAAAATGTGGCATATAGGGTTCCTTTTAGCTCTATAATGCTAGGATTTTTTTTCCTTAAAGTCCTTCTCTGACAGCTTTTCATGGAATGAAGGTAACCCTGAGCTCTTAGAGCATGTTACACTAGAGCATAAGCTCTGGAAAGTTCTGTCTTGCTGGAAAGGCCTTGAGTATTGATCAAGAGATGAACTCTATTGCTTTTCTGAGGACTAGTCAGGTTATGTATGAAAAACATCAATAAAAAGTGATTAATGGGGATGGATCCTTTGGCCATAGAAATCCACCTTTTGCTATTTTTTCTCCCAATAATGAATGAAATGGAATCACTTTTGCAAAACACATCATGCCACCTAAAACTAATTATTAACAAATTTTGTAAAAATGAGTTACTTTTCCAGATTCTGAGGGTATCTTTCAAATGCAAACAGTATGCATTTTGAAACACGTCTGTATCATCTAAACCTCTGAAAGCCTTTCCATATTACTTGTTCCTTACTGTTGAAAATTCCAGACTCCTTCCTTCTCTATCACTGTTAAAGGATAAAAGAATTCTGGCTGTGAACTGCTCTTTCTTGAGAAATGCGTAAAAGTTTTAGTTTATTCATTTCATCAAAGCAGGCTCTATGTTCATTTTCCCAGAGCAGACCACAACTTCTTGGCATCACTTTCTGCAGAACTGAAAGAAGCAAAATGGTATTTGCCATGAGAATGCACCAAGACACATAGACAGTTCCTGGAGTTGTTTGGGTGATGTCCTCTGAAGAGGACAGCCATTGAATTAGACATTCCTAATTGGGGAAAAGGAGCAGAAGGATTCTAAGAAATAGACAACGGCAGATGGGAGTCCAGAGGAAAATCAGAGGGAAATATTTAGCATGCATTTTCTTCATTAAATGACAGATATTTTTATCCTAGTAAAATCTAAGGATTATCCTGGGACCAAAACAGGCACTAAATGGAAAAAAAAATCTTTCAATTGTTTTTCAAAAAAAGCTGTCATAATTTGAATGTTCTAGAGGTTTACTTAGAAAAATATTCACCTCTTCTTGCTTTAAATAATACAGTTAGGATTTCTAAAGTGGTTTTTTTTTTCCTGCTCAAAATTAACTGAGACCTAAAAAAAGGAAACTTAAAAAAATATCTAAACTTCATTCCTCAGACATGAAAAAAATACCACATACACAAAATGTATGTTGTGATATAGATTATGGGAGGTTCATTTGTAAACCTGTTCCCAACACATTTCAAAAACAATTTATTTTTCAAAGACAATTAATTTTATCTTAACAATTCATCTTTATGCCACTTTTAGAGGAATTTTTTAAATGTGTGAATAAAACCACATTTTATAATGAATTAAAATTTATAAAACATCTTGTTCATATTGATTCTGTCAGAGAAATAGTGCAAATATTTTTATTCCAATTTTCCAAATGAAAAAACAGGATCAGAATGGTTAAGTGCACATGCAGCTCATCATCATACAGCTGACAAGTATAGGAGCTGGGATATGCAAGTCCAGTGTATCATCCACTCTACCACAATGCCTATCTTATAATAATGCCTTATTTTTCTAGGAGTTTCTCTTTTCAGATCTTTTTCAGGAAGTGATTGGTGGATTCTACTCCCTAGTTTTAAAATATCATGACAATTTCATGAAAGATGATGTCTAGGCTCTTTTTTGATCATAGCCTTCAGGTAGTCTCATAATTTTTAAATTGTCTTTCCTGGATCTATTTTCCAGGTCATTTGTTCTCTTCAATGAGACACTTGACATTATCTTCTATTTTTCATTCAAAAGAATTCTCTTTTGATTTTGTTTTGTAATTTCTTGGTTTCTCATAAAGTCATTAGCTTCCATCTACTCCATTCTCATTTTTAAAGAAGTAATTTCTTCAGTGGGCTTTTGAACGTCTTTTTCCATTTGGCTAATTCTGTTTTTTTAAAGCATTCTTCTCCTCATTGGCTTTTTGAACC
>CM053769.1:279578622-279594038 GCA_028658325.1 Potorous gilbertii | reverse complement strand
AAAAAAAAAAAGTCAAAATGTTGAAGAACTAGCTTTACCCATTTTGTCTGGCTTGGCTTGGACACCTGCCAGGGGGACATGTCTAATAAGACAGTCTCCATGGTGACTGCCTAAGTGCAGGCCTGTTTTATTGAGGAGATAGCCTAAAACCTTCATACCAAAGTTTGCTTTTGAGAAGGCTGTAAAATTTTCCTTACTGTTAGAAATAAACTCAGAGATTAACAATCTGAGAGGAGATGTTCTTGAAGTCTATAAAATTTCAAATAGTATTAATAACAAAACATGGACATATTCTTCAAATCTCAGATTCCTCCCTTGAAACCCAAATAGAAGATACTAGTGCAAAAATTAATAGACAAATTAAATAAATGGAGGTAGCCAAGTTTCATGAAAATAGTGCTTAATTTGTTTTGTTTCATTTTAATTTTTTAAAATTTAAGTTTTCAACATTTATTTCCACAAAATTTTAGGTTCAAATTTTCTCTCAATCTTTCTCCTCCTGCACCTCAAAATGTCTTGTGTTTTGATTACCCCTGCCACCAATGTGTTCTCCCTTTTAACACCCCTCCCTTCCCTTATCCCCATTTTCTTTCTTGTCGCGTAGGGCAAGATAAATTTCTATACCCCATTACCTGCATTTCTTTTTTCCCCATTGTATGCAAAAATAATTCACAACATTTGTTCCCAAAGCTTTGAGTTCCAACTTCTCTTCTTTCCTCCCTCACCACTCATTCCCACTGAGAAGGCAAGCAAATCAATATGGGCTATTATATGTGTAATTTTGCAAATAACGTGCTTAATAGTCATGTTGTATAAGACTAACTATATTTCCTTCCATTCTATCATGTCCCTCATTTCATTTATTACCTTTTTTGATTTTGTCCCTTCCCAAGAGTGTTTACTTCTAAATGTTACCACCACCCATTTGCCCTCCCTTCCATCATTTCTCCCACCCTGCTTATCCCCTTCTCCCCTACTTTCCTGTAGTGCAAATTGAGTGTGCATGTTATTCTTTCTTTGAGCCAAACGTTAGAGTAAGCTTCACTTTTTCCCTCTCACCTCTCCCCTTTTCCCCTCCATTGGAAAAGCTTTTCCTTGCTTCTTGTATGAGAGAAAATTTGCCCCATTCCATTTCTCTTTTTCTCCTCTCAATACATTCCTCTCTCACCCCTTTATTTTTTTACATATGATCTCTTTCTATTCAACTCACCTCATGTTCTCTATCTCTCTGTCTCTGTCTCTCTCTCTCTGTCTCTCTCTATATGTGTGTGTGTATGTGTGTGTGTGTGTGTGTGTGTGTGTAATCCCTCCAACTACCCAGACACTGAGCAAAGTATCAAGAGTTACAAATAGTATCTTTCCATGGAGGAATATTCACCTTCAGTAAGTTCATTGTGGTTTTCTTTCCTGTTTACCTTTTCATGGTTCTCTTGATTCTTGTGTTTGAAAGTCAAATTTTCTTTTCAACTCTTATCTTTTCATCAAGAATGATTGAAAACCCTCTATTTCATTGAATGACCATTTTTCCCCTGAAGTATTATACTCAGTTTTGCTGGGTAGGTATTTCTTGGTTTTAACTCTAGTTCCTTTGACTTCTGGAATATCATATTCCAAGCTCTTTGATCCCTCAATATAGAAGCTGCTAGATCTTGTGCTATCCTGATTTATTTCCACAATACTTGAATTGTTTCTTTTCTAGCTGCTTGCTATATTTTATTCTTGACCTGGAAACTCTGGCACTGGGCTACAATATTCTTAGGAGTTTCTCTTTTGAGATCTCTTTCAGGAGGTTATGGGTGGATTCTTTCAATATATTTATTCTAGAACGCTCAGGTTCTAGAATATCAAGGCAGTTTTCTTGATAATTTCATGAAAGATGATGTTTAGGCTTTTTCTGATCATTGCTTTCAGGTAGTCCCATAATTTTAAATTGTCTATCCTGGATCTAATTTTCAGGTCAGTTGTTTTCCAATACGATATTTCACATTATCTTTGATTTTTTCATTCTTTTGGTTTTGTTTTGTAATTTATTGATATCTAATAAAGCCATTAGCTTCCATCTGCTCCATTCTAATTTTTAAAGAACTATTTTCTTCAGCGTGCTTTTGAACCTCCTTTTCCATTTTGCTAATTCTGTTTTTTAAAAGCATTCTTCTCCTCCTTGTCTTTTTGGACCTCTTTTGCCAAATGAGTTAGCTTATTATTAAAGATGTTATTTTCTTCAGCATTTTTCTGGATCTCCTTTAGCAAGCCACTGAATTGCTTTTCATGATTTTCTTGCATGGCTCTCATTTCTCTTCCCAATTTTTCCTCCACCTCTCTTACTTGATTTTCAAAATCCTTTTTGAGCTCTTCCATGGCCTGGGACTATTGCATATTTATATTGGAGGTTTGGGGTACAGAATCCTTGACTTTTATGTCTTCCTCTGATAGTAAACATTGTTCTTGCTCATGTGAAAGAATGGGAGAGATTACCTGTTCGCCAAGAAATTAACCTTCTGTAGTCTTATTTTTTTTCCTTTCTTTTGTCATTTTCCCAACCAGTTACTTGACTTTTAGGTCCTTTGTCAAGAGTAGGGTATATTCTAGTGACCTGTGAGATCTCAGTTCCTCCAAGGTATCACAAACATGGAAGAGGAATTACTCCCTGCCCTGGCTCCTGTCTGAGATTCAGATCAGCTGCTCAATTCTCCCAGGGGCTTTCAGTGGGGGAGGGGTTGCCACTCAGGACTGAGGTTCAGATCAACTGCTCAATTCCCCCAGTGCTTTAAGCTGAACTCTCCAACAATGGAACAATGGACACTGGCTGCTGCCTGCCTGCCTTGGCCACCAGAAGCTGCTGCTGCCTCCTTCCCCACCATCTCAGACTGGGGTTAGGGAAGGACCCTTCTTCCTTCTTTCTCTGGTTAAAAAAACCCTCTCACTGACCTTTGGTGCCTTCTGGTTGAGGGATCTACTAACTACCACTCTAGCCAGGGTTTGGCTCCTGAAGTCTGCTCTGTTCCTACTCTTCCCAGCACCACGTGGCCCAGGCTGGGCTGTGCTCTCTTTAGTATCTGGTATGACAGACCTTTCCCATCAGCCTCCCAGATCCCCCTGTGCTGGAAAATTTTCTCCACTCCATTGTTCTGTGGCTTCTGCTGCTCTAGAATTTGTTAAAAATCTTTCTTTACAGGTATTTTATGGACTGTGGGGGAAGAGCTAGAGTAAATGTGTCTTTCTACTCCGCCAACTTGACTCCTATCCCAGTTTCATTATTATACCAATAGTGCTTAATTTGGAACCAGAAGGCCTGGGTTTGAATTGTAGCTTTGCTTTATAATTATTATATGTCTTTATATGTCACTTACCCTGTTTGAGCCTCAGTTTCCTCATCTGAAAAAATTGCCATTGAGCTAGATGGTTTCTTGCGTCTCTGAGCTCTAAATCTATGATACCATGATTCTGTTGTATATGAGGGCAGTAACTTTATTGAACTCTTAAGAGGATTTGGTTCAGAAAATATTAATAAATTCAAAAAAAGGCTCAGATGCCTTCTGAGCTCCTAGCCCAGGATCATGGAAATATCAATGCTGAATAAGCATTTATTGAATTTAGTTATATCATTAACTAGTTAAATATTATTCATAGGCTTATGGAATGTTATGCAGTTGATTGTTTTGACTAATTGATAATTGAGCTAGAGAGGACCTTAGAGGTCATTTACTAGAATCTGACTATTTTATTGAAAAACAAGTTAAATACCATCTCAAAAGTCACAGTTAGCAACAGATATATAACTTAAAACCAAGACCCCTGACTGTAACTCCAATATTCATTCATAGGTAAGTTATTTCACTTCTATGGACCTCAATTTCCAGCTATAAAATAATAGGGTTGAACTCCATGTTGCCCAAAGTTTCCCAAGCAACTTGATGGCATAGTAGACAGAGTATTGAGTTTAAAGATAGGAAGACTTCAGTTTCTGTCCCAGACACTTATTAACTGCATGACCTTGGGCAACTTCTTTGAGCCTCAGTTTATTCATAAAACTGAGAGTTAGATTTGATGGCCTCTGAGGTCCCTTCCCAAAATCTGTGAATCTAGCAGATAGCGTTCCATTGGGTGATTAGGGAGTATTTGCTATTCCATCACTAACTTTTGAGATTAATATGAGGGGTGACTGCTGTTCTCCTGAAACACAGCCCTTGCTACTATTTTTCAGAGTAAATACACTAGGGTAGATAAACCAATGGTGCAAATTCTGAAGAAGTTCATGTTTTTACCTAGAAATAAAGACTAGGTATAAAAAGGACCTTTTGGAAGACTATTTATTTAGAAACTTTAAGGCACAACAGTACAAGGTAAACACATATCCAAGTCTGGCCAAATTGGGCTGCTTGCCCCAAACACCACTATTTGTTAAGGTCAGCAGAAACATCGACAGCATGATGAACCGTTGTATTTAACATCGCCATAAGGGGGCAGAAGTGTGAGGCCATTTATCCTAATATTGCACCACTCCTATCCTTTCTTTGCCTCCACCACCTTTCAGTATATCTTTTTTATTGGAAATGGTTTCTTTGGTTCACTGATAATTGGAATACTGGCCCTCTTTGCTGGTCCATAAATTTAGCAGTTACTGCGTTTATAGCTTTGTCAACCTGACACAATATTTCAGCCATGAGAGCTGCTGCATGAACCAGATGCTGATTTGCCAAGAGAAGGTAAACATTTTGTATGCTAGTCTAGCTCTGAAGTAGAAGCTGTTGTCTCAGAGCTCATCAGTGCTCCATTGTTGCTCTATGCTTATGTGTCACTCAGCTAATGGAAGGTTTGGTGGAGAACTTAAAATCCGCTCATCATCTAATTATGAATCACCATTTGGCTTGCTAGCCTATTGATCTTCTTTCAGTACTTCATTGGTCAAGGAATATGATTCCATTCATATAGGTCTTTGTTCTGTTCTCACTTTTTGCATCATAGCAGATACCTGGGTCATAATATCATATTTCTAGAACTGGAAGATGCAGATATTGGAAGCCATATAGCCCAACCCCATAATTCTAAAGATCAATAAACTGAAGTCCCTGGAAATTAAGTGAGTTACACAAATTCACAGAGGTGTAATTATTAGATGCAGAAATTTAATCCAGTTGCAACTGTAAGTAAAAGTCATCATTTAGTTACAGAATTCCTGAAGATTTGTCCCTCTGAACATAGTCTGGCCCTCTGATGATAGAAACTCTATACACAGACCTAATAGGAGGTTTGGAAACATCTACTGTTCTAATTTGTTTTGCTTGGCTTTGTTTTGTTTTATTTACACCTTTCATTTGTAAATCACCAGTCATTTCCCAATATATTTTCTTCCCTAGGCTTTCTCAGTAACAAAGCAAACAAACTTTGTAACAAAGAAAGAAGCTATGCAAAACAAACAAGTAGAAATGGCCCCTTCAACTATCAGTACATTTATCAGTGGATATCCATAGTTTCATACATATACACACAGTGAAAGGAGGGAAGTTTATCTCTTGGCACTTGGGAACAATGTTGGTCATTGGATTTAATGTGTATTCAGCTGACTTTTTGTGCTATTTTCATTTATGCTTTTGTTATAAATATATTTTACTCTCCTGGTTCTGCTTTACTGACTTTGCTTCAGTTCATACTAGTGGTTTCATGCTTCTCTGAATTCCTCATATGGTAAAACAATTTGTATTATCACATAGCAGAATTTTTTCACCTATTCTCTAATCAACAAATATTCCTTTTACTTGCAATTTTATTTCGGTTTAGTGTGGATTTGCTACTATAAATTGATAATATATGAATGTGATGATTTGTCCTGGACCAGCTCATACTAGCTTGAGAAAACTAGGTGTTAAACTTTCAGAGTGAGCATCCATTTCATGGAAATAAGCAAACAATACAAATCAGCCCTTGGTTTATTGTTTTGTTGATTGATTAGAAACTGAAAAAGTGATGGAGAAGATGTTAATAATACAAATTAAATTTAAAAGTGTGTTCTGTATAAATTTTTATTTTCCTCCAGATTCTGTTAAGAAAATTTACTAGCAGAGCACTTTCTGTACTTTTCATTCTGCCTCTGACCTATTTGGGCCTCATGTTGCATCGTTTTAAAGAAAGTATAGATGTGACTTCCTCCATTAAATGCCCCATATGAGGTTTTATCATCAAACAGTGATATTGAAAAAAAGGCCATCTACTAAACTATAAAGGAATTATGAGTTATGTCAGTGGAGATCATTGCTCTTTTGGAGTGTTACATATGTAGATGTAACTGAAAGGATGTTTCCTCCATGTTCTTATTAAATACATCCACTTGTTACAAATAACATGACCTCATTAAGACATTGTAAGAACCTAATTGAGTTGATGGAAGATGGAGATCAGCCCAGTGACAGACCAATCAACCTTCCACAACAACCAATAGACTAATTGAATTTAGATTGTTATCTTTTTGAGTTTGTATTTATCTCCACAAAAGTCTTATTGTTCACATGGTTTCAATAGCAATCACTGAAAATATTTCCTTCTCCATTAAACACTCTATTTCTCTACAATTCATCTCAGTATGCAAAGGCTAGATGTACAGGGTAATGTGATAGACATTGAACTAAGGAGACAGTAAGGAAATTTTGATTCAAGTCTTAGGCCATGTTTTTCTATCAAATAGGTATATAACTTTAGGAAAGTCATTTGATCTCTATGAATCTCAATTTTCCTCTTCTATAAAATGGAGAATTAATCCCTCCATTCTCTCCCTGGAAAGGTAGCTTTGAAGGCATTTGAAAAGTACTTTGGAAAATTAAAAACCTCTTCGTATGGCAGAAAGAGCACTGATTCCCGAGAAAGAAGATCTCAGCCTCAAATCCTACCTTTGATATTTTTCTTGGGCAAGATAATTAATTTCCATAGTCTTCAATTTCTTCAACTCAAAAATGAAGAGATGGTATTCCTTCTAACTCTTCATCCTTTAAGTACAGAGGTATGAGCAACATTAATCAAGACTTCCTACATATGAAGCATTGTGCTAGAATCTGGAAATTCAGAGATCAAAAAGGCCAATACCTGTCCTCTAGAAGCTTATAATTTAGGGAAGGGATGAAATAAATACATAATATAAATGTGATAATAAAAAACAGAAAACACAAGTAGATTGCATCTTTGTTTCCTTCATATCTAGTGCATTTCCATGATAGACTAGGCACTTTTAATAAATATTTGTTGAATATAAATCAAAAGAATAAAATGAAAACAAAAATTAGGAAAATTAAGATTGTGTAATTATTATGACTGAACTTGACTACAAAGAAGAAATGAAAAAAAGTACCTCCTACCCTTTGCAGATTTAGGGACTATAGGCATGGAGTATGCTATTAGATTAGGTTGTTGTGCTGGTTAGTTTTGTTGAACTACTTTTATTTCCTTCCTATTTTTTTAAAAGCTCTTTTTCAAAGGCATGATTTGTTAGGGTTTACTTAAAAATAAAGATTATGCAAAAAACACAAGAGATCAACAAAGTAATAAATAAATGAGTAAATATGCTGAATTAAACAGAAAATGGGCAGGATGATGTGCTGGAATTAGACCTGATGGACCTGGTTTCACATCCTATCTCTGATGTTCACAACTTGTATGACTTTGAATAAATTGCTTATTATCTCTTAGCTTCATTTTCCTGATCCATAAAATGAATGAGTAAGATTAGGCTGCTTGGTTGTTGCTTTTTGTTTGTTTGGGGTTTTTTTTGGTGCTTTTTCAAATTCAAAATCCCATTATTTGTTTAGAATTACTTCAAGGGCAGTTAGGCTGCACAGAGAAAGAGCATGTAGGGAAGACCTGAGAACAAATCTGGCTTCAGACACTTACTAGCTGTGTGATCCTGGCAAGTCAGCTTGCCCTAGCTGTCTTAGTTTATTCATCTGTAGAATGAGCTGGAGAAGGGAATGGCAAACTATTTAGATATCTTTGCCAAGAAATCCCCAAATGGAATCACAAAGGGTCAGACATGACTGAAACAACTGAAAAACAACAAAGGTCAAAGCCTCAGAATCACTAGAGAGCTAGTCTCTTCTATACTTGGGGAAGGAGAAGAGAACAGTTCAATGAAGACCTTATAACAAAGTGCATGAAACTGATGCTGGAAGAATGGGCAGCTATTACATGACTTGGTGAATTTGAACTGAGGACTCTGATAGATCAGAAAATGGAAGCATTTGTTCTCTGAACATGTTTGTGGCATTGACCACATTTCAAAACAAACACAAGTGTTTTCCCATAGCTCCATAGCTATAGTGACATGATATATGTCATTTATCTAGTGCCTCTGCATTTTCCATTTAGGACCATGTGGCATCACAACATGAATACTGTTTATCTCTAATGTATACAGTTGGAATGGTAATCTAGGGGAAAGGTAATGGTGAGTTTATATACTGCCAGATGAGTAGATTCAAGCTTAGTATTTCTAATCAATTTCAGGTTATTCACATCAGGGCACTGCAACATGACACCCAAAACTGTATATTCATTTGAGAAACTATGAATAATATACTATATGCAACAACTGTGGTTAATTACTAAAATATAAAGCAGATAGAAAAGTGATATTATGGATGACTAAAGCCAATTAAACCAAACACTAAGAAGTACTCCTCACTTAGGCACTGAAAACCCTTCACAACTACTAGACTCTGACTGCCAATCTAGCCTTATTTCACATTATTGCACTGCATATATGGCCTGTATTCTTCAATCAAAACTAGATGTTTCATAAATATTCCATTTCTTGTTTCTGTGGATTGATATAGGTGCTCCCCCATGCCTGGAATTTGGTTCCTTCTCATCTCAACTTGTCAGATTCTTTACCTTTCTTCAAATTTTGGCTCAGGTATCCATCATCTCTGTGAAGCCTTGTCTGATTCCCCCAGTTGTGATCTAAATCTCCTCCAAATACTTCGTATTGATTTATCCATGTAAATTATATATCACTTCTAGTAGAATATAAGCTCCTAAAGGACAGGGATTGATTTGTTTCTATCATTGTATCTGTAATGCCTAGTACAATTCTTGGCACAGAATAGCTATTTAATAAATGTTTGGTGAATTGAGCTGAATCAATCAATGGATCAACAATTATCTGGTAAGCAACAATTACATGCAAGGTATTGTGTTAAACACTGAAGAAGAGTGAAAAAAGTGAGAGTTCCTATCTAAAAGAGTTTACATGATAACAGGGGAGATGTGTCTATATCTGAAGGAAAACTGACCACCAGTTGATCACAGAAGGCCCAGCCCTTTTCATGAGTCAATCACAAATAAATTGTATGTGACTATGTTCTTAACCAGTTTGAAAAGATAGTAAGGCTTTGGGATACTGGTTGAGGAAAGAGGAAATACTTTGCTATTGGCTGAAGAAAATCAAGTAACATTTCTTGGGCTACCTATTAAAAAAACAAGCTAGTTAAGAGCCTGCCAATCTAATGGAAGGAATCTCAATTCTGGAACTGAAGATTCTAGATCCCTGAGAAGATTTGAATCTTAGGAGATAATCACTCCGCTTTCTCCTTCCCCTTCCTCATTGACCAAATCAGAGAGACTGCACTGATTCTAAATAGTGTGTCCACACCTTGGGAGAAGAAATATGCCAAGGGTACAGGGTATTCAGGAAAAAAGATAACCAAATATACTGAGATGGAAGAATTGGCTACGCTATAAGCTTGTAAATTTCAAAAGATGAGAAGACCTAGAAATCCCATCAGCATCAATAGCAGTGTTTACTGAAGTTGGTAACCACATTTCTGGGAGAACAGTGTTTGAAGGCAGTGCTTACATCAGTTGCTGCAACAGAGACAGACTTGACAACCTAAGGAAAGGCAGTTTCCATAGAAGTCCAGGTAAAGTTAAATACCTAAAGGAAACCCAGAAGAAAATTTACGGTCTTTAAAGATGAGCAAACTGAAGCCCAGAGAGACAAGATGACTAGATTTCAAACACTAATCAGAGGCAGAAGCAAAACTCAGGTGGCTACCTGACTCCAAAGCCCAAATCTTTTGTTTTTTATATTTTTTTCACGCTAACACTATAGAACTTCGTATTATTTCATATTAATGTAACTATGGTTTGTGGTCAATAGAGTCCTGGGCCTGGAATCAGGTGGACCTGAAATTGAATTTTACCTTAAACATTTACTATTTGGGTGACTTTGGTCAAGTTGCTTATTCTCTATTTGCCTCCATTTCCTCAATGTAAAATGATGGTTGTAATAAATATCTCCTTTTCCAAGAAAATCAAATGAGGTAATTTTTGGAAAGTTCTTCGCACAGTGCCTAACACATGATAGGTACTAGATCAATGACCAGCTACGGTTGTTATTACCTCAGGCATGAACTGCAATATTGTTGTCAAGAAGAAACGTTGAGTATCTTCATCAGTCACATACTGTAGCACCCTTCACCATGTGAGCAGATTTTGAGTTTTTGTGATTCATAAGGATTTTTCTGACCATATCTCTGAAGGGAAAATAGACTTTGCTAACACTTCCCATAGTCCGTATGTGCATATTTTGGTGTTTTCTTCTCAGTGTATTTACTAATACATTTTTTTTTGGTTTCTCCCTTTTGGGTGGATATTGACAAAATCTAGTTTTGCCGAGTTTACTTTTGCTGTCATTCAGGGAATGAAAGAATCAGAGAAAATAGATTCAATTTCATTTTCCCCCTTTTTTAAAATAACTTTTCTTACTCTAGTATCCTCTCCTTTTCATAAAATCCTGGCAAATCTTTGCTGATGGATTTTTTCTTTTTTGAATAATAATACTATCCCCTTTAAAATGCATGATCTGAATATTTCAGCCTATCAAAACATTACACTTATTTTTTGCATTCAGCTATTTTAGTTTATTTTATTTTTAATTCCAACTCCACATCTTTCACAATGAGACCTTGTAGGCTATATTTTCTGACAATTACCCTGTCACCTGTTTGGGTTTGCTGTGTTTATTGAATATCATTGTATTCTACCCTACTCCCCCTGTTCTCTGGACCAATGAGCTACTGTGGCATATCTATCAAAATATCAACTGTGTTGTATTTAACCAGGGAAATGGAAATGGAGATATAAAAATAACACATGCAATTACTCAAAGCCAGAGTTATGTCACTAGTGTTGGTGATTGTTGGATTGCACAGTAGAGAACCAGGGAATGTGGACTCCCCTCACTTCCAGTTTAGAACAATGTCATTTCTCAGAGTGACAGCAAAATGAATACTTAAGGATAACAGCTACATTAATCTTATGCTTATAACATCCCAGAAGGAATAAGTGAGAAATGACTTGCAAAATTGGCCACCAGATGTCTCCACTCCTTAAGATAAGATGAATTAAGCCCAATTATTCTAGCTAGTTTAAAAAAGGAAGAGTGACCGACTAATAAAGTTGATTTGTCTGGTAGATATTAAGATCCACCACTCATTCACCAGTAGAGATGGTTTTTGCCATTTTTAATCTTGCAAGGTTCATGGTGATTGCGAAAAATAAATGAGAATTTATGTTCTTTCAAAAATATACCATTAGCTTCTAGTGGAGCAACATCAATCTCTGCTTTTGTGATTAGGGATTGTGTAAGTAGGTAGGTTTATGGTATTGTTATATTCCTTCCTCTTTCTATGTGTTTTCTGCTCTGGCTAGTTTCAGTTTCAATTGTGAACCAGAAGAGGTATGTTCATTATCGAGTAAGGTTTACATTACATGATCACTCAGACTTAGAAGCTCTAATTCTATAAATAATGTTCCTGTTCTTCCACCATTTAACTTCAATAAGGAATCATGTCCAAAACAAATATCCACTGGGGAATACTTAAGATTCACATGCCACAGCAAGGACAAGGACTCATTGTCACTCAACCATAAGATGGAGGATAAAGTTCCACAGTAGGCAGCATATATAAACGTGGGCATCCTACATTCTTTAAAATATTTTAATTGGCTAAAGGCCCAAAAGGATAAAATTCAGTCAGTGATGCCATGGGTTAAGGCAACTGACAAAATTTTCATTTACAATTTTGCTCATATAATGCTTAGAATTGGAAGATAATTTAAAATATGGATTATATTCTCTTGGAGGCAATCTAGTAAATAGATTGTAAGAGCAAGAGCTGAAAAGGAACTTCAGATACAAAATAGTAGCACTTGAAGTTATCCAAGAAAATGAAACATGGAATGTTAAATTCAGAGGGAGCCTTCAAGATTACCCCTTCAAACTGAATCATATAACAATCCATTGAGGAAGTTGAGATACAGATACAGAGAGATAACATGACAATGCCTGGCACATACAAAGTCATTAAGAAAACTTGTTGACTTGACTTGTTCAAAGTCATTAAGAGGCCAAAGTACTTGAACCCAGGTCTCCTGATTCCACATCTAATATTCCTTACAGGAAACTGTGCTGAGTTCCCACACTTAGGTTTCAGATTGTTAAATTAGGTCATGGAGAAATACAGGGGTTCAGTAGTTAGACTGCAGAGAAGAATGACAAAACCAAGGAAAGTAGAAAAGTGAATTCACTTTATGGAACTTTATCTGTCACAAAGGAATAAAACATAATGTACAGAGGTTTTATTTGATTGAGTTTGCACTAGAGTTTCTGCTGAGTTGTCCTTTCTTTCAAATGTTGTCATGGATAGTTTTGCCTCTAAATAAACCTTCCCTTACTCCCCCTAGATTTATCAATTAGGCATTGACAAGTTTTTGTTTCATGAGAAGCTTATTTCTCTGAAAGGAGACAATAATATACATGTATGGCCTTACTTCTGCAGAATTGAGGTCTGTTCTGTTGTTGTTGCTGCTGTTGCTGTTGTTTTTGTCATTGCTATTGTTTTTGTTGTTGATGTTATTCTGTGGTTGTTGCTGTTGTTTTTGCTGTTGTTGCTGCTGTTGTCTTTGTGGCTGATGTTGCTGTTGTTTTTGTCATTGCTGCTGTTTTTGTTGTTGCTGTTATTTTGCAGTTGTTGCTGTTGTTTTTGCTGTTGTTGTTTTTGTCATTGCTGTTGTTTTAGTTGTTGCTGCTGTTGTTTTGTGGTTGTTGTTATTGCTGATGTTGTTGTTTTCCTTTTGCTACAGAAGGCAAGGACTTCCTGGTGAGAAGCTGAAACACTCCACAAATAGATGATAATAGAAAAAAAAGAAAATTCCAAATATTTTTGTAAATTTCCTCTAACATTTAGACATTGAAGAAAACACATCATTTAAAGGAAATTGCATTGTGGAGAGGGTACTAGATTTGGAGTCAAGAAGAACTGGGTTCAGATTCTTTCTTTGATACTTATCACATGTGTAAACTTGACAAAGTTATTTAACTTCTCTGGCCCCTGACTCCTTATCTATAAAATGAGGGGATTGGACTATAGCTCTAAATCTATAATCCTGTGAGAAAGTCTCTGGTATAAAAGTCAGCTAGTATGAAAACACATTTATTTTAAAGACAAGGTTTCAGGATGAGTATAAAGGAGATGTGTAAGAAATTGATAGTTCTTACTAAGAAAAGAATAGATTGTGTGGGTGGGGTGATGACAATGAGTCCAAACCTTTTCATTTAAGATGAAAAGTTCCCCACTCCATGGAGGCCCCAATTTTCTTCTAGCAGCAGCCCTGTAGTTGGCTTTTTAAAGCACTGCTCAATTTCAATTCTCCTCTTCACTTTGACTAGAGATACAAACCAGGATAGCACATGCTCTGAAGTGACCGGCCCAACTTCCAGTGAAACTGACAAGTCAAGTCCCCAGAGAATGTTAGCACATTCCCTCTAGACTCTCAGAACAGTCCTGAGGTATTATGGAGTATCTTTTCTAATGCTATACAAAGCATGAAATTATACTGGTACACTAGTCACTATGAATGTCAATTGATATTATTTAGTCACTCGCATTTGATTGGTTTTAGTAATTCTTCCTACCCTTACACTGGTACAAAAGTTATACTGTTTTTTCCTCCTCTGCAAGTTATCACCTTCAAACACCTATATTATGTGTATATGTGTGTATTGTATGCATGTATATTTACACATTGTCTCCAATGCATCATAAACTCCTTAAAGGCAAGGGCCTTTAAAAATCATTTCTTTTTTATCCTCAGTCACTAGCATGGTGCCTTACACATAATAGACCCTTAGTAAATGCTTGCTTATTTATTGATTGGCATTAGGTCATTGGATTTCTAGAAAGATTCTTCATTTTATTGGCTCCAAATTAGTCACTGGAGGGTCCCAAAAAAAGAAAAGAGAAATATACCCAAGATGTTGGCTCAAACCTGAGGGAACTCTGATTTTTCAAATACTTGGAATGATTAATTTGACAAAAGATGGAAATGGCTAAAACCTCTCTGCCTCTATGCACTGGTAGCATGGCTTCCAGTGGCTTTGATCTTAGACGATGGGTCACCTCCCTGGCTGATATGTTCAGATTTCTATTTTTTTTTCTTCCTGCCTCTTTGTTATGTCAGTCTCCTACTTTTCTTTCTTAACTTGAGGCCATAGCAAAGATAGTCATATCTTTGGACAGAGTGTACAATTCTCTCCCCTCATTCATGTTGTGTGGTCTAAGAGAGATTTCAGAGCTCTGATCAGGTTCTTCTTCTCATCATAAGGCTCATCTTTTGTTTCCCTTTCTTCTAAACTATGAATTAGCTTGTCTAGTTTAATTTTTATAGGCCCAAACTTCCAGACCTTCATCATCTCCCTCTCATCTGTCTTTTTTTAAATTATTTTTTATTTATAAATGTTCTACAATCACTTCCTTAAAATTAAGATTTTATCCCCCCCCCACACCTTCCCCCTGTGATCCCTTTCCCTCTCCATGACAACATACAATTCTGTTTAGGTTCTACATATACTTTCCTATGGAGCACATTTTTACTATAGTCATGCTATGTAGTTGCACTAAAATAAATGGAAGAAATCATTTAACAAATCAAAACATAATACACTAAACCACCCCCCCACACACACACAAACATGATCTGCTATATTCTGTGAATGACTTCTATATTTCTCTCTCTGAGTGTGGGAGGTATTTTGCCTTAGAAAATCTTCATTGGGATTTTTTTTCCAGTAAGTTCTTGTGTTATTACAAAGTTCCAAGTCTACCAGAAAAAACTCTCGCACACTATGGTCATTGCTGTGCACAAAGTTTTCCTGGTTCTGCTCCTTTTGTTCAGCATCAGATCATATAAGTCCTTCCAGGCCTCCCTAAAGTCTTCTTGTTCATCATTTCTTATGGTGCAATAGTACTCCATTACATTCATATATCATAATTTATTAAGCCATTCCCCAATTGATGGGCATCTCCTTGATTTCCAGTTCTTGGCTACCACAAAGAGTGCTGCTATAAATATTTTTGTACATGTGGGTCCTT
>CM053769.1:279561779-279578122 GCA_028658325.1 Potorous gilbertii | reverse complement strand
CAGTTGTTCCTAAAACTTTGAGTTCCAACTTCTCTCCATCCCTCCCTCCCCACTCATTCCCTTTGGGAAGGCAGGCAATTCAATACAGATCATATCTGTGTAGTTTTGCAAATGACTTCCACAATAGTTGTGTTGTGTAAGACTAACTATATTTCCCTCCCTCCTATCCTGCCCCCATTGTTTCTATTCTCTCTTTTGATTGCTCCCTCCTCCCATTGCCCTCCCTTCCATCATCCCCCCCACCGTTCTTATCCCCTTCTCCCCCACTTTCCTGTATTGTAAGATAGGTTTTCACACCAAAATGAGTGTGAATTTTATTCCTTCCTTTAGTCGAATGTGATGAGAGTAAACTTCATGGTTTTTCCTCAGCTCTCCTCTTTTTCCCTCCACTAAAAAGACTCCTACTTGCCTCTTCTATGAGAGATAATTTACCCCATTCCATTTCACCCACTCTCCTCCCACTTCTCCCTCACCTTTTACCTTGATTTCTTTTAAGATATGATCCCATCCTATTCAATTCACTCTGTCCTCTCTGTCTCTGTGAGTGTGTGCATGTGTGTATGTGTGTGTGTATGTGTGTGTGTAATCCCACCAACTATCCAGATACTGAAAAGTTTCAAGAGTTACAAATATTTTCTTTCCATGTAGGAATGTATTAAGGTTCAGCAGTGGTTTCAAGGAACACTGCAAAAAAAAAATCCCAACAACTCAAAGTTTGCCCTAGAATGCTAAAGGAGATCATTGGTCATTTCCTACTATGAAAACTAACCTGTCAATCCCGTGTAAATTGGAAGTGCAAGTCCAGAAGCTGATGTAATACATATTAAATTATTATTAACTAGAACTTACATTATACATTTTTATATGAAAAAATTTAGAACAATAGTTATGAGCATAGACATCCAAGTTGTTTTATTTTTTCTTTCGGTAGTGTATTTCTTTATCAAAAATCCATATATGTGAGACCCTCATGAATTTTTGACAATTAGGAATTGATTTAAGTCTGACAGCATGATATCTGGTAGCAGAGAGTTAGTGAGCAATAGTAGCAGGACAGTTAGGCATTGTAGGCCTATCAGTTTACCTATGCTAGTTGATTAGGTAAAATACGTTTTTTGGTAAAAAATTTCCAGGGGAATTCATGTTGAATATCTGGGATCAAGGATTTGATTATGCCATAATTCTATAAGCCAATAGTTCCCAACTTTTTTTTGGGATGAGAAATTTTTTAATGAATAAACATTCAAGGACATTACCATATGATAGCACTTGGATTATTAGTACCTATAAATAAAGCTTAAATGTAGAATGAAAAGAATAACAATGAATTTCCTAACAGTATTAAATTAATTTGTTCTTCATTGATTACAAAATCCACATGCCTTTAAAATGGTTGTATATGTATATATGTATGTATTTTGTGTGTACACACACACACACACACACTCTTTAAAAGGGATGAACTGTGGGAATATCATCAGAATTTGTTGTTCAATTGCATTTGATTCTTCATGATTGTCCATGGGGTATTCATCGCAAAAATGTTGGAGTAGTTTGCATTTCCTTCGCCAGTGTGTCCCATTTACAAGGAACTGAGAAAAATAGGGGTTAAGTGACTTGCCCAGAGTCACAGAGCTAGTAAGCTTTTGGGACTGGTTTTGAACTCAGCTCTTCAAGACTCCAAGACCCATTCCATCACCTAACTCCTGGTAGAAAATATTTCATTCTCCAAACCTGAGGCACACTCTTGAACAAATACACAGAGTTCAGGAGAAGAGTATATTTAATGGTATATTGTAATTACACATATGGATGGAGACCATGTATGGTGAAAAGTAAGCATAACACTTGATTTAGTACCAATGCAGCACCTATAGTGACCATGAATATCCCTGCAAAATTCTGAATAACAAAACACAACAGATTCTTAACATGGAAGACAGAAAAAAAACATTCAGATAACAGAAAGCCAAATCCATCATAATCTATACACAATAACAATGCAGAGGACAAAACGATCCCTAAATTTTCCCCCTGCTAGGCTTCTCATAAACCAGCTCCATTAAGCAGATCACAAGCATGCTCCCTTAAACAAAATCACAAACAAGCTCTTTCACTCACTTGAGCCAGTTGCCTGCTTACCTGCCTCCTTCCTAGCTCTGACTGTTCTCATGACCAAATTTCCTCTCTGCTCTGTTCTAGCTCTGCCTTCTCCTGTTTGACTTTTCCTGTTCCACCCTTCCTGTTCCACCTGTTCAGCAAACTCCTCCCACCATAGGCTACATGTGACTCAAACTTCCATATGACCCAAGCATGTGCCTATTAAAGAAAGAGAAAGATCTTCCCAGTTAAATTACCATAAGAGTTCATTGCTGGAAATCTTTTCTTGACTCCATAGTCAACCTTCTTTTCTAGTTCAGGGGTCACACTTTGAAATAGCATCTTCTCTCAGAAGACTATCTTACTTTAACTATTCATGTTTGTTTGACTTTAGTCTATCCCTGCTTTTGACTCCCATTTTTGGCCCCATCTTTCCAATGTCATGGTCAGTAGAAAAGTACAAGGAGAAGATATTCTTTCCTATGAGCAGTTCCATTTTAAGAACTGGACTCAACTGTGAACCTTAACTCAAGAAATGAAATCTTTCTCTGCTAGGCTAGGCTCTTATCAGCAGAACTCACAAATGAATCAAATGAAATTTTAGGCAAAATCGCTGTGAGGTGAATAGTTTTCTCAGATAACCATGTTCCCCCCTTGGGAAAAAAAGATTCTCATCTTGTAATAAGGTCACATGATGTAGATTTTCTTATTTGTACATTTAAAACATCATATAGCCATTGATTGATTGATTGTAGTAGGAGAGGAACCCTAATCTTACAAAAGTCACGTATTAATTCTGTCAGGATTAGAATAGTAAATTAGTCAATAAACATTTCATCTCCTGCTATAAGTTAGGTACTATGCTAAGCCCTGTAAATATTAGCTTTTAACATGGGAATATCATAATGCTCCCACTTTATGACTAAAGGAAATAATTACCACTATGTTGTATTTTAAAAATTCTCTATTTAGTGCATTAGCGGGAATAGAATTTATTTTTCTTCTTACTTCCAGAAACTTGAAGTAGAAGCAATGTGTGGAAATTGCAAAGGATAAGATTTAGTCTTGATTTAAGGAAAAATGTCCTATCAGTTCTTCCCAAGTATGGAAAGAGCCCCTGTGAGAGATAAAGGGAGATAAACATCATTGAAGATTTTCAAGTCAAGGCTTGTCAGGAATCTTATAGAAGAGCCCTATTCAGATACAGGTTTGACTGATACTAGATAGTCTCTAAGATCCCATTCACCTCTCAGGTTCCATAATTTTGTAAGTGAATATTTGCCAATGTAATTTTGCATACCACTATTTACATAGGGAAAGTAGCTGAGAATTATATTTATGTTTTTGAATATCAGCTAGCAATTCTTCAGTCAAATCATCCAGTCAATCTTTAAGACATATACATTCCTTCACTTCAATTCAATGGCAAACATTTAATCACCTAGTCACAGAATTTCAGTCATTAAATGTATATGTGCTAGGTATTGTAGACATAAAGAAATAAGTGAAACAATCCCTGTCCTCAAAGAGCTTGAATCTTTTTGGAAGGATCCAACATGTATACAGATAACTAGATATAAGGCAATTTGAGAGAAGAGAAGGCAGTAAAACAATGGCAGATAAGTGACAGCTTCAGAAAGGACAGGGAGACTCAGTAGAACCTGGAAGCAAGTTATGGTTTCCCAAAGGTAGGTTTTTAAATGAAGTGACTTTCACTGTTTATTTCAGCAGTACAGTTCAACAGATGTAAGTTAATATATTGCTCTTCATTTTGCTCAGTATATCATGTTAGAATGTGACCGTTTTTTCAGAATATTTCCTGGAATGTTAACAACCATTGTTGCTAAATCTCTTTTACTTTGGACACATTAATCCTCTTTAAAGACAGGTTGGCTTTGTTTTTTTGGACTGCTTGTCCAAACTCTGAAACTGACAGTGTATCTTTCATTTTTTATCTCTTATCCTTGGTTGGCTTGGAGATATCTTGAAGTATGTGTAGGTGTTTTGTATAAATGATATGTTTTTTGAGAACATGATGCATCTCATCCAAAAGAAATCATCTCCCCTCAGATCATTGCAAACTTTTTTTTAACATTAAAGATAAGGCTTAGATCAGATTTTCTCCCTGTTACCTTAAACATCTCTTAATCAGGAATGGTAGAAATTGATACTAAACATCATGATTTTATGCCTAAACTTGTTCTTGTCTACCACACTGCTGACTCAATCTCTGGACCATAGTCCTTCTACTGGAGGACTTAACTTTTTCAGTTCCAGGAAATCCACACAGTTCTTACTAGTGAGTGCTTCACCTGTCCCAATATATTTGACTGGTGAGAGTCATGCTTCATTTTACACCCAGACATCTTGATTTCTACCATAAGTGCATTTTTCTTTCTCTCTCCATCCTTCAAGTTCTAGATCCAAAGCTACATGAATAATGCTGTTACACTTCTTTGGACACCAGAAATTCCTTGAAGGCAAGCCTACCTTGATCTTATATTTGTTTCTCTAGAACTTAGAAAGTGTTTGTTGTTTACTATGTCCTTCGTACATTTTTTTCATTCAATCATTCATACATCCTTTCGTCTATAGTTTAAAATCACAGAAAATTATATATAGTAAAATATGTTATAATCCTCAAGATTCAAGAAACCTCACATCAAAAAGGTAGTCATATAGACAATCTAAGTATGAGGCCAATATTGACTTTAATACAAAGGGCTTTTTAAAAAGAATTTATTTTTTACAATTAAAGACAATTTTTAACAATCATTTAAAAAAATAAGTTCAAATTTCTCCCTCCTTCCCTAGGACAGTAAACAATTTGACATAGGCTATATATGTGTAATTATGTAAAACATTTCCATATTAGTCATACTGTGAAAGAAAAGAATCTCAAAAAAGCCGGTGAAAATAGTATGTTTCAATACACACTCAGACTCCAGCGTTCTTTCTATATATGTAGATAGTATTTTCTCTCATAAGTCCTTTGAAATTACCTTGATCATTGCATTGCTGTAAAGAACTAATCTTTCATAGTTGAACAGCACATAATGTTTTGATACTATGTACAAGGGTCTCCTGGTTCTGCTCACTTTACTTAGCATCAGTTCATGTAAGCTGTTCCAGGTTTTTCTGAAATCTGCCTACTCATGATTTCTTATATCATAATAGAATTCCATTGCAATAATATCCCTCAACTTCTTCAGCCATTCCCAAATTTATGGGCATCCCCTCAATTTTCAATTCTTTGCCTCAACAAAAAGAGTTGCTATAGACATTTTTGTATATAAGTAATTTCAACTTTTTGATCTCTTTGGGATACCAACCTAGTACTGGTATTGCTGGATCAAATGGGGACCTTTGGTTATGGTTTCAAATTCTCCAGAATGGTTGGATCTCTTTATAACTCCAAAAACAGTGCATTAGTGTTCTAATTTTCCTACATCCTCTACATTTATCCTTTTCTGTCATATTAGCCAATATGATAGGAGTGAGGTAGTGCCTCAGAGTTGTTTTAATTTTTATTTCTCTAGTTAATGTGTGATTTAGAATATTTTATGACTATAGATAGCTTTAATTTTTTCATCTGAAAACTGCCTGTTCATAGCTTTTGACTATTTCCCAATTGGGAAATAACTTGTATTCTTATAAATTAAACATAATATTTCAGAAATGAGACCATTATTAGAGATTCTTGCTATAAAGACTTTCCCAGTTTGCTGGTTTCTTTTTAATCTTGCTTGCATTGGCTCTTTTGCACAAAAGCTTTTTAATTTAATGTAATCAAAATGATCAATTTTGCATTTCATAATGTTCTCTATCTCGTTTGGTTATAAATTTTTCTCTTCTCCATAGATCTGATAGGTCAGGTATTCTATGATTTCCTAATGTGCTTATAGTATTACCCTTTATGTCTAAATCCTGTACCCATTTTGACCTTATCTTGATATATGGCATCAGATAATGGTTAATACCTAGTTTCTGACATGCTGTTTTCTATTTTCCCCAGCAGGTTTTTTGTTAAATAGCAAGTACATATCCTAAAAGCTGTGGTCATAGGAATTAAAAACTAGTTTACTATGGTCATTTACTACAGTGTCTTATGTACTTACTCTATTCCAGCAATATACAGCTACATTTCTTAGCCAATACATAGGTGGTTTGATGACTACTGCTTTAAAATAGTGTTTAAGATCTGATATGGAGAAGTCAGCTTTCCTTTGCATTTTTTCTATTAATTTCCTTGACATTTTTGAATTTTGGTCTTCCAGATGAGTTTTGTTATTTTTTCTAGCTCTACAAAATAAATTTGATAGCTTGATTGGTATGGCACTGAATCAGTAAATTAATTTAGGCAGAATTGTCATTTTTATTATATTGGCTTAGTTTAACTATACGAATATTTTTCAAATTGTGTAGATCTGACTTTATATGAAGAGCATTTTGTAATTGTGTTCATATAAAACTGTATTTGTCTTGGCAAGTAGACTCCTAAGTATTTTATATTGTCTGTGTTTGTTTTAATTGGAATTTCTCTTTTTATCTCTTGCTACTGGGCTTTGTTGATAATATATAGAAATGTTGATGGTTTATGTGGCTTTATCTTATATCCTACAACTTTACTAAAGTTGTTTCTAGTAGTTTTTAGTTGATTCTCTAAGTATACCATCATATGCCATCTGCCAAGAGTAAGAGTTTTGTTCTTTCTTTGCATATTCTAATTCCTTTGAATTCTTTTTCTTCTCTTTTTGTTATAGATAACATTTCTAGTGCAATATTGAATAATAGTGGTGATAATATGTATCCTTTGATCCTCTCTTGAAAGGATTATGGCATATGTCCTTTACAGATACTGTTTGCTGTTGGTTTTAGATATATCTTACATATCATTATAAGGAACATTCCATTTATTCTTTGCTCTCTAGGGCTTTTATTGGGAATGGGTTTTACATTTTGTCAAAAAAAAAACTTTTAGCACTTATTGAGATAATCACATGGTTTCTATTGGTTTTGTTATTGATATGCTCAGTTATGCTGATCATTTTCCTAATATTGAACCAGCCCTACATTTGTGGTAGAAATGCCAACTGGTCATAGTGGGCAATACTTCTGATATATTGCTATAGTCCCTCTTTTAGTATTTTATTTAAATATTTTTGCATCAACATTCAGTGGTTTTCTTTGTCTGTTTTAGTTCTTCCAGGTTTAGATATTGGCACCATATTTGTGTCAAACAAGGAATTTTGGAGGTCTCCATTTATTTTTAAATAGTTTATATATTATTGGAATTAATTGTTTTTAAAAGTTTGGTAAAATTCATTTGTGAATCCATCTGGCCTTGGAGATTTTTTTCTTACAGAGTTCATTACTGGCTTGTTCAATTTCTTTATCTAAGATGAGTTTATTTAAGCATTCTATTTCCTCTTCTGTTATTCTAAGCAATTTATGTTTTCATAACTATTCATCAACTTTGCTAAGATTGTCAGATTCATTAGCATATACTTCAACAAAATGTTTCCTAATATTTTTAAAAATTTCCTCTTCATTGCCTGTGACATTGATCCTTTTCCTATTTGATACTGGAAATTGGGTTTTCTTCTTTTCTTTTTTAAATCATATTAACCAATTGTTTATCTGTCTAGATTTTTTCATAAAATCATCTGTTAGTTTTACTTATGTAACTCAATAGATTTTTTTCCCTTTTTAAATTTCTATTTTATTAATCTTAATTTGGTTTTCAGGATTCTTGATTTGATGCTTGAGGGATGATTTGTATTTTTTTATTTTTTAAGGTTTTTTTTATTTACATGTTCAATTCATTGGTCTTCTTTTACTCTATTTCACTGAGAAATAAAATTTCCCCTAAATACTTCTCTGGCCAAATATCATAAATTTTGCTATACTGTCTAATTGTTATAATCTGCTTTAATGAAATAATTGATTTTTTTAATGATTTTTTTCTTTGACTCATTTTCTCCAGGATTTGATTAGTATCCAATTGATTTTTAATTTGTCTTTCAATGATCCTTTATTAAATATAATTTTATTGCATTATGATCTGAAAATGATACATTTAATATTTCTTCCTACATTTGATTTTGAGGGTTTTAAGCCCTAATACATGGTCCATTTTTGTGTTTATGTCAAGTAATCAGAACAAAAGTATGTTCTTTTCTATTCCCATTCAATATTCTCCAGAGGTCTGTGAAATGTAATTTTCTAGAATTCTATTTACCTCCTTCACTTCTTTCTTTTTAATATTGTGATTAAAATTGCATAATTCTTAGAGGAAAAGTTGAAGTCCTGAAAATATTACAGTTTTATTGTCTATTTCCTAATGTAACTCACTTAACTTTCACTTTAAGAATTTTGATGCTGTGTCACTTGATGCATATATTTAGTATCAATAATATTTCATTGTCTAAGGCACCTTTTAGCAAGATATATTGTCCTTCCTTATCTCTTTTAATTAGATCTATTTTTTTATCTTTTCCTTTTTCTGAGTTCATGATTACTATCCCTGCTTTTCTTTTTTAACTTCCGTTAAAGTGAATAGATTTTTCTCTAGCCCCTTACTTTTTCTCTGTGGGTTCCTTTTCCCTTCAAGTGTGTTTCTTGTAAACAACATATTGTAGGATTCTGGTTTTTAATTCACTCTTCTACTTTCTGGTATTTTATGGATGGTTCATTCCATTCACATTCACAGTAATAATTTTTTAATTGTGTATTTCCCTCCATCCTATTTTTTCTCCTTTTTATTACCTCTCTCCTTTCACCTTTCTATTTCACTGAATGATCATTTTTTCCTCTGAAGGATTACATTCAGTTTTTACAGGTAGGTGATTCTTGGTTGTAGTTCTACCTGTTTTGTCTTCAATAAGAGCATATTCCATGACTTCTAATCTTTTAATGTTGAAACTACTAAATCCTATGTAATCCTGACTGTGGCTTGTTCTTATTTGAATTATTTCTTTCTGGCCACTTGTAATATTGTCTCCTTGATCTGAGAATTCTGGAATTTTGTTATAATGTTCTTAGAAGTTTTCATTTTGGGATCTCATTTTGAAGGTGATTGCTATATTCTTTCACTGTCTAGTTTACCCTCTGGTTCTACAAATATTCAGGGAAGCTTCCTCTGATAATTTCCTGAAGCATGGTGACTAGATTCTTTGTTTTTATTATGCCTTTAAGATAGTCAAATAATTGTTAATTTATCTCTCCTGGATCTATTTTCCAGGTCAGCTATTTTTACAAGGAGATATTTCACATTTTCTTTTATTTTTTCATCCTTTTCATTTTGTTTGCTTGATTCTTGATGTCTCCACAGAGTCATTAGCTTCCACTTTCCTGAGCATAGTTTTTAAGGAGTTATTTCTTCAGCTAGCTTTCTTTTTTATTTTTTTCCAAAAAAATCCATAGGTTTTAAATTTTCTTCCCAAATCCTTTCCTTCTCTTTCCCAAAGATGATATGTAATCTTATATGAACTCTATGTATACATTCCTATTAAACACATTTTCACATTCATCATGTTGCATAAAACTATAACAAATGGGAGAAATGATGTGATAAACAAAAGATAACAAAAGTGAAAATGGTCTACTTCATTCCTCATTCTAACTCCATAGTTCTTTCTCTGGATATGGATGGGATTTTGTATGTTGAATCCTTTGGAAATGCCTTAGGTCCTTGCATTGCTGAGAAGTGCCAAATCAATCATCCTAATGAATATCTGCTTATTGGCTACAAATGACTCTGGAGTAGAAGAGAGGCTGGTGATCTGCATAGCCCTCCCTCACTCAAAACAAAGTCAGGTGCAAGTCATGTCATCAGTTCTCTGATGGCATTGTCTTCTTCAGCAATGAAGGACCATCACACACATACATTCCTCCGTTCTCCATAAATCTGACAAATAAACTATTTGTTGCTCCCCTAACCTGTTTATGGTATCAACCTTTGTACCTAGATCATGTACCTATTTGTACTTTGTTATGGTATATGATGTTAGGTGTTGGTCTATGTCCAGTTTCCAACACATTATTTTACAATTTTCCAGGCTATTTTTTTTTAAATTGTGAATTGTCATCCCACAAGACAAGATCCTTGGGTTTATCAAAGAGTAGACTGCCATTATCATTTATTACTGTGTCTTGTGTACTTAACTTATTCCACTGATCTAACCCTCTATTTCTTAGCCAGTTCCAAGGGGTTTCAATGATTTCTGCTTTACAATACAATTTAAGATCTGGTATGTCCAGGCCACTTTCTCTAGCATTTCTATTCATTAATTCCCTTGGAATTATTTTGAGGAATTTTATTTTGATGAATCTTTTGTTCTTCCAGATGAATTTTGATATTATTTTTCTGGTTCTATAAAATATTTTTGTAGTTTGATTTGTATGGAACTGCATAAGGAAATTAGGAAGAATTGTCATTTTTATTGTATTAACTCAACCACAAGCAAATTATATTTACAATATTTAAATGGAACTTGATTTGTGCAAAGTGTTTTGTATTGTGGTGGTATTGTACCTGGGATTCTTTTGGTAGGTAGACACCCAAATATTTTATAATATTTACAGTAACTTTAAACATGATTGTCTTTCATCTCTTGTTGTTCGACTTTGTAGTAATATATAGATTTATTTTATATTCTACAACTTTGCTAAGGTTGTTTATTATTTCAAATAGTTTTTTACTTGATTCTCTGAGATTCTTTAAGTAGAACATCATATCATCTGCAAAGAGTTTTGCAAATTTAGATTCTTCTTTCCCTATCCTAATTCCTTCTATTTCTTTTTCTTCTCTTATTGCTAAAACTAATATTTGTAGTGGTGATAATGGGCATCCTTGTTTCACCACTGATGTTATTTCAAATGCATCTAGCTTATTCTTATTATATACAATGCTCACTGATGGCTTTAAGTAGATGCTACTTATCATTTTAAGAAAGGTTCCATTTACTCCTATGCTCTCCAGTGTTTTCAATAGTTGTATTTTATCAAAATGCCTTTCTGCATCTATTCAGATATTCATATGGTTTCTGTTAGTTTTTTTGTTGATAAGATCAACTATGCTATTCGTTTTCCTAATGTTGAACAAGCCCTGCGTTACTGGTATAAATCCTACCTGATCAAAGCATATTATTCTCATGATAAGTTGCTTTAATATTTTTACTGATATCATATTTAAAATTTTTAAATCTATATTCATTAGGAAAATTGGTCTAAAATTTTCTTTCTTTGTTTTGGCTCTTACATGTTTAGGTGTCAGGACCATATTTGTATCATAAAAAGAACTTAGGAAGACTCCTCCCTTGCCAATTTTCAAAATAGTCTACATAGTGTTGGAATTACTGTTCTTTAAAAGTTTGATAGAATTCCCTTGTAAATCAATCAGGACCTGGAGTTCTTTTTCCTAGGGATTATATTGATGGCTGGTTCAATTTATTTTTCTGAAATCAGGTTGCTCAAGTATATTACTTTCAGGACAATTTATATTTGTTTCAAATATTTGTTCATGTCGCTAAGATTGTCAAATTTATGGGCATACAGATAAGCAAAAATAATTTCTAATTATTGTTTTAGTTTTCTCCTCATTGAAGGGGAAGTCACCCTTTTCATTTCAACACTGAAATTTTGTTTTCTTCTTTCTTTTTTTTTTAAATCAAATTGACCAAAGATTTATCAGTTTTATTTTTTTTTCATGAAATCAGGTCTCAGTTTTTTTTTTTCTTAACCCCAGTTTTATTAGTCTCTCCTTTGGTTTTCAGTATTTCTAATTTGATATTTCATTTGGGAGTTTCTACTTGTCCTTTTTCTAGCTTTTTCAGTTTCTTGCCCAATTCATTTCATCGATCTCTTCTTTCCCCATTTTGTTCAAGTAAGCACTCAGAGATATAGAACTTCCCCTAAGAATTGCTTTCACTACATCCCTTAAGTTTTGGTAGGTTGTGTCATTTTTGTCACTCTCTTACATGAAATTATTGGTTATTTCTATGATTTGTTGTTTGATCCACTCATTCTTAGGATTAGATTATTTAATTTCCAATTAATTTTTTATCTATCTTTCCATGGCCCTTTATTTCATACATACATACATGTATACATATATACATATATATTGCATTATGATTTGAAAGGGATGCATTGATCATTTTTGCCTTTTCTGCAATGGATTGTGAGGTTTTATGCATTAGTACATGGTCATTCTTTTGTATGTTTCATGTCATGCTGAGAAAAAGGTATATTCCTTTCTATCCCCATTCAGTTTTCTCAAGAGGTCTGTCATATTTACCTTTTCCAAAATTGTATTAACCTCTTTAACTTCTTTGTTTATTTTGAGGTTAGATTTAGCAAGTTCAGAGAGGAGAAGGTTGGGGTCCTCCACTAGTATAGTTTTACTTTCTTTTTCTTCCTGTAACTCCCTTTTACTTCTCCAATGGTTGCCATCCTTTGTCTTTGAAAAGGACCAAAATGACATCACCATTGTAAAGTGAAATTTCAGTGTGTCCAATTGTGGCTGATGAGACCAATACAAGCTCGGAATGCTCCACCATAGGTTGGGCACAAATAGTCTATATGAATATTTGGGGTGGATATCCCAAATATGCACATTCCTGCCTTTACTTTGTGCTGTCCCAATTATGCTTTGCTCAAAGAGCACAGTACCTTTTTTTTAGTGGACATACCATGCTGAGTGGTCCTGTGCCAGTGTCAACCACGTGACAAAATCATATTCAATGTTCTTGAGAGTGCCCTTGTATCATTTCTTCTGACCACCATGTGATTGCCTGCCCCATGCAAGTTCTCCATAAAATAGTTTTTTGGCAAGCGTACATTTTGCTTTCAAACAATGTGACCAGCCATTGGATTTGCTCTCTCTGAAGCATAGTTGGAATATTTGGCAGTTCAGCCCAAGAAAGGATTTCAGTGTCTGGTAACTTTTCCTTTCAGGTGATCCTCAGAATCTTCCTAAAACAGTTCAAATGGAAGTGATTCAGTTTCCTGGCATGGCACTGGTAGACTGTCCATGTTTCATAAGTATGTAACAATGGGGTTAATACAACGGCTCAGTAGACCTTCAATTTGGTAGTCGGTCTGATACCTCTTCTCTCCCAAACCTTTCTTCAGAGCCTCCCAAACACTGAACTAACTCTGGCAATGCATGCATCAACCTCATTGTCAATGTGTACATCCCTGGAAAGTACACTACCAAGATAAGTGAATTTATCCACAGCATTCAAAACTTTTCTGTGATGGATCCATGTAGGGATGGTGTTGTGGGGGCTGATGGAGCACCTATGGTGTTATTAACCTTGGTGTTAATTATTAGGCAAAAATTAGCATAGGCTGCAGAGAATTGATCCATACTTTATTGTATCTCAACTTTAGAGGCTGCATTGAGTGCCCAATTATCTGCAAACATAAAATCATGCAGCAACACTCCCTCCACTTTGGTCTTGGCTTGTAGTCTTTTCCAATTGAAGAACTTGCCATCAGTATGCTAGTTGACCTTGATACCATGTTTATCTTCATTGAAAGCATTTGACAACATCATGCTAAAAAGCATGGGAGCAAGAACACAGCCCTGTTTCACTCCATTGTTAACAGGGAAGACACAAGAGCATTGTGCAATATGCAGAACCTGGGCAAACATGCCATCATGTAATTAACATATAATATTGGTGTACTTCAACAACTAAATTTTGACATAATTTTCCATAAGCCCTCATTACTAATGGTGTCAAAGACTTTGGTCAGATCTACAAATGTGTACAGACCTCTGTTCTGCTCCTGGCATTTCTCCTGAAGTTGTTGGGCAATAAACACCATTTTTAAGCCCTTTTTAAGCCACGCTGGTTTTCAGGTATATGACCATTTTCCACGTGAAGGACCAACCTATTAAGGAGGACTCTAGCAAGAAATTTGCCAGCAACGACTAAATGAGAGATTCCCCCTGTGATTGTCACGGAACAATCTATTACCTTTACTCTTATAGAGATGGACAATGGAGACATCCTTGAACTCTTGTGGGATAACCTCCTCTTGCCATATAATCCGGAAAATTTCAGTAAGCTTTTGTGTGAGCAATGGTCCCCCTAGCTTGTAAATTTCAGAGGGAATAGAATCAGCACCAGGTGTTTTGCCACATTCAGGGTGCCTAATGGCCTTCAAAACCTTTTCTTCAGTTGAAAATTCATCTAAGGAGGGATGGACTTCAATCTGAGGTAAACAGTCAATGGCCTCAGCATTGATTGATGATGGTCTGTGGAGAACACTGCAAAAGTATCTAGCCTCAACCCTAATCAATGTGGCTCCATCAGCACTGAGAAATTGTGATGCACCATAGGTTTTTGGTCCCTAACTAGCTTTCAGGGAATCATAAAAGCTCTTTGGATTGTTACTATCAGCATAAAACTGAATTTCATCTGTCTTCTTACTGAGCCAGGCATCCTGCATCTCTCTAAGCATTGCTTGTACTTTGATTTTGATGGAATTAAATGCTGTCTTCTAAAGATGGATGAACTATCTTGCTGGTAAATTCTGTGGAGTTCTTGTTTTTCTTTTAGCAGCTTCTGAATTTCCCCATCATTTTCACCAAACCAATCTTGGTGTTTGTGAGTGTTCTGACCCAGATGAGCAAATGTAGTGCTGTATACCAAATTTCTGAGAGCTGCCCACTCCTTTTCTGCTGCACTGCTGCCATCCATGCTTTGGCTCAATTTTCCCTCCAAGTTAGCAATAAGCTGTTCATGTTCATTTCTTTTCCTCCCTTCTCACCACCCCCTCCATTTTCTTTCCCTTTCCCCCTCCTACTGTTTGTATGGCAATTTAGATGACTTTGCTTAACAGAGTATGTTATTCTCTCCTTCAACCAAATCTGATGAGAGAAAAGATGAAACAATGCTTCTCTTCCTCCCTTCATTCTCTCTGCTATACTATGTTTTTGTGCCTCTTCATATGATATGATTTACCCGTTTTTCCTTTCCTCTTCTCCTATTACAATTACTTCATTCTCTTTAATTGCATTTTTTATCATTACAACAGTTAATTTATATCCACACTCCCTATCTCTGTATATACATTTTAAATTTTTTAATAAATATACAATTCTTTTTTTAATATAAATTTATTTATTTAACTTTTAAAATTCATTTTCACAAGATTTTGGGTTCCCAAATTTTCTCCCCCTTCGTCCCCTCCCCCACCCCAGTACACTGAGCATTCTAATTTCCCCTATCACCAATCTGCCCTCTCTTCTATCATTCCTCCCTTCTCTTGTCCCCATCTTCTCTTTTGTCCTGTAGGGCCAGATAACTTACTATTCCCCAATACCTATATTCCTTATTTCCTAGTAGCAAGAACAATTCTCAACAGTTATTCCTAAAACTCTGAGTTCCAACTTCTCCCCATCCCTCCCTCCTCACCCATTCCTTTTGGGAAGGCAGGCAATTCAATACAGGCCATATCTGTGTAGTTTTGCAAGTGACTTCCATAATAGTCATGTTGTGTAAGACTAACTATATTTACCTCCATCCTATCTTGCCCTCATTGTTGCTATTCTCTCTTTTGATCCTGTCCTTCCCCGAGTGTTGACTTCAAATTGCTCCCTCCTCCCATTGCCCTCCCTTCCATCATCCCCCCCATCATGCTTATCTCCTTCTCCCCCACTTTCCTGTATGGTAAGATAGGTTTTCAGACAAAAATGAGTGTGCATTTTATTCCTTCCATTAGTCTAATGTGATGAGAGTAAACTTCATGTGTTTTTTTCTCAGCTCTCTTCTTTTTCCCTCCACTAAGAAGTCTCCTGCTTGCCTCTTCTATGAGAGATAATTTATCCCATTCCAGGGGGGTGGAGCCAAGATGGCGAAGTAGAAAGACTCACCTATGCTAGCTCCGAACCCACAGTCCATGGATTTCCTCTAAAAAGAACTCCCAACAAATTCTGGAACTGTGGAAGCTGCGCAGCAACACAGTGAAGGAGATTTCTGTTCCAGAGAGCCCTGAAAAACCCAACCCAAAGGTCCATCGCGCCCCGGATGGGAACAGAGCCCTCCCCTGCCCTGCCCCAGGCATGTGGCACTGAGAGAAGCATATCTGAGCAGGCTTCAGGGACAGAATCTCCAACAGCCTCGAAGGTCCCTCCACGCACAGACACACAGGTCAGAGAGAAGGGCTGAGAGGGGAGCTGGGTGTTCCCAAGACTCAGGCCCCCTTGGGAGGCAGAGGCAGAGGTA
>CM053769.1:279542933-279561279 GCA_028658325.1 Potorous gilbertii | reverse complement strand
TTGGATCTGTCTGTTGGTCTGTGATGTATGTATTGCTTATGGTCAGACAGTTAGAAGCCCTAGCTGTTGGTCTTTATTTCTCTGCTTAGATTTTCTTTGTTGGTGAATGTAACTAAAGTAGATTGTTGACCCCTCAAAAGTTCCCTTACTTTTAGAAAAGCAGATCTAAGAAGCTGTGCAATAGCTCCTCCTGGGTATGCCAGGGTGTTTGCTGCCACATTGGTACAGGGCCCATACTTACTGCTTGTGTATTAAGGGTTAGAATCTTGAAAGAATTTATACAGAAGTTGATTCCTAAACTTCTCCTTAAAGGTAACCAGACATTTCAAGAGACAGATATTATGAGAGACAGTATTCCAAAAATGGGGAACACTTTGTGTAAAAGCACTGAATTGGAATGCAGAATACAAAGTATGACAAGTGTCATACTTTGGATATCAATTTTGGTGAAGCATTGTTGAATCATGTGAAAACAGAAAGGAAAGATAGGCTGAATACAGATTCATGAAGCTGAATATTTTGACTAATTTTATGGCTGTAATTTCTTTGTGGCAGGGGCTTTGTTCTTATTTATCTTTGTATCACCCCCAATACTAAATATAGTGGTCTCTCTGCTCATACTTGTATACTTTCAATGATCTATGATTTCATAAATATGCATCTATCTACCAGTATAGTTCTTTTCCACATCTTATTATATGAGCTTTATTAGTTCTTATGCACAAATTTTTTAATCCCTCACCCAGTGGCCATCAATGTAGTGATGATCGACCTCTCTAAAATGAATTAGGCTGGTTTATAGACAATGGTCACACAGAATATATCACAGAGATTTTTAATCTTTTTTTTCCCATGGACTCCTTGACAGTCTGATAAAGCTTATGGATTCCTTCCCATAATATTTTTAGTAGCATAAAAAAGTTCTTAGGATTACAAGGGAAAGCAAAGGCTTGTGAAGATAAAGATGTAATTTTAATTGAGTTCACAAGGCCCTTGAAGTCTCTTCATAGATCTTTTGAGGGTTAAGAACCAGGTTCATACGTAAAACTTTCTAGGATTTTTCAGAACTTATGCTCTCCTGACAAAGCTTTCAAGAATCAAAGGTTGGTTCAATGCTTCGATAAGGCATCAGAGAGAAACTTCATGCAGGTCTTGGCACACAGTAGGTATTTAATGCCACAATGTTTTAGCTGCCTTCTCCTTTTGCCAGGGACTGTCTTTCTTTCTGCCCATATTTGTGCATCTAGGACATTGCTTGGCAAATAGTAAGCACTTAATAAGTGCTCATTGATTTGATGTAATGAATAATTATTTCCAAATGAAGTATTACTAGAATCACTCTCTATTTTGATGCCATAGAAGGAATTTAATTAGCTAGGAATAATAGATAAAATGATCATTTGTATTTCTATGCTTATTATAATCAATATGCATAATTATGGTATAAGGCAACTCATGATATTCCAAATCCATATTAGCATATTCAGTCACTCAGTCATTGATCCTGATAAAAGCATGTGACACAGTCTTGTTTGGCCTCTAGTGGTTTTTTTTTAACTTTTAACCTCAATTAATATCATTTCCACATGCATCACTGTGCCTATTAAAACAAAATGTGTAATTGTTTCTGCCAGTGCTGTGTAATTGAATTGGATGAGGATATGTGTCTGCTACACAGAATAATTAGGTCCTCAACTACCCATCAGTGGGATGAGAATATTAGAACTCCAAATGGCAAAGATTTATCAATGCCATTAGCCATCAATTGTTGGAAAGTTGCTGCAAGCTAGGGAGTAATACTGGCTTGTCATCGACAGAGTTGACTTGGCACAGCTTGCATAGGATATGTTGGCCTTTGGCTAAGAGATGATATGATCAACCCCCCCTTCAGTGGAGCATGCCTAATGGATTGTTTTCTGTTAACTTTTTTTCTTCCAGTGGTGGAGATTATTGGGTCTGAGCCATTCATATTTTCTTGTCCCTATTAAGATCTTAGGTAGAATAGCTTCTGGTCATGGAACAGAGTCATCCTAATTGACATAGCTGAGGAAACCCCAACCCAGAGCTCATTAGAACCTAACTAGTAGTCCTTCAATCAAAGGGCTCATATACTTGGCTAATGAGAGGGGGGAAAGAGGGAGGGAGAGAGAGAGAGAGAGACAGAGATGGAGAGAGGGAGAGAGAGAGAAGGAGCAAGAGAGAGAGACAGAGGGAAGGAGGGAGAGAGAGAAGAGAGAGGAAGAGAGAGACAGAGAGAGAAGAGCTATAGAATACAAAATAGGATCAACAACCACTTTTCACATAATTGTCACCTTCCTTCAAATTTCTACCTCTTGGAACTTGAATTTAATATTCTTGATTATGAAGAAAAGTGTTTTGTCACATCAAGTTTTTCATTCTCATTTGGGCAATAATAAATTTAGATATGTGTTCCCTAAATCTTCCCACTAAATGGGTGTAAAGCATCATGGCTCCTCTTCAGTATATAACTCATGAGAAACTTAGTTCATCCTGTAATGTTTTATTTATAGATTCACAGAAACAACTGATGTACCTTAGAGGATGACTAGTACAAATTGTATCTCAAAAATCAGTTAATAAACATTTAAGAACTTACTTTGTGCCAGCCACTGTGATAAACATTGGGGAAAAAAATACAAAGAGAGACAGAGAGAGAGAGACAGAGAGAGAGACACAGAGAGAGAGACAGAGACAGAGAGACAGAGACAGAGAGAGACAGAGACAGAGAGACAGAGGCAGAGACAGACAGAGAGAGAGAGACAGAGAGACAGAGAGAGTCCTTAATTTCAAGGAGCTTACAATCATATTGGGGAAGACTGCACACAAAAGGAACCTTAAAAAGGAGAATGTGAAGGGGAATAAAGTAGTGCAGCTGAGTGGGAAATTAAGGAATATCTGAGATGTTTCTCTTGCCCTCTCTTAAATGGAAGAGTTTGTGTCTCTAGTTTGAAATCAATGGGGTAGTGAGGTATGCATTGAGTATGGTGTTAGGTCTAGAGTCAGGAAGACCTGATTTCAAATCTGACCTCGGAAACTTAGTCCCTGTGTGATCCTGGGTGAGTCATTTAACCTCTTTCATCTGTTTCCTCAACTAAAAAATAGAACCTAACTGCATGAATTGTTATGAGAATCAAATGAGATAATAAATAGAAAGCATTGAGCATAGTGCCTGGTATATAAGTGCTATTCAAATGTTAGCTATTATTATAATATATTCTTGAATATAAGTGCATATACTTATATACATATATATTTTTATATGTTTATATTTATATGAGACATTTGTTACTCTGGCAAAACAAACACAATATATCCCAGCACAATAAATTGCTTATTACAGCCAGTCAATAAATGACATATTACCTGCACGATGAGTGGCTTATCACACTGATTTAATAAATGGCTTACCACTCTAGTAGAAGAAATTGTTTCTTTTCCTGGTACAGTGAATGAAATGTATTGCTTACATAATAAATGTATTTTATAAATATAACGTAAAATTTTATAAAAGATAAAAGAGTAAGTGTTTTTATAAATGCATGTATGTATATTCATATATAATTATCCATCACAAAAGTTTGTATATTTTATATTCGACATACTATATTTTAAAACAGTATTAAATTTATTGTATATATGCTATATAAATTTGTACTGCTGTGTCTGGCTTGAGTGCTCGACTGTGGGTCTATAGGAGCAAAATGGAGTTGAGGGGAGACTGTGTATTTAAACTAAAGATTTATTGGAGGATACTTCCCTGGGAGGTAGAGGTTAAGGGAAGAGAAGAGTAGAGGTCTTCATAGTTCACTCTGAAACCTGGGAGACACCTTTTGCTAGGAATACATGCCCAAGACTGAATTCAGATGGGGGCAGTTGCAAATCATCTTGAAATATAATATATAATGCACACTGTGCATATAATTGTTATATGAAATCTATTAAATCATTGATTATGCCTGTGTAATAAGTTATGTATTGAATTGGCAAGATAGCTGAAGGCTAGAGGCATGGTGTCCAAAAAATCAAAAGGGGGTTAGAAGCAGAGCCAAGACCAGGACCATAGTCTCTCACACTCCATTCCATGACTCTTTCCACTGCACCACACTGCCTTTGCATCACAAAAGAAGAAAACATTCCAAATTAATTGTATCAGCTAGAGACACATTTTCCCCTAATGAAGGACAAATATTTCTTCTACCATAAACATAAATATTACTAATTCAATAAAACCTGACTCATTTTCCATTTTAAAGGCTTATTGTAGTGTAACCCTTTCTTAATTACTTTATAATCTTATCTTTAATTCCTTATTAACTTGATTGGATCCAGAATCTTATAAAACAAACTTACTTCTCTGTTAGAAAATCAGAAAGGCTCACTTAATCAGCTTTGAACTTGTCAGTGAAAACAAGAGGACAGAGTCTCAGACTTTGCTCTATACAGTAAAAGTCAAATAGCTATTGAAGGAGCAAAACTGCCAAGTCTCCTTAATAAAATGCATTCATATTGTTTCATTCTTTATTCAGCTGCCAGAAAGGAAACAGTTGAGGAACCTGCTACTCATCAGAATGCAAAAGCTGCCCATACAGGAATATGTCAAGGCACTCACAATTAATCTGGGGCATGTTCTATGAAAAGGCTCTTTGAACTTCTGTCAATATTTTAAAAAATGATTGTGGAAAAGGCACATGACAATAACCTTCAAACTATCTCCTCTTGCATGCAATCACAGGAATGACCAGGAGGTAACTTTTATTTAAAGAAACTTTTTTTAGGGAGAAAATCAAATATGAGGGAACTATAGTAATAGGAATGGCTACTTTATTTTACTGACTACATTTGCTCTCTTCCATAGTCACACACAGTCAGGCTTATTATTGATATATGCTACCTATGATCTTAAGAGGGATTAGGCCAGAGAATAAGAATACCAAAGAAATTAAAGAAAGAGGGAAAGGACTCATAAATGCAAAACTATTTTAGCAGCAATTTTTGTGGTGACAAAGAACTGGGAATTGTGGAGATGTCTACTAGTTGGAAGATGATTGAAAAAGTCATGTCATATTAATGTGATAGAATAATACTTTTCTGGGAAAGGGAATAAACATTTATGAAGTGCCTACTATGTGCCAGGTACTATGGAAAGTGCTTTACAAACATATCTTTTCATCCTTAAAACATCTCTGTAAAGTAGATGCTTCCATTTTCCTCATTTTACAATGAAAGAAAATGAGACAAATACAAGTTACATGATTTGCTAGTAAGCTGTTAAGTGTCTGAGGTTGGATTGTGAACTTAGGTTTTCCTATTTGCAAAGTCAGTGCTCTGTGAATGCCCTATCCACTGTACTATGTAGATACTGTAAGAAATTGTGAAAGGGATTGTTTCAGAGAAATCCAGGAAGACTTGGATGAATTGATACAACATGAAGTCACCAGAACCAAGAGAACAAATTATACAATAACAATATTTTAAAGACAAAGAATTTTGAAAGGACTTCATTTAGGGACTTTGATTAACACAATGACTCACAATTCTATAAGACTCATAATGAAATATGTTATTCATATCCTGATAGAGAGGTGATAGACTCAGAAAAAAAATTACAATTCTTTTAAACATATTCATTTATTCATTCAATAAACAGCTACGTACTAGGCACTGTGGTAAGTGATAAAACAAAGTGGTGCCTGCAAGGAGACAACACACAAGCAAATGTATACAAAGCAAGCTATATACAGGATAAGTAAGAAATAATTAGAAGAAGGAAATCACTGGAATTAAGAGGGGTTAAGAAAGGTTTCATCTAGAAGATGGCTTTTGTTTGGGACATAAAAGAAGCCGGGAATTCTCGAGTCAGGGAAGAAGACAGAAAACCTTCTAGGCATAGGGGACAGTCAGAGAGAATGCTAGGAACCAAGAGATGAAAAGTCTTGTTCATGAAACAGCCAGGAGTGAAGTAGTATAGAGGGAGAAGAGAAGAGGATACAGAAGAGAATGCTGGGGGATACCTACATTAAAGGGCATGGTCTAAAGGAGGATCTAGCAAAGGAAACAGAGTGGTCAGATGTGTAGGAGGAAAACAAAGAGAGAAAAACCTAACAAGAAGAGAATTCAAGGAAAAGAGAGTGATCAAAATGTCACAGGCTATAGAGAGGTCAAAGAGAATGAGAATGAGAAAAGGCAATCAGATTTGGCAATTAGGAGATCTTTAGTAACTTTAGAAGGAAGCATTTTAGTGGAATGGTAAGGTCAAAACCTAGATTCTAAAGGGTTAAGAAGAGAATGAGGCACCTACTGAAGATGTATTTTTTCAAGTTTAGCTACAAAATGCAGAAGGAAAATAGGATGATAATAGTGATTTAAAGATAAATGAGGGGGTTTGTTGTGGGGGGGGGGGTAAAGGAAACATGGAACTGATGGAAAAACTGGATAACAGTGTGGTGGGAACTGGGACCAATGCTTGATACCATACACAAGAATAAAGTCCAAATGGATACATGATCTAGGTATAAAGTTTGATACTATAAACAAATTAGGGGAGCAAGGAATAGTGTATTTGTCGAATTTATGGGAAATGGAGAAATTTATGACCCAACAAGAGATAGAGAATATTATAAAGTACAAAATGGATAATTTTGATTACATTAAATTGAAAGATTTTGCACAAACAAACCCAGTGAAATCAAGATTAGGAGGAAAGCAGAAAACTGGGAAAGAACTTTTATAACTACTATCTGTGATAAAGGACCCATTTCTAAAATATATAGAGAACTGAGTCAAATGTACAAAAATACAAGTCATTCGCCAATTGATAAATGGTCAAATGATATGAACAGGGAATTTTCAGAGGACGAAGTTAAAACTATCATCATATGAAAAAGTGCTCTATATCATTATTGATTAGAGGGATGCAAATCAAAACAGCTCTGAGACACCACATCACACCTACCAGATTGACTAATATGACAAAACAGGAAAATGAAAAATGTTGAAGAAGATGTGGGAGAGCTGGAACACTAATTCATTGTTGGTGGAGCTGTGAGCTGATCCAACCATTCGGGAGAGCAATTTGGAACTATGTCCAAAGGTTACAGAAATGTGCATATCCTTTGACCCAACAATATCACTTCTGGGACTCTATCCCAAAGCAATCATGGAAATGGGAAGGGGTCCCACATGTGCAAAAATATTTGTAGCAGCTCTCCTTGTGGTGGCCAAAAACTGGAAATCAAGGGGATGCCCATCAATAGGGGAATAGCTGAATAAATTATGGTATATGGATGTAATGGAATACTATTGGGCTATAAGAAATAATGACGAGGAAGACTTCAGAGAGGCCTAGAAAGGCTTATATGAACTGACGCTGAGTGAAAGGAGCAGAACCAGGAAAACTTTGTACACAGCAACAACCACAGTGTGTGAAGAATTTTTCTGGTAGACTTAGTACTTCATTTCAATTCAAGAACTTAAAAATTTCTCAATGGACTTGAGGCAAAATGCCTTCCACATTCCTCTCTCACTCAAATCAAAGTCAACTGTAAATCATGCCATCATCTCGATGTAATGGTCCTCTTTGGGAAGAAGGGACAAACATAATTGAAGTTCCCAGATTTTGTGGGAGGGTATGATTAGCCAGACCTGTGAGAAATGCCCCAGAACATATAGAAACTCCTAGATGCACTATAATACATGAAAGGCTCTGAAAGAAAGATTACAATGAAATGAGTCAAAGAGTAGAAGGACTAAATGACTGATTGAATGAATGAATAAATTAATGATGAATTCAATTCATACTCCACTCCAAATGCAGCCCATTCAATTTCTAAATTATACCAATTGCTATAATTGTGTTTTTTTTTCCTACATTGAACCAAACTCTGTGTCTCCCCATAACTTTTACCCTTACTATCAATTCTTGCTTCTAGGACCAGTTAGGTCAAACAAATCTAACCCTTTCCCTCTTCTACATGACAGACCTTTAAATACTTATGTCAAAGGGGTATCTCACACTACTCAACCCCAATTAAATTAACTAAGAAGACACTTTATATACTTTGATATTTCTGATAACTCTGGTTGCAATACCCAGTCTGGTTTCTGACTCTCACTTCCTTTTGAATCACTTTTCCAAGGCTAGACGCTCCACTCCTTGAACCTAGAATGGAAATCATGAACAAAGAGGTCAAGAACCTAGCCTCCTTTCTTGGGTTAATGTGTCCTGAAAGGAGAAGACTTTTTAGCCTTTCCTTCTGGTTTTTCACCAGATGCAGACTTCCCTAGAGGGAAATGTAGCAAAAAGAAAGCCAAAGTTGACTCAGGCCTTTTTTGAAGATGCAGCCAACTTTAACTGCACTGTTAGCTGGAAAAGTTCCTTCCAAACATGTGGTTAGCCAGACAAAACCAGTAACTGAATGTTCAGATGTGTTCCATGGCCTCTTCAAGTTATTGCCCTTACATATTATCATAATTGTTCTGGAAGTATCTTCCTGGCATCTTCATGTGGATGTTCTATTAGTCTAACCAGTTGATAGTGTCTGCACATGTGCCAGATGCCTATCATAACTTGTATTCTCAATGTTTTTTAGGCAGTTATAAACCTAAATGTCATTGGTGTATAAATAGTGCATCCTTATATTTTTTTCATAAAATAATTTATGTAAATGATTAAATGGATATGCTATTTTGCTACCTAGGTCACCTTTTTAATGATAATAAATCTTTTTCACTTAAAGTAGCTTGGATATTGGAAAGAGAGCAGTCCAAGAAGGCCTGGGTTCAATCCCTGCCCCTGACTTTTATTGGTTAAGTGACCCTAAGTGAGTCATTTTCCCTCTTGGCATTACAAGCAACTCTCTAAGACTATAAACATCAGTGCATCTAACCATCTGCATTATTGCAAAGAACTTCCTTACTGGGAGAGCTCTATGCCAATGAAATCACAGTTTAGAAAAAAAGGAAATAGCTTCTTAAAAAATATATGAACTGATTTTTAGCTGTATCTTCCTCTATTCCATACGTGTGCAGCTGATTGCTTCAAATGAGCTGCAGGATCACTTTTATAGTGAAAATCAAAACAAACTCAAGTATAGGGTCTACATTCATATTATTTAAACCATTCTAGACATTTTATTGGCAGATAGCTGGCACAGTGGATAGATACCAGGCCCAAAATCAGGAAAATTCATCTTTCTGAGTTCAAATCTAGCCTCAGACACTTATTAGCTGTATAAGCTTGGGCAAGTTACTTTATTCTACTTGCCTCTATTTTCTCATCTATAAAATGTGATGGAGAAGTAATGACAAACTATTCCATTTTCTGACAAAATCAGATGGGGTCAAAAACAGTTAGACACAACTGAACAACAACAAACTGTTTTTTATCATTTTATCATTTTTACTCATTTATTTGGAAATCTGATTTCTCTTATCCAGCATGTTGGCTACCATTCTCAGTTTCTTGTGGTTGCCAACTTGATAAACATGGCACTTATGCATTAACTCAAGTCACTGATACAACTGTTTAATAGAATCAGTCCAATGACAGCAGTTTTTATCCTGGGGTTTGTGAAATTGTGCATATGTTTGTTTGTTTTAATATTGATGGCACTATAAATGTAATTGACTTTCCCTATCATCTTATTTATTTTGTCATATGTATTTAAAAACATGATTCTTAGATTGAATCCATCATTAGACTGACAAGGGGGGTCCATGATACCCAAAAATGGTTAAGGACTACTGCTCAAAGGTCACATCAATTCATTCACTATCATCCTTGAGTCCGAATAATCAGTTCAAAAGTCACACTGATATCTAGTCCACATCTCTCTATCTTAAAATATGGTGAGAGATTTTGTCATATGCCTTTTTGAAATCTTGTTTCATTAAACTAGGAATATTGTCAAAAGAAAAAAAATTAAATAAAACAAGGTTAGTTTGACATGGTTTGTTCTTAATAAAAATATGCTAGTTCATAGTGATCACCTCTTCCTTTTCTAAGTGCTCACAAACTCTCTTGTTAATAAGCTATTCAAAAAGTGTGCTAGGAATGAAGGTCAAGGTCACCAGTATACAGTTTGAGATAGCCCCCTCCTGTCCCCTTCAGAAAGTCATGACAACATTTCCCTGTCATCAGTTCCTTGATAACTTTCCCATTTGCTAAAATTCCTCAGTGATAACCTACAGAATACAACATTCTCATCCTCATATTCTTTCAATGCTTTTTGTTATTGTTTGTTCAGTACCAAGCCATTTGAATTTAATGAAGACAATTATTTAGTTTAATTCAATTTAAAAAGCATTTAAGTACCCATTACATACTAGGCACAATGCTAAGTTTGAGGGGACACAAACACAAAACAAAATAGTCCTTGCCCTTCACAAACTTCAATTCTTTTAAGTGAAGCAATACTCAAACAGATAAGAAGATCTGAAATGCTCAGTTCTCATAGGGAATGGGTAAATACTAATAACTGAGAGAATCGAGAAAGGCATCTTGTAGGTTGACAGTTGAATTGAGTCATGAAGTAGTTAGGGTTTCCAAGAAGCAGAGATGATGGCAAAAAACATTACAGAAATAGGGGGTGAAGTTAAGTGATGATGATGAGAGATAAGCTGAAACCAAGTGCATTCTTAACTATTCCTTTGTTGTTGTTAAGTCATTTAGTCCTGTCTGACTCCTAGTGACCCTGTGGATGACTGCATGCCAATATTATCCATGGGGTTTTCTTTCCAAAGATATTGGAGTGATATACCATTTCCTTCTTCAGTCGATTAAGATAAACAGAGGGTAAGTGATTGGCCAAGAGTGGCACACCTGTCAGATATCAGATTTGAACTAGTCTTCCTGACTCCAGGCCCACCTTTCTATCCACTGAACCACCTACCTGTTTCCTACCTATTACTTAAAATTATTAGTAATAACACCTGTACCTTTGTTGTTATATCTTCATGTCTTCAGTAGGGCCTTGCTTCCCCTTGCTGTCATCTCCTTTCTCACAACTTTCCATTCGATTCTTCTCTCTTGGCTCTTTTCTCTCTACCTATAAACATGATAAGTTTTTCCATATCCTTAAAAGTCTTCCTTTCATCATTATTCCTCAGTTATTTTTCTATATCTCCTCACTGCTAAGCTTCTGAAAAGAGCAAAATGCCTCTACTTCTCCATCACCAGTTATTCCATCAAACCCTTGCAATTTATTTTTTAACCCAGGTCATAGTATTTAGTTGTTCTTTCACAAGTTATTAACAACATTTTAATCTCCAAATCTAATTTCCTTTTTTTTATTCTCATTCTATTTGGCCACTACATTTAATTTGATAATTGTGACCATCTTCATCTGGATATGTACTATTTTAGAAATGGCATTTTTCATCTTCTCTACATCTAACCTCCTCTTTGTGTTTTTTTTTCTGGATCCTTCTTCTCTTCCTGGACCCAGGATGGTTTTTACCTAAGGTTCTGCCCTTGAAAGCACAGATATCATAGACACCAAGCTCCACATTTTACTGATGAGGAAACTGAAACTCAGAGAGGTTGTAACTTTTTCTAGGGTAATATAGATAAGTATGTTTTTGAGGTAGAGTTTCTTATTTAAGTCTTCCTGGCTTGAAGTCCAATACTTTGTCCACTACATCATGCTAGGTCCTCACCTTGAAGTTAACAAGTTCCAAATCTATATCTTAATCCCTGATCTAATACTTCCAATTTCCTATATGATTATTCTATTACCATCTTAAACTCAATCTATTCACTATCTTGCCCTGCCAATTTCTTTCTTTTGCCTTGAAATTTTTCTGTCTGTTTCAGCACCTTCTGTCTTATCTTCCAAAACTGAAGACATGTTATCTGGAGATATAATCGGTAAAAAAAGGAAGGAAAAGTCAATCAGTTACTAAGACCTGGCATTTAGAATGAATATTACTTACGTCTGTAACCTCTTTTCGATTCCCACTTCAGAACCTTGTCACATGGACTCAACTACCTTCCTAATGTTTTTCTTCTGAGTCTATGATCTTTTTTCCCCTGTCAAACTAGTGTTCCTTATACCTATGTCTGATCACTTCACTCTAGTCAAACCACTCTATGACTCCTCTTTGATAGGAATTAAAATTCCATCACAGACCACCATTCAAGATCCATCAAAACCTGAGACCACCTTATTTCATAAAATTCCCTCTGCATCCTCTATACATCTAAGTTTCTTGATAATAAGGTGAAAGACATGACTGCTTCTTGTTCTACATAATGCATAGAAAAGTGTTTGAACTAGTCCATTTTAATTTGATTTCTGTTTTCATGAAGTAGAACTAATTTCATTCTGAGAACTATACAACAAAAATAGCTATTAAGGATCTCCATATATCAGAGTTCTCTCCACTCAGCAGCTTAGCAATTCACCAGTAACTTACAGTCTTAGGGTATGGTACAGGGTAGAAAGCTCTACTGATTTGCCCATGCTCTCATCTGGAATATTTCAGATACCAGGTCGAAAAGGACAATAAAATGTATGTAATAAATGTTTAATAGCCATCAGGATTGGAGTTAGGGGTTCTTTGTTTTTATTTGTTTGTATTTAATGTCACCAGTGGCACAGTTCTTGGCACACGGTAAATTGCATTATAAATGCTTATTGGTTGATTAATCATCATGGAATTTATTCCCTATTATAATTTTTTTCATTTTATCCTTCCCAGTTTAAAGTTAATTATCCTTGGTTGGTAACAGGAGCAAAACTGGAGTCAAGTAGTTCTGCTGTCCCCTATACATGCAAGGAAAATGGGATGGGGGGAACAGAGTGATTCATCCCTTCTCCCTTCTTTCACCAAAGCCTGCTGCTCCTTTTTTGTACTGTCTTCTCAACTCCAAACTGACTTCCCAAGCTCTAAACTGACATCCTATATAATTTCCTTCCCCTCCCACCAAGCCCTAGGAATGTTGGCTTAACTTAGTGAAACTCTATACCATTTGATTACAAATTAAAACATATTCTCTATTCTTTTGATGTTCAAATGTCTACCCTCCAGCATGGATAATGAACCTGAGTCAGAAATTCTTAACCTGGAGTTTGTGAACTCATTTTCATTTTTAATATGTATGTTTCAATATAATTGGTTTTCTTTATAATTCTGAGGATTTTATACTTTATTTAAATAAACATTCCAAGAAAAGATCTATTAATTTCAGATGACTGCCAAAATGATCCACAACAAACCAAATAAATGGTAAGAACCCTGATGGAAAACTGTGACTTAATGTGAAGGAAGAGACCAAATTTCTTTCTTTGATCTTCCTATTGTCCTAGTGCAGCATATAAAAAGTGTTTTAAATTATATGTAATAACAGGAGTACAGGAAGAGAAGGTACAATATGTTTCAGCTATTATCTAAACCACTAGAGGGAATATGCCTATTCATGACATCATAGATCTAATGAAATCATATAGTATCTCACTTTATTGCAAATTTCCACTCACCCTGGTCTTTAACCTTCTGGACACATATTGTACAGAAATTTGACAGTCTTCTATTGGTTTCCTTTTACCTGCCTTACTTCCTTCTCTTGTACGTATGAATGTAAAACATTTATTAAAGGTTTGCTATTTTTAAGATATTGTGCTGTGCTAACTACTGGATTTAGACATATAAACAAAGTTGATCTTAGCTCTTAAGAAGCTTGCATTTTTAAAGGGAGAAGATGAAAATACATAAACATAAATTACAAAGAAAGAGGAGGGGAGAATATGCTTTGGTTTAGAATGTTCAGGTGTTGACAAAGAGGCCTGGTTCTAGGCAAGTTATGACAATTTAATGTTATAAAGTACATATACTTTTATAAGAATGACAAGACATATATATATATATATATATATATATATATATGTATATATATATCCATGCATACATATGTAAAAGTTTACAACTCTATATAAGAGATGTTTAAATCTGTGTCTGTTGATGAGCAGCCTACTTAGTCATGTTGGTCCCTTTAGATATCACTGACCCCTCAATTTTTCACAGCAGAACAAATTGTGACTTCATCCCTAGAATTTTGTTCTTAAGAGTCTGCCATTCCCTGAAACTAACTTCCCTTCTGTAATCCCTCTTGTGACTTCTTTTGCTTTCTGAAGATGAAACTTATCAATAAGTCAAGAATAGATGAGCTGCCCTCCTTTCCACAGAAACTTCCAGTAGATGCCTAGATAGATAGTTTATGTGACCTATCATTTCTATATCCTGCCTCCATGTCAGCTTTGTAATATTGATGTTTCCCTGGTTCAAATCAATTTATTCGCAATAGACAAGCATTAAGTACTTACTATGTGCACTATACCCAACTTTTGAAGATATATGTTGCAGACACCATCTTCTTTGCTACCTGTTTAATGTCTAAGTCAACCAAAAATGTTGACATTTGAGCAACAATTTTATCAAGCAACTTCTGTATGGCAGAGACTGTGGAAGAACTAGGGATACAAAAACAAAAATAAAGATATATACGTCCTTTCATTTTCTTCTTGTTCTTGTTCTAAGATTCCTTAAAATAGTTAGTATTATCCAACTTCACCATATTTCTTACCCCATGGAGCTCAGGTAAATTATAATAATAGTTTATATTTGTATACTACTGAAAGATATACATAACATGTTACTTAGAGTTCCCCTTTATGATAGCATTAATATGTCAGAATCCATTATCTGGAAATGATATTAAGAAATTTTAAATGACTGGCTTATAAGCACATACCTGAGACCCAATCCCAGGTTTGTGCAGGAAACTATTACTCCAAATAAAACATAATAGCTGCACTAAAGAGACAAAAACTAATATATTATGTGAAGTTCAAAAGGAAAGTTTGCTACCAAGTAGACATGACAGGGTAAACAGTAAAGTGTTCCATGGGCAAGTGGATGGGCAAGAAGTAAATCTTGGCAAGAAAGGGTATTTCAACATGATAAAATAGGAAGATCATAAAATTTGGGGTCAGAGAATCTGAGTTCAAATAGAATCTGTCATTTACTATGAGTGTAACCTTGGACAAGTCAATTGATTACTTTGATCTTCAGTTTCTTCCTCTGCAAAATCAATGGATTGAATTACATAACCTCCATAGTCCCTTATTAATCTCAATCTATGATTCTAAAGGAACAGAGGGAACATATTTGGGGGCAGAACCTATTCCAATTTCATTATAATGAAGAATGTATGGAAAATAATATGAAACTAGAGTCAAAAAAGAGTGTCCCCAGAATTTGGAGGACCTTGTATGCAAGACTAAGTTGGGGTTTTCATAAAATCATAGATATTTAAAGCTCTAAGAGAACTTAGATATCATATCCTTGCCTGATCTTACAAATGAAAAGCATTTTGACCAATGAGGACAATTTATCCAAGGTCACAAAAGCAATAAGTAGTAGAGGCAAGGTTTGAACCCAGATCTAATGACTTTAAAATCAGTGCTCTCACCTCTTCACCAACACTGAACCTCAAACTTTACTCAATTGATGATAGGAAAGACGAGAAATCATTTAATCGAGTAAAATGCATGTAAGTGTTTTATGTCTCATGATATGTGCTACATGACAGGGGTACAAAGACAAAAATAAAATATTCCCTTTCCTCAGAAAGCTTACAGTTTATGGAAAAAGGAAACAGGTACACATAGAAGGCATCATGTTTTGGCGAAAAGAGAATTGGCTCTCTAGTCAGAGTCCCTGAGTTCAATTTCCATCTCTAATGCTTGTCTGTGTAATTTTGGATACATATAAACTTAACTTCCATGACCTTCAATTTCATCATTTGTTATAAAAAGGAGTTGAATTAAATGGTTTTTCAAGTGCTTTCTACTACTAAATCTATGACGGTACGTGAATGCAAGATAAATATATATGTAACATATTTACAAAGTGGTTGCTATTCTCCAATTATTTTTCTTTCCAAAGAACACTTAGTAAGATTAGCCCTAGATGAAGAGCACTGAAGTTACAAGGACAACCAGGCTCAAGATATCTGGGATTAGAAGAACAACTTTTTAAATTACCACTGAGACTAGTAAGATAGATACAGAAGTCCATTTGCAACTCATTTCCCGACATCGAGTTAGGATCCTGTTGAGGCTCTTAAAACAATACAAATAAATTCTCCCAATTGCACCCAGAGTGGTATGTGTACATAGAAATTGCTGGTTTTGCAGAAGGACTTAAATTAATAGGTGTGACCTTTCAGTGACTCGCCTTCCATCCTCATAAATTTGGCTTGTTTGCAAACAAGGCTCAGGGAGATAAGTCACAGCAGTTTCTAATATCTAGAAACACGCAATCTCATGGCCATTGTGCCATCCTCTTGGTCCATTTAAAACTGAACATTATAAGTTACTATGATCCCTTCGTGTCTTGGTGGTATTGGAAGATTATTAGTGAAATATATTTTGAGGTTATAAACCTCTCTAAAAAATACAGCAACTCATGTCTTTGCAGAGTTATTAAGTACTAAATGACTTTGTGACAAATGGTTAATCCGCATGTCCTGAGGACTTTGCTGTGTGAATGACAGAGTCCCTGGTTCAAAAGAGACACACGGCCTTCTGCTGATATAGCTGTCAGAGGAAGACTCCTTTGTTCATGGTTCCCTCCTCTTGAGTGTCAGGTAAAGTGTATTGGGAGCATATTGCCAGCAATACGACAAAGGGAATTTTTTTTTAATAATGCAAACAAAATGGTATGCCTCTCCTTTTAGGCATATCAGATTATTTGTAAGAATCTATCGGTCACCATCATCTTGCTCACTCACCTCCAAACAAAGCTAATATACTTTTTAGAGAGAATATTTCTTCGGCCACAAATATTCAATTGGAAAAGTGATATTTAATTCCACCACCACCCCACCTCGTATACACTGCCTTATGTTATATAAAACCCACTTATGTATTTTCCAGCCCATGAATACATAGAAAAAATAATGTAGCATGAATAAGAAACAATCAATATGCGATCTGACAGATGTACTAAGATCTATGACATGAATTGGTATGGAATGAAAAATGCAGAACCAGGATAATGACACACACTCCCCCCTTCTGCAGTAGATATATTTCATGTATATGGTTTTATTTCTTTTGTTGTAAGCCAAGTTTATTGTCTCTTTTTCTCTTCAAAATATTTCCCCAATTCCATGTAAAAACATTTTAACATTCTTTTTTTTAAATCTTATGCTCCAAATTCTCTTTCTCCCTCCGCTCTCCACCCCCTTCCCTGAAATAGTAAGAAATAGTAAGCAAAAGTTATACATTTAAAATCATGTAAAACATATTTCCATATTCATAATGTTGTGAAAGAAAACAGACCAGAGGGTGGAGCCAAAATGGCAGCAAGAAGCCCAGAAGTTACCTGTGCTCTCCTTGGTTTCCCTTAGAACCAATATTAAATCAAGCCTCTAAATGGATTCTAGAGTGAGAGAACCTACAAAAAGATGAAGTGAAAACTTTTTTTTTAGCTTATGATAATTTTGGGTGGGGAGCCAAGATACAGGAGTGAGAGCAACGACTCACCTAAGCTCTCGGACAAACTCCAGGTACCTCTGAAAGGAGAATCTGACCAAACTTTGGAGGTGCGGAATCCAGTGGGAGACAGAAGGTGACAGATTCGGAACTCAGGTTGGACTGGAGGATCCACAGGAGGGATCTGTTCCATGAGGGTGAACCCACAGCGCACAGCGCAGCGCAGCCAGACCAGCGGAGGGGAGGGGACCCGAGAAACCTGAGTGGCGGGCGGAACCAGAGGAGTGGCACCAAGGGCGGGAGACAAGCCAAACTGAGTCAGTGAGAGCCGTGGAGCACAAGATATCAGCACAGCAGTTCCTGAGACCTTCAGTCCAAAGGTCAAACTTCAGTAAGTCACTACTTGAAATTTCGGGAGCCAGGATGGAGGAATGATCAGTAAATGCTCTCTCGTCCCCGCTTGATGACCATGAAAGAACCATAAAATATTTCCCCAGAAAAGTCCCGATCAGCAGAAACAGCAGAAGGAGGCCAATAGTCTCATAACACCTGAGACAAGGAAAATAGCTAAGGGGGATTCCTCCTACGGTGGCAGAGGCAAACCAGAAGGACAGAGGACCCAGGGCAGGGAAAACTTGCACTAGGACCCAGGCAAGCCTCAGCGCCAGGAGAGGAGCCCCAGGAGAGGGGGGAACACACATTAGCATCTAGGGTGCCTCAGCTGTCCAGGGGAATCAGAAAGACAATAGGGAAGCTGGGATTACTAGCCCCTGAGGTTGCCTTTGCCTCAGGTCAGCTGAGAAGATATCTCCTGTGACCAGACCACT
>CM053769.1:279522438-279542433 GCA_028658325.1 Potorous gilbertii | reverse complement strand
AGAAAATTTTGGAACCCAAAATCTTGTGAAAATGAATGTAAAAAGTTAAATAAATAAAAGAAAAAAAAAGAAATTATCAAGGAAAATTACCCTGATGTTCTAGAACCAGAGGGTAGAAGAGAAATATAAAGAATTCACTAATCTCCTCCTGAAAGAGATCCCCAAAGGACAACTCCTAGGAATATTGTAGCCAAGTTCCAGAGTTCTCTGGTCAAGGAGAAAACATTACAAGAAACCAGAAAAAATTCAAATATTGTGGAAATACAGACAGGATAACACATGATTTAACATCTTCTACACTGAGGGATGAAAGGACTTGGTATATGATATTCTAGAGGTCAAAGGAGGTAGGAATAGAACCAAGAATCACCTACCCAGCAAAACTGAATATAATACTACAGGAAGAAGAAACATTTCAATGACATAGAGGACTTTCAAGCATTCTTGTTGAAAAGACCAGAGCTGAAGACAAAATTTGACTTTCAGATACAAGAATCAAGAGAAGCATGAAAAGGTAAACAGGAAAGAAAAATCATAAAGGACTCATCACGGTTGAACTGTTTACATTCCGACATGAAAATATGATATTTGTAACTCAAGAGGTCTTTCTCAGTCTTAGGGTAGAGGGAATATATCATATAAATAAATAAATGAAAATAAGTAAATGTATGTATATATGTATATATATGTAGGTGTGTATGAGAACGCATGTATGTATTATATATGCATATATATGTGTAGGCATGTATATGTATATGTGTATGTATATACACATATACATATTTGTGTATGTACATACATATATACACACATATAAATATATACATCATATATGTATATACATATATATGTGCATATATACACATACATGCATTTACATAGAGGGCACAGAGTGTGTTGAATATGAAGGGAAAACACTAAAAACTAAAATTTGCTGTTGAGTGGAATGTGTTAGGAGTAAGAGAAAAGGAGAAGTATAATACAGCGAATCATCTCACATAAAAGAGGCAAGAAAGAGCTTTTAAAGTGGAAGCAAGGAAGAGGCAGATGAAAGGGAATAAGTGAGCCTTATTCATGGAATTTGGCTTAAGGAGGGAATAACGCACATTCAACTGAAATCTATCTTACCCTGCAGGAAGGTGGGGTGAAGGGGGATAGGAGACAGAGGATAATAGAAGGGACTGAAGATTGGGGGAAGGGACAATCAGAAGCAAACACTATTGTGGGGGAACAGTTGTAATTTTTTTTCAAGTTGTTGACTTTTTTTTTCTTGTCACTCTCATTTCTTCCTCCAATTTTTCCTCTATCTCTTTTATATTGTTTTTACCCTCCTTTATGAATTCTTTCATGAGTTCTTTCTGGGTTTTAGCCTACTTCCTATTTATTTAGGGTTTTTCCCTTAAGTGTTTTGACATTATTCTCCTTTTCTGAGTTTGTGTCTTGGTCTTCCCTGTCACTATAATAGCACTCTAATATAATTTACTTTGCTGTTGTTTTTTGCTCATCTTTTTTTGGTCTTTTTCCTTTCTTTTAAATTTGAGCTCTGCTTCCAGGATGGAAGGGGTACTGTCTCAGGGTCCTTGTGCCAGGAGCTACAGATCTTGACTATTTACTGAACTTGGGTTGCTTCACTGTTGTTGCCCTGAGATCCATGGGGGACCTTTATGCTTGGTGTTGTGTGAAAGTGGTAGAGTGGGGGTGACTGGCACTGTTAGAAGGTTTAGGGGTCTGGCAGCTTACCTGGTATTGAGCTTCAGTCCTAGTGCTGGTATTTGGTATGCACTGAGGCCAGTGGGATGTTTCTGTGCTTTCTGTGGTCACACTGAAACAGGTATTAGTCTGGCTGGAGGATGTCTGTTTGTCCAGGGCTATGATGCAGCATGTGATGTTTCTCAGATCTGGAGTCTGCCTATTCTCCTTGTGTTGCTGAGACATGTCGGGGGTCCCAGTGTTGGCATTTGCTTGCTCCACTGCCATGGAGTTCAAATCTCCTGCTGCTTTGCTTAGGATTGGGCATGCTGCTAGATTACTGGGATGCTTCCTGTCCTCAACTGCATTCCTTTTTTACCTGAGTGAGACTGGCCTTCCTTGCTGAGGCTAAAACATTGTTTTACCTTGCCTTTTTACTCATTCTACTTTTCTAGGATTTATTTGGGGGCACTATTTTATGATTGTTTAGAGGTGACTATGGGAGAGTTATAGTAATTTACTGCTTCTTTGCCATCTTGGCTCCCAGAAGTGAAGTCAAGTTAGTTTTAATTTGCTTCAGTATAATGCAGTTTGTTGAACCTAGTTCACAGCAGACGTTTACTTCCTATACAATCCAGAGAAAGTCATTTATCCTTTTTAGGCCTCAATTTCCTCATCTATAAAATGGGTAAAATAATACATATCTACAGGAGAATCAAAGAAAAATTTTAGCAAAATTAAAGTGCTATGTGAATCATATCTATTATTATGGTTTTTGCCATTTTTCTTAAATGTACATAAATGGGCAGTTGGGTAATCTGCAGTCGGATGTAGACCTATTTTATGAAGAGACCAGGATACTTTGGTGAGAATGTCAACTTTATGAGAGAAAGCAAAAATTTCTACTTATTAATGATTACTTAATAATGCCCTGGAGGAAAATATTTTTATCCTCGTTTTTTCCTCTCCTCCAATAAAATAAGAAAAGACCAGAGCTTTGAAACAGGTGCTTTGGGAGTTCACATTTTTCTCTTTTGGAAGACTTCCGCAGCCTCAAAAACTTTATTATATAATGTTAATGACTACTTTATCTTAGTTCTTGTTTGGGGAGGGCAGGGCATACGATACTGAGAGAGGTTTTCTTGTTCTGGTAGGCTTTATTAATTTTCTCTCATTTTTCAATATTACAAAGCCACTAATGGGGTCAAAAGGGATAGGATCATAGGTTCTAAGATGGAAGAAACCTCAGGAGACATCTAGTTCAACCCTTTTACTTCACCATTGAGAAAACTGAGGACTCATAAAGGTTAAATGATTTACTCAGAGACAAAAACTAATAAAAGTCTATCTATGGTAGGATTTGAATTCATATCCTCCTGATTCCAGGTTCAGCACTTTATCCTTATGCCAGCCCTCAAAATTGTTCCAGGGCCATCTCCAATATTCTTATCATCAACTCCTTCCCACATTTATAAGAAATAAGACTTGTGAGAAGCTTTACAATGTCAAGATGGGAGAGAAAGCTGAACATTGTGAGCTCTATGTTCCCTTCCACTTGAAAAGTCAATGATTCTTTCAATTCTATCATCTACATTCATAACGACAACCCTTCCTCCTCCCTTCTTCCCTCCAATTCAGAAGTATCATCATTTTTCCTTAGGTTCAAAGATATAAAAATCACACAACAAACAGAGGAGGTTTCCAGTGGGTTGCAGCTCAATGTTTTTGGGTCGTTTGCTTTGACTTTTTCTATGTTGTTGTATATATTTATGCATGTGTATGTTATATGTATGTGTATATGTATATGTCAAAAGCTTTTTTTTTGGTACTCATTTTTCCTTATATATGCCTCTAAATTCCATCTCTCTCTGGAGCAGCTTCTTGGCCAGGAAGGCAGTTTTTCCAGGCTTGTGATTGTTCTTAAACTTGAATTTGTTCCCCGACTTCGCAGGGCTGACAGTTTCCTCTACCTGTCTGAGCATGCATACATTCACTACAACCAATTTGTTTCCCTCATTACCAACAGCAGGCGCCATGGTCTCCACCACCAAATTAAATACAGCACTGCAGATGTTGCAGCTTATGAGGTTCAGGGCTACAATTTATCTTCTCATCCCCCCTGGTGTTGTCAGAGCTGCCCTCCAATTCTCCACCCTTCAAAATTAGAGACAAATAGAATAACAGCTGCTGTTTCTGCTGCTGTGAATAATTCATGCCAGCTTAGCTTTAGCTTGGTCATGTTATTGGCCTTGTTTAATATCAAGGGAAAGTGCTGGTCCTAGAGAGAGTTCCCAAAACATGAAGTTTTATAGGATTTTCAGTGATGTTTCTCCCCCACCTTCAAAATTCTTCAAAAAGAAAAGCATGTGATATTTTTAGAACCTTTTCATACTTTAAAAAATGACAACAAAATTATTCTTTGTAAGAGTCTTTGCATTAACAATCACATTTGTATCATATTTGGGACATCTTCTCATTTGATCCCCACAAAAGCCCTCTGAGCAGGTGTTTTTATGCCCACTTTAATGATAAGGAAACTGAGGCCCAGAGCAGTAAATTGACTTTGTGAGACACACAGCTAACTAGTAGTAGAACCAGGATTCTGAGTGGGGTCTCGTGACTCCATTCTCATTAAATTCAGGTTGATAACTTACCCATTTCTTTTATATCAATTCAATTAATTTCAATAATAATAATTATTAAAAGCCTCTTTTGTGTAACATGCTGAGCAAGATACATGAACTACAATAAAAAAAATGACCCCTGTCCTCAAGGAACTTAAGTTTAATTTGTTCAATTTAATAAACATTTATTAAATATCTGCTGTGTTCCAGGCACTGTGCTAAGTTCTGGAGATACAAAAAGACAAAAGACAATTCCTGTCCTCAAGGAGCTTACAATCTAATGGGGGAGACAATATGCAATATAGACAGATAGATAGATAGCTAGATAGATAGATAGATACAAATGAAGTAAGCCATGTACTAGATAAATAGGAAATAATTAAAGGAAGGAAAGCACTGAAATTAAGATGGATTGAGGAAGACTTCCTGTAAAGGTGGAATTTTAGTGAGAACTTAAAGGAAGCCAAGGAGGTCAGTAGTTGAAACAGTGGAGAGTGTTATAGGCAACAAATATACAAAAAAACGTTATTTCTTGTCCTTCATTCTTGAAGAGGACCAATGACATTGGGAGGGCCATATCTTGACTTGCAAATGAATTCCACACAAAAAGATGAATTAAAGACAAAGTTATATCCAAAGTAATTTCAACAGAATTCAACAGAAGAGTGCTCATAATCAAGTTTCATAAAAATCTTCTGTTGTTAGAGGCAACATTTGAGCTAATCATTGGAAGTATCCAGGGATTCCAAAATGTAGATATAAAGAGGGAGAAAATTGCAGGTATGAAGAGACAAACTGGGGGAAAGTCAGAGAGGTAGGAGATGAATTATCCTGTGAAAAAGATACATAGGATAGTTTGGTTCAAACATAGAGTAATGTGAAATCAACTTACTTTTTTTACTACAAAATTAACTGCCCAATCTAAAGAATAGTTATGGGAACGTGTAACCAAAGAGTCTCCATCACCTCTCAATACCTTCAAAACTTCGTTCACAATTAATTCCTCCAAATCCTTTCATGAGTGGGTTACTGTGCTTTGGTTTTCTCCTATTGTTTTCCACTTTTCTAGCATAACTCTTACACACTGCCAAGATTTCACTCTGCTGTTGGCTAGACTTCAATGGTAAGCAGTGTGATCTCCATAGATAAAGGCAACCCAGAAAATTAGATTTTATCTTCTGCCAAGAAACCTCAGACTTTTCAACCCCTAGACATTATAGAGCCCCTGTTTTTACTTTTTCCCACATTAGCTTCTAAAGCTTTATACTGATGAACTTCAATGCTTGGCATGAAAAAAATCAAAACGGAAGGACTTATTCTCAAGAATACAACTTCTGACAAATTAAACTCAACTAAGAGAAGAGGTAGGATACATGTTGGGCAACCAACTGCTGTTGGCAATGCATTAGTAATCTCTGCTATGGACCTGGATGTATCCAAAATAGACTCACTATCTCTTCTATAAGATGTCAATCTTTATAGTCTTTTGTCAAATTCAACATTATCATTCATTCCCAACTGGTTTATTACAGCACAAATGTTTCAAAGCTCTGTTCACACTACTAACATTAAAATGATTGACATAAAGTATGACAATTAAATTTAGGACTAACGAGCCTTTCTGAAGGACTGGGTAAGTGATTTATGCTGTCATTAACACCCAGGATTATTTGCTATATTTTACTCTCTCTGTCTCTGTCTCTGTCTCTCTCTCTCTCTCTGTCTCTTTCTCTCTCTCTCTCTCTCTCTCTCTCTCTCTGTCTCTCTCTCTCTGTCGCTCTCTCTGTCTGTCTCTTTGTCTGTTTGTCTCTGTCTGTCTGTCTGTCTGTCTGTCTGTCTCTCTCCCCTCATTTCTTCCACCAGAGGCTATTTAACTATTCATCATTGTTCGTTGAACAGCTTGCAGGATTTTTATCTTTCTTTCTTTCTTCATGTTCACCAATAGATGATACTTTGGGGAGATTGAAAAGTTAAGTCAAATGGTCACCTAGACCATTTAACTAATCTGATTCACCATGTTCTTTTCAAAGGAAATTCACAAATTATTCCCTGTCCTCTAGGAATTAGATTTAAAGTCGGTCTTCCTAGTGAAGGCTGATTCTAGGCTTTAGTATTTGATGGGAACTTAGGGGCCATTTAGTTCATTCCTCTCCTTTCATACATTAGAAAACTAGGTGCATAGAAAATATTAACTTATTTGCCATATAGATATTAAGTAGCAATATAGAATTTTTTTTTAAAGACTGGGTCTTTCTGCTTTACCTAGTCTGGAAGTGCAGGGGTTACTTACAGGTCAATCTCATTTCTTATTCTCACCAAAGCATTCACCTGCTCCACTTCTGGTTGGGGCTGGTTTGCCTTTACTTTGACAACCTGGTCCTCCCTACCCTCTTCTCAGGAGATCATCATATTATGCCAAACTTAATGGAAATAACACAATTGGTATAACCTATTGTAGCTTAGAACTTTTAGCTCAAGAGAGCCAGCAGCCTTAGCCTTTCATGTAGCTGGGATTGCAGGTGTGTTGCTACCATGGCTAGTCAGAGCTTAGCTTTGGAACAGGGTACTGTAACTCAAAATCCAGTGGGTTTTTTTTTGTTGTTGTTCATTTTTACCACAATATACATTTGGATATATGGAGAAAGTTGTACTAGCAAAAAAAGCTCTCCAAAATGCATATTGAAATGATACAGTCACAAAGACATGAACAGATGTGTACCTGTTTACACCTCATCTATGAATTGGACTAGCTCGCATTTCTTAGGATGCTCATTCTTCATACTAACTTATGAGCTATTGCTTCTTCTTCTTCTTCATTCTCCTCCTCCTTCTGCTCTTCTTCTTTATTAATTTATCATTATCCATATCAATTTAACCATATCTTACAAATGAAGAAATTAAGGCCTATAGTCATAATATTAACAAGCTTTGGACTGGACCCTGAACCCAAGTGTCTGATTCTAAATGAGTACTCTTTCTCCTTGGTCCATTGCCTCTTAGCATTAGGATATAGACAGGGAATGGACGGCTGTCATATGGTCTATGGACATTTCAGGTTCTGATAGTGACCAATTTTATGACCAGAATGATGCCACTTAGTCTCACTGAGCCTTAATTTCCTCAGGTGTCAAAATCTGATCTCTAGGAATGAGACATCATTTGATCAGATATCAGAAGACAAATGGCATGTTAGTCATCTGTTCCAGCCCTCTAATTTCATAGAAGAGGAAACTGAGGCCCAGAAAGATTAAACAAGGACACTATCTTTTTTCTCTATGTTTCGCATTGGCTGTGCCCTATTCCTGGAATGCACTTCTTTGTCGCATCTACCTCATAGAATCCCTCACTTTCTTCAAGATGCAACTCAAGGACACCTTCTCCATGACTCCTTTCCTGATCTTTGCAAACTGCCAGTACCCTCCCTAACTACCTTATATTTACCTTCTTTGTGTTTGTATTTATTCTCTTTATGTTTATTCTGCATGTACCTATATGCACGCATATATATAACACATTTAAATAATTTTGAATATATCATATACATACCTATACATATATATCAATATGTATCTTGGTTATCTCTCCATTAGAAGATAAGTTCCTATAATAGTGATAATTTCATTTATTGTCTTTGGATTCCCAAGATTTAGCACATTATCAAGCACATAGTAAAAGCTTAACAAATGTTTGTTGATTGATTGATTGATTGATTGATTATCTGGGGTCATACAGATGTGGTGAAAGCCAGGTCAGATTTGGTGTAATAAGATTTGCACCAACTACAGCAAAAGAGTATTGGAGATTATCAAATAAGATATACTTAAAATAGTTTGTAACCATTAGAAACAATATAAATGTTGGTGTATTATTGTTGGGGGAGCGAGGGATAACCTTTGTATTACCCCCAACCCTAGCTCAGACAGTGCTCAATAAATGATTATTGAAGGAATGAATAGGTGTATGTATCAACTGCTACCGTAATGTAAGTATGGGGCTAATGGAGAGCCTCATCTTGCTCAATGAGGCTCAGCAGTAAACGGAAACTGATGACAAAGAAAGGTGAAACTAGTTTTGCATTATTATGCAACCATATGAAAATATAGGATTTGGGCAAAAGTGCCTGGATCTTTAAGCCTACATTGCACCAGAATTAGAGACTGGGGATATAAATTGTGAGGTAAGAATCAAAGATCTTATTAAATCTGGAGAGGGGCTCAGGAATTAGATTGAGCTCAGTCTAGGGGGATTAGATAGAACCTAAAGAGTTGTTTTCACTGCTGCTGCGCTATTTTCTGGGTATGGGTGGCCTAGCCATTGCTTTAACTCCTGGAAAGTATATATTAGGAAAAAAATTCCCAAACATCATCAAATATTGAATGAGTGGAAGGAAAAATGAAGAAAATTTGATGAGGGACAATCATTCATTAATTCATCCATTCATTTACCAAATATGTATTAAACAACTGTCATATGCAGAAGACTTTTCTAGACACTGAAAGAGGTACATGGTTGAGATAGGACATAGTCTTTGTTACCTATTAGTAGTTTTAATAGTGGAATAAGACAGGAACATAGATACCTAGCACATATATGAGAAAGGTAGTAGAGAGTTGCAAATTGTTGTTATGTGTAATTAATTAATGCTGAAGGCTAATGAAGCTGAGACAATTTCAGTGTTAGACATCTGCTAATACAGAATAACTATAAAGACATAGGCTAAACACCTGTCCCTGCCCCCCATATCTTTTAATTCATGCTAGTGGTAGCAAGGTAACCTCAAGGAGCAGAGGTGACAGGAAATTCACAGAAAGGTAAGAAAACTATATTTAATCAGCACTTCATCATGAAAGGTTCAACTCAGATCACACTCATAATAGGGCTCGAGGAGAAATCTGAGAATCTTTATTCCACATCATTTCCTAAGAGAGCAGACAGTGACTATTTCTTGACAACTGGACTTATTTCACTCTATAGTGAAAAATTTGGCTTTGTAAGACCCAGGGTAAAAATCACAGCCCTGACATTTCAAAGACCACAGAGTCACTGTAAAAGACCTAGATATATATTACTCCATCCTCAATTTTATAGATGAGAAAATTGTGTCCTAAATGGATTACATGACTTTCCCAAGGACATAAAGTTAGAAAGTGTAAGAATTAAGGCTTGAATCCAGATCCTCCAACTCCAAAAAACAAGTTTCTTTTCATTATACCTATGTGATCATGGGCAAATTACTATATCTCACTGATGCTGTTTCCTCAAGTGCAAAACAGTTCTTCTATTACATGTTTCACAATGTTGTTGTGGAGAAAGAGATCATTAACCTTAATGTAGTATAGGAATTGAAAGTGCCATTCATTCTGAGAGGCTAGCATTCGTTAGGCACTCCTCTGGAAATCTCCAAAGAGCTGTAAATGTAAGAAAAACTAGGCTATGAGTTGATAAGTCTTAATGCCTTTAAATCCAGGCAGAAAAGTCCCCATTTGCCATGTTTTCCATCCCGGTTTTCTCACTCCCCTTTGTGTTCTATCTTCCCGTATTGGAATGTAAGCTCCTGGAGGGTACAGATTCTTTTACTTTCTTAACACTGTACCTTCAGTACTTAATGCCTAGGACATGGTAAGGGCTTAAGGATTCAATAAATGTTCTATCTATCTATCTATCAGTCTGTCTGTCTGTCTGTCTATCTATCTATGACCTATCTATTATGTTGCTAGTCTGTCATTTGAATGAATTCAAACTACAAAGGAAGATATTTTGCAAATTTAGTCAAACTATTTTTTTCTCTGTGGATCAATTAGCCTCCATTTGGAGTGTTGATTAAAGTCAGAAGTCTGTTAATAGAAAGTGATCACCTATTTGTGCAAGGTTATCTTGTCTTTTTTCAATTTATTTATTTATTTTAGTTTTCAACATTCACTTCCAAAAGATTTTGATTTCCAAATTTTTCTCTCCATCTCTCCCCTCCTCCAACCCCAGGATGGATTGCATTCTGATTACCCCTTCCTCCAGTCTTCCCTCTCTTCTATCCCTACCTCCTTTCTCTTATCCCTTTCCCCTTCTATTTTCCTGCAAAGTAAGTTAGATTTTTATACTCCATTGCCTGTGTATACAAGATTATCTTCTGTTTTGATGGGCACATATACATCCTGTACCCAGTAATAGGAAATACAGGTTTCTCAGGTTGAGTGATTTATTCTCCTGACACTGGTATCCTGTAAGGAAGGGCAACATAGAAAATATATTCATGTTTTTGTTTTTGACCAGAAAGGCTCTTGAAGACAGATAGAAACACTGTTTTTCACAAATGGGCCACAAAACATTAAAGACCTGAACATAGTAGTAGAAAAATTATGTAACAAAAGTTAAGAAATCTTTAAAGAATAGCTTTTGTGAATATGGTGACAAAGAAATATTGATTTTATTTTTCTATCTTTAAAAATGTTGTTTTATAGTGGATAAGACTTTTGTACCTGGATTCAGGAAGATAAATTCAAATTTCATCTCTGACATCTATTCGTTCTGTGACCAACGTTTAGCAAATCACTCATCCAGAACCTCAGGCTACACTTTGAGATTCCTCTACTAAGAAACAGTTTCTTATTTGCATAGATATAATTATTTAGTCTATCTATATTTATGAATAAAATTCAAAATCAGTTTAATAAAAATACATTAATCTTACAAAGACAAAATTGTAAAACAAAAATATGAATAGGATCAAAGCATTTAGACCTAGAAATTTTCTTAGTCACCATCTAATTTGACCCTGTCATTTATGTACGGAGAAACTGAAGCCAGAGAAGTAGTTACTTGTCCAAGGTCACATAGCTAGTAAGTAGCAGATTTGAGATTTAAACCAAAGACCTTTGATTCTTAATCTCCTGTCCACTGTAGTTGAAAGTGTTTATAAAACATGACTCCAAATAACTTTGATTCAGTTTTAGCCTTACAGTGAATAAAACACAATTTTAATATCATTTGAGAAGAAAAGTGGAGGTACCTCTTTACGTCCGCATTTGAAGTCGAGTCCTTGACTTGAAATCAGGAAACCTGAGTTCATATGTTAGTTTTGCCAGTTGTTACCTGTGTGACTTTTGTTAAGTCACTTAACCTTCCTGGGCCTTGATTTCTTCATCTGTAAGATGGTCTTTCTGATATATTTTAATTCTAAATCTCTGCTCCAATAATCGCTCAGACTCTTTCCTGGAATATATTGGTAAGACTAAAAGTTATAAAACAATTGTTAATCTGCATGCATGGAGTAGGTGTTTATACTATGAGTTGCCCCAAATTCTGACCCATCAACTCATGACAAACACATTAGCAAGCAAAACAAACAAACAAAACACAAAAACAATGACAAATAAGAAAATGAAGCAAAAGTAAAGCACTAGGGGCTTTGGCTTGTTGGTTGGTTGTTTTGTTTAAGTTATATAAATCCCCATATTACGTTTTGTGCTCCATATAAAGAAAATTAGAAAGACAGTGAGTCTAGTTGGGTGTGAACTTTTTTCTTTGCAAGTGTTAAGGCTCCAGTAAGCACTTCCATATGTTGGTGAATCCATAATTGTCTATAATTCCACAGGACAATAGATTTAGAGGTAGAAATTCATTAGTGTGAGCACTGCCTCTTTTGTAATGCATCAAAATCACTTATGATTTTACCATCTTATGTATCTCTTGTTAGAAATAACCATAATAAATATCTGTTAAGGTGCTAGATTGCTTCCTCTTGATTTTTTTCATATTTCATAACTACCCAAGTAAAATTCAAGATATCCATCTCTAACACCTTGCTTTTCACATATGATCAACCCACCTGCATTTCCTTGGTGATGTCCTTTCTTTTTTTTTTTTTGGCAATATGTGTAGCTTGCTTATATACCTACTTTGTACCTTTTTTATTCTAATCTCATTCAAATGAGATAACATTTGTAAAGCATTTTGAACAGCGCCTACCACATAGTAGGCACTTAATAAATGTGTTTTTTTTTCCCATTCTATTCCATTGGGCTCTTTGGGCAACCTACAGTTTTCATTCTTCTGGGGCCGTGCTTCTTGAATCCATAGTCATATAGCATCACACTAGAATACTGTTATTAAAAAGATGGAATTTTATGGCAAGTGAATAGTAATATAACTAAAAACTAAAGAGGCCTGAATCCCTTTTCATTTCTTCTGGCTCACATCCATCAGCCTCATTTGTGGACTGATATTTACTAACTTCATCACTTCAAGGATCCTTGAATTCAACAGAAAGGGTGAAGTCTTTATGGATGCAGATGGTAACCCTTCTCTGCTTTAGTAGACTGTTTAATGAGTTACTGTAGCCAAAAAAATACATCAAAATCTCTGTTGAGAAGCCTCTGATCAGTAATGAGCATGGATATTTATGAAATAAGGAGTCTAATCCATTGGATAATTCTGGGAAGCTGAAAGAAAAAGAAGAAAAATATATAGCACCAAAAAGATATACAGAAATATTTAATACACATGAATACACATGTTATAGGCAGAATTTATATAGCATTTTAAAGTTTGTGAAACACTCCAAATACTTTTTTTTTCCATTTTATCCTCACAAAAACCCTTGAAGGTAGATACTATTATTAACCCTATTTTACAGATGAGGAAACAAGCTGATAGAGGTAAGTGACTTGCCCAGGATCACACATGTTCTCTGTGTATGTAGAGAAAGACAGAGACAGAAAAAGATACTAATATCTATTTTAATATTTACCTCTAAATACATATGTCTATTTCTAAACATATATTTACAATAATATCCATACATATATCATGACTCCAACCTCTCAATGAAGTTTTAAACTGTTAAAGTTCAATAGATAATATATTAAAGTAATAATACATATACACATGTATATATGCATACACACATACATATGCATACATACACATACATGTATACATATACATATACACATGCGCACACACATATATATATATATTTATATATCTCCCTGATTCTACCCTGTTAGGAGGATACACTATACCATATATTGTAAGAGTATTTAATTATTCTGTTCTTCTGTGTACTATTAATACTGATGTGTAATAGCATAAATGAAGATGATATGATAAATGATTCCTCCTTAAAATGTTGCCTTTACATATGGAATTATATATTTTCCTTGACCTTGTTTTCTATGGTCATCAAATCAATGCCATGGAGTAGAATTGAACTGAAACTCTCTTGATGATGCTGATATATTTGTCTTTTGTTCCTACTGCTCTGTAGACACTGGGTTGTAAGCACCAGATGTTCTTTGGATTTGTTTAATGATTTCCAAAGGTTGGAGACCATTGAGCCTTTCTGACTGCCACTCAGTTGGAAGTGAAGTATGTTACAAACTTTCCATAGTACCAGTGAGAGCCAGTTGTGACCTATGATCTCCATAAAAGAACTGGAGGATATTCCTCTGTCCTTGTGAGATGACCAGTGTGCATTTATATTTATGTTCAATTTGGGATAGGCACGCTTTTTATTAATTCAGACATCACATTCATGCAAATGGAATGGGCAAAGAGGGACTGCCCAAATCTATCATAACTGAAATCTACTGTGCATAGAGAGGAGATGAAAGGGAGCAGGGTGTACCATATGTACACATTGAATGTTCATTTTTCATACAAACAGCACCACTTCAATAAGTAAGGGCACCTTAGTTCATTAAGTTTCATGTCTAATACATTCCTCTTTCCTCAGAACTTTGTTTAAAGAAAAACATTTGAATGGATAATGTGTGGATTGGACCTAGGGTTCCAATTTAAAGTATTCTTTATCAGGGAGTTTTTTCCACATACATAGTACAACCTTTTTCTAAATCTCTCCTTGAGAGTACTGAAGCTAATTACTGAATTAGTCAGACTATATATAAGATATTTCAGAAACAAAACTAGCAATTTTAAGCTCTTGGGTGGTACCTTTCATAAAGTAAACATATCATGCATTTTTATTGGAAGACTGAATGAATTCAAGACTCTCTGGGCCTCAGTTTTTTCATCTGCAAAATGAAGGTGTTGGATTATCTCTATTACTTAGAAAAATCAATTACAAAGACATCTCTCTCTCTCTTTCTCTCTCTCATATACACATTCATGTGTGCATACTATAGTTAGCCTGAGGTAACATAAAATGAAAGGTATTAGCTATATGATCAGAAGACCTCAGAGTCAAATCCCAGATTTTATACTTAGTGTCTGGTGGTGGGCAAGCCACTCAATGTCAGAGACTCAGCTTTTTTTAATTTGTCAAATGAAAATAAGAATTCTTGCCCTACCTACTTCATAAGGTTGTTATGATACCAGAACTTTGCAAAGTATTGCATCAATGACAGTTGTCACTGTCATTATTTCTTTTAGAGAATTCATTGTATGTTGAGACCATACAGAAGTTTCATTCTGACCTAAGCAAAACAAGAAGATAAAGTAAATCTGCCACAAGACAAAACAAAAAAGAAAAAAGTGACACAATGTCCATTAAAAACCCAACACTACCCTATCCCTACTGATGTATTTGCTTTTATAAGGCTACCCTGTGCATATCGAGATATTTCTAACAGTCAGTTGAGAAGTATTTTTAGATGGCTACTCTGTGATAAGCACTCTGTTAAGCACTGAAGATTGACAAAATTTAAAAGTATGGTCCCTGCTCTCAAGGACTTCATATTCTGGTGGGGAAGAAATCATGTAAATAACCAGGTACATTCAAGTTATATACAATGGAACTGAAAAGTAGTAACAGAAGAGAAGGCACCAGCAGCTGGGGGACCAGGAAAGGTCTCTTGACAAAACTAGGATTTAAACACAATAATGAAGGAAGCAAGAAAGCTGAGACATAAAGGTGAGGAGACAAAATTCTCCAGGCCTGGAAAACAACTAGTACAAGTGAAGGAACCATATTCTTACCATAACTGTTAAGAATAATTAGCCGTGGCATAACGTTCTTTTCAGAGCTGTGATTTCATTGGTACAAGAGGTTCTTGGATCTCATTCCTCTAATGCAGGTTAGTCACCTTCTCTGAACTTTCTAGTCTTGAGTATAGACTGGGGAACTGAGGAGTCAAGCACTTACCCTTGATCCCAATCCAGTTGTGTCAGAGGTAGGATTTGAACACAAGTCTTCATGTCTCCAAGGCTAGTACTCTAGCCACTGTATTGTGATGTCTCTCACACATAAATCAAATTATTTATTAATTGCTACAGTTAATATGATGTGTGTTCATAAAGAATTTTGCTTTCAGCAAGCCTTTATATGGACACAAAACTCGGATACATATCATTGTTTAGTAAAAAAAAAAATCTATTGCTGTACTCAAAAGATCCTTGATTTCTTCAGTATAAAAGCTTCTTGCAGTAATGTGAATAGCAATTTCTCTACCCTTTAGTGGACAGACTCAGGAGCTGCTGTATGTGAAATACATCACCTGATGGTGATGAGCCTTAGGCTAGCCTTAGGCACAAAGCCTATCACTGCAGAGCTGTAGTTAGTGATTCTTGTATTGAAGGTAAATTCATTTGAGAAAGAGGTGATTCACAGCAGTACGGGTAGTCGCATCAGTAAAGCAAGTGTCCAGTTTCACAGTGTGTCTGACTTGCACTCTTATCACATGACTAATGGTTCCTGATCCCCTACCTCATACTGGGGAGGGGGGGCTCTATCCCACGGAGCAAGAAGGCATAGAAAAAGGAATGTTGGAAGAGTAGGTGATTCTTCATCATTCTCTTGGAAAGCAGAACTATGAGATAGAATGATGTGTCAAGGAAGGACAGCCCTCACCCCCCCCACGTTACTGAAACTTTAGGGCAGTCTCCTAAGTATCAGGCTAATTATGGCACTGAACCTCCAAGTCTATAATGGAAATGGTTCCAACTACGGGATCTACCAAGGTATAGACTTAGAGAAGGTACAATGGATAGAACATTAGACAGAATGAGGAAGATTTGAGTTCAAATCCAGACTCAGATACTCACTAGCTGTGTGACCCTGGCAAGTCACTTAATCTCTCTTTGCCTCAGTTTCCTCAGCTGTTAAATGAGAATAATAATAAAACCTACATCTCAGTGTTGTGAGGTCCAAGCCATGGTACCTTCAAAGTGCTTAGCACAGTACCTGGCACGTAGTTAATTCTATGTAAATACTATCTACTGCTTTCTATTATTTCTTAAAGGCAAACTTGAGGATGACTTGACATTGGGTGGCTGCCAATGCAGCACACATGCCATCCATTGGTGATCTCTCACTCTTTCTTTATAACCAGACCCCCTCCTTTCAAATCATACATCTCTTGATACCTTTTATACCACAGCTTATACATGATATTTATCTCTTGGTACTAAACTGTCCCTAAAGCATGCTATTTCTGCTTCAGTTACTACGTCAACCCCTTTTGACCAGAAAATTCCATTCTTGCTTTGGAATATCTTGGGCTTTGGTAAGCAAAATTTTGCTTTATCTCTCCAGGCAATCATTTCCTCTACCTCACTTCCTGGCTACTAGCAACAAAGCATGTCACTCTAATATACCCTGTACCATCCATCTGCCTGTTCCTTTCAATTCTGCTTTATGTATTATTTCTCCAAGTAGAGTATAATCTCTATGAGGGCAGGGAATTCTTTGTTTGCTTATATTTGCAACTCCCATGCTAAGCACAGTTATTGACATGTTTTTGTTTGTGTTGTTCAGTCATTTCATTTATATCCTGCTCCTTATGACCCCATTTGGGTCATCTTTGGAAAACATGCTGGAGTGGTTTGCCATTTACTCCACCAATTCATTTTACAAATGAGAAACTGAGACAACCAGGGTCAAGTGACTTGCTCAGTATCATACAGGTAGTAAGGTCTGGGGCCAGATTTGAACTTAGGAAATTGAGTCTTCCTGACACTGGGCCTGGTAAACATGCGCTGTACCACCTAACTATCTCCTGGCCTATAGTAAGGGCTTAATAAATTTATCTATCTATCTATCTACCTACCTATCTATCTATATACATATCAATCTATGTCTATCATATATGTCTTTTCCCTTAAAAGTATAGGGTAAGGAGAATTTTCTTTCTTTTTCTTTAAAGAATGAAATTTAAGTGGCTTTACATTCCAACTTTAGTTCTCAAGTCCAGAATGTGGACAAAATGAATAGCACAATTTGGTTGTTGTGATTGTTGGGACAAATTGGCATCTGGCACATCAGACAAAAAAAAAGATTCTTCTATACTAAAAAAGATACCACAACTTAAAAATAATGAGCTTCATGTGTGTAGCTCATTTATAGTTAATTGCCACTAATTTATTCAGCTGAGTTCCCTTACAGTTTTCCATGATTAAAGGCCACAATACTTAACTTGTCATTGAATTAGTCCAATATTGATACAAATGAGCTATAAAGTATGTCCATGATTGCTTCCTGAATAATATGAATGCATTTCTTTTTGTTAGTTGCTCAATAAAGAATGAAATATACCTGATCTTTGAGTTTGCAGTTGGAGAATGAATGAAAGATGAAATTAATCAGCGCCAACTGCATTTTCCATAAAGAAATTAAAACTTTCACTGCTAATGAAGCTTATTTATTGCAATGCAGCAGGAATGATGATTTCAGACTTCAACTTAAACCTAATGTAGCTACATATCCACCAATCAAAATGAAAGCTAACTGGACAATGGATTCTCAAAATTAATTTCTGTGCGTAATGGACAAAGGTCAGTGCATTGGCCCAATATCTTAAAGAAACCAGAGACATCATTAGCTACAAAACTAAATAAGAAGGAAAGCTTTGGGAATTGATGAGGAAAGCGAGAATAGTGAAATGAGAACTGGACTGAGTTATGATGTAATTTCTAATGTTGACTCTATCAGTAGCTAGTTGTATCAACTGGATCAAGTTACTTCACTCCTGTGGTTTTCTCATTCTTAAAATTATAAGATTAAATGGATGATCTATAAGTTCTCTCTGAGCACTAATATTCCATTATATTTACTGATTTCTTTTGCAGTAGATGAAGTGTCTTGCACATAGTGTGTTTGTTGTATTATAGAAGGATAGTATTTGAATTGCCTTTAGAGAGACTGTAGTCCAGATTCTTTATTTTAGAATGAGAAGTCTGAGGCCAGTTTAGACTGAGAAAAGAACCAAATGATTTGCCCAATGTCTTGTATCTAGTTAGTAACAGAGTTGGGACAAGAACCTTGTTCTCCAGTTTCTTAGTCTGGTGCTTTTTTTTTCCATATCCTGAATTCAATTGAAGACTACATGTCAGAAGAAAATTAAGACCTCAATTGATGCTTTTTCATAAATACACATTCCAGAGCATCACATTAGGCATTCCATAAAGTAGCACATAAAATGGTTATAAAATATTTACACAAAGAACATACATTAATATAAAATAGCAACATGGAAACGCATATTTACATAAACCCAATGTTATCCATTAACGGGAGCCATATTAAACTTTAAAATGCTGTGTTGGTCTGTAATGAGGGCCCAAGAAAATAGTACTAATATATATAGAAGTGCATTTCAAGAAAATATGAAAATCAGAAAATGTCTTTTTGATAGATTTTTAGCATTGTCAAGCAAGAGTGCCTGAGTCTCACTGGAGCAGATTAACTACTACCATTCCAGCAGCTCTAATCTCCTTCCTGACCTTCTCCTCTCACTCATGCCCCACCCCTACCCCATGCCCACCTTCATTGCAGATTTTCAGCAAATGCCCCTGACTACCGTCTTAGAGGTACCTATGCAGGTTCAGCAAAGACACACTGCTTAAAGACAGACTTAGGGATGCACAAGGATAGTTTTATATTCATGCCATTCAAAGGATGAAAGCCATAGCTGGCTTTGCAGTGAGTACTTAGAAAATTTGGTTCATGAGTTCTGTATTTCCAAGGATCGTTTTCAGAAAGGTCCCTTTTATTTATTTTTTAAATCAATTACAAAGCAAATAAACCTGAGTAGAGAGGTGGGATTCCTCTCTGGTGTTCATTTTACAGTTTTCTAATCTTCCCTGTAAAGCAATAGAAAACACACTGGAAGAAGAATTGGAGCACTAGAGAGCCTCAATTCTGGTTCTGATAATTGTTTTCTGTGTAACCAGGGATAAATTGTTTCATCATTGTAAAATTCAATTTCTTTATCTCTAAAATGAATATGTTGATCAAGATGATCTTTAAGGTCCCTTTCAGCTTTAAATCCTCCAGTCATCTGATGTCAATCCTATTTTATTGTTTATGTTCAATCATTTCAGTCATGTCCCACCCTTTGTGGAGCCATTTGGTATTTTCTTGGCAAAGATACTGCAGTGATTTGTCATTTCCTTTGCTAGCTCATTTTACAGATAATGAAACTGAGACAAATAAGGTTAAATGACTTTTACGAGTAAGGCTGAGGCCATATTTGAACTGAAGAAGAGAGGTCTTTCTGATTCGAGGCCAAGCATTCCATCCACTCTGTCACTCTGTTTGCTATCCTGTTTAGTGCAACTAAATGACTCATTGTAAGGCATGACCCAAATCATTCCATTCATTGTCCTGTTCAAAACCTATTTGATGGCTTTGAGTTCCCTATAAGCTAGTATCCACTTCTTAAAATGATGTGCAAGCACTTCTGGCATCTGGTTCTAGCATGACCCATGGTATGAGTCAGCCAAATCAGAC
>CM053769.1:279503926-279521938 GCA_028658325.1 Potorous gilbertii | reverse complement strand
CATCTCCAGTCATCCTGATGAATATCTGGTCACTGGATTCATATGGCTCTGGAGGAAAAATAAGGCGAGTGACCTGCACAGCCCTCTCTCACTCAAAACAAAGTCAAGTGCAAGTCATGTCATTATTTCTCTGATGGCATGGCCTTCTTTGGCAACAAAGGACAAACACACACATAATCATCAACAATGGCATCTACAACCATTAAAAACAGAACAAGAAAGAGGCTTATATATGAATAGAAAACTTGGAATATTGTATTTCAAAGAACAAAAGAAAAAGACCTACAACCAAGAATGTCATTTTGTAAAGCTATGTGCAATCATGGGACAAGAGGCAAAAGAACCTTAATAAAATAAGATATTTCTGCTGAAAAAAACAGGGCAGAATAGAATCTTTGAAATGAAAATACCAGAGACAAGAGAAACCTAGGCAGGTAAATAAATTTCAGCAACTTGAAAAATCTATATGATCAGTCAGTCTGTCAAAAGGATTTATCAAGTACCTACTAAGTTGCATGGACTGTGCTAAGATGAGAACACAAAGAAAGGCAAAACAAAACAAGAAAAAAATACATATCTCTGCTCTCAAGAAGCTCGCAGTCTAATGATCAAGTATTTACAGGGAGAGAAGAGACTACACTGCCGATTTAGAATCCTCTGTCTTTAAGAAGGAGAATAAGTACCGAGACTGAAGAGAGGAAAAGACTCATTCCAACAGCCTCAGGTATTAAAAAGATCTCTCCTTTTGCTTCTAGCACAAATTAAGATCCTTGAGGTTGGCAATAGTTCTCTGTTCTTTTGTTCATATGGGCTTTGTATCCCCAGTGTCTAACTTCATACAGTAAGGCTTTACAAAGACTTGTTAGATTGGATTGAATTGGAATGATATCCTGGAATTCCTTCCCAGAATATCAATTGGAGGTCATTTTTGGAGCTCGTTAGAGCCCAGGTTCCATATAGGTAATTCCCTCACCTGAACTGATTGCTGCTATTCCAACAAAGCTATTTTCAAAACAATATTACCATGGAGTCAAAGGTGATCCTAAGAAATTCACGGTTCCAGTTTTACTGATTCCATATCTGAACAGAGACTTTGACCCTTTGGCTAATGGAAATGTTCTGTTTAGTTTTTTTTCCTGTTATAGCTAGGGTAATTAAGACTCATCGGTTTACAATAACAGCCAGGTGTGCTGTTTTTCTTTAAAATTAGGACTTGGCAAAGAGTTCTTTCTTTATACAGGAAAAAAAAGAAAATGAAAACAGAAAAAAAGAAATCCCCCCTCCCAATATTTATAACTTGTTTCTAATGCACTTGCCAACAAAGCTTATTTTACCAAAAAGATAAAAAGTAAAATAAAAGGACATGGAGGAGATTACAGCAAAGAAAATGTAGTGACAAGCAGAGTATGAAGGAATTAGTATCCTCAGGAGAGAATGTTTTTACTTCCCTTTCCACTGAAAGTTTTGAAAGATGACATATTAGGGCATATCTCATGCCAGACACAAGGACCATCTATGAATGCAGACTGGGAAGTCTGTGCTGGTCAAGTTGAAGCCAAGCTCCAGCATTCACAGGGATTTCAGAGGGCAGAGTGAAGCTGTCAAAATCAGGTAGGCAAGTGTGAATTAGGCCATATATGACAAAGGGGGTTCAGAGGAAGCATTGGATCCTAGAATTATAGTATCTTAAGAGTCATAAGGGACCTTAGAATTCATTGTATCCAGCTTTAATGATGAAAAAATTGCTACCACAACCTTAGCAGACAAGTTATATATCCTCACTTTGAACACCTCCTCTGACAAGAAACTGATTACCCGATTAAGCACAATTTTCTATTATTAGATAATTCTCTATACTAACTGCAAATTGAGGTCCCTGTGTCTTACCTACTGGTCTCAGTTCTCCCTTCTGGAGCCACCCTGAATAAGCTTAGTGGGGAATGATTTGACAGAGATTGTGTTGTTACAAATTGTAAATGTATTTGTGCATGTGTGTGAATCTTTATAAATGTGTGTGTATGATTATATGTACATATGCATGTATATATGAATTGGGGAGGGAAATAGATAAGTGAAATTTTCAATTTCAAGTGTTAATATGGCTATCATAGAAGAAGCTCCACCCCCACAAAACACTTCATATGCCATGAATTTATTTTACCCTCCCTTATTATGACGGCTCTCTTCTAGACACCTTCTAGCTTGTCATCATAGATCTTAATGCATGGCATACACAGCTGTACACAGTGTATGTGTACAGCTAGATATGACTTGAATATAGGGAGGATATTACTTCTAGCAATCTAGATATTATATTACTAAAAATGAAAGTTGTTTAATAGCCACATCAAAATGTTTAATTTGTTTTGCTTCCAATTAACTACAAACTCTAGCTGCTTTAAAAATATGAGCTCCCCAACCCGGTCCTTGTTTTATTATTTTTTAACCTAAGTAGTTTGTATTTATCCTTATTTAATTTTTATCCAGCTTTTTTGTCAGCCCAGTATCTTAGACTATATATATTAAAAAAAAATTATTACCATCCAACAAGTTATCTATTTACCCACCACTTTTTTGTAATACAAAAAATGTGAAAAACATATTCTCTATGAAACAATTATCTTTTGCTCATGACTACTACTGTCTTTAACAAGGCAAATTATTATTGCACCTATATTATTGACTTTTGTAATAAAAGACTAAATGGGAAACCAATGAATTAATTTGCTTATTGTTCCTCCTTGTTGAGAAACTTAGGAACAAATGAACCATCATGAATAATAGCTCAGATGTATCTAAATATTTCTGGTTTAAAAAAGCATTTTCTTCACAATAAGGGTGAATTTGGTGGCACTCAGCCAGGTGAAAGGACTTATTCAGGGCCACAAAAAGAGCAAAAATTCAAGATGGAACATAAATCCTGGGCTCCGATCTCCTGGTACGACCAAATGTTCCTAACATTAGAGGAGACCTTCGCTGCCTATGTCAAATTCATTTCACTTCATTTCTATTCAACTCAATTGAGCAAGCCCTTATTATGTCCTTACTCCACTAGAAAGTGCTTCACTTCATGCTAGCGATGCAAAGATAAAAATGAAAAACAGTCTCTAACTTCAAGGAGTTTATATTTTCCTGGTTACAAAAATAATCCTGTTCCAAACTGAGTTTTATTCTGTTTAAGGTAAATCTGTATGAGAGATTTTCATCTCCTATTTAAACAGTCCTTACTCTTTTGCCAAAATGTTGTATACAATTAAAAGTATCATTTCAATGAATGCCACTCTGCTGCCTAGGAACTTCTCATCATTTTTTCAACATAAGTTTGACAAACTTCTTTTCTCAGTTCCTCAGTATCCTAACCTGTAAAAGGAAGATAATGAACACCTCTAATGGGCTCAAATGAGGAAATCAATGAAAAGTATTTTTTCAAGACTCAATACTAAGTAATTCAACAAACCTTTATTAAATTCCTGCTGTGTGCAATACATTCTGTTAGAAACTCAGGATAAAAAAATTAAAAGTGTCCAGCCTTGGCCTTCAAGGAGCTAAACATCAACTCTTATTATTAGGATTCTTTACTCTATACGGTGCTAAAGACCTGCCAGTCTTGGAACTATCACAATCATCTACTGATACTACTGAGTTGTTCCCTAACTCTAGCCCCCTCAGCTAGAACCAGCCCTGAGAAAGTAGGGGGCAATGGATCATGAACATCTCAAAGTCAACATGTTCAAAGAAAGAATTTCTATCTTTTCCCAAGAAGCCACCAAACTGGAAGTGGGATTATCAAGGTAAAGCATTTCAATGGTGTTTTTTTTTAATATTGACATTAGAAAGACCCAACGAATGGCATTATAGACATCATTAAGGAGATACACAAATATGTATACATACATGTATATACTCATATATATATACTTGATATATAGAATAATATATCACTGTATATCCTTTATTTTTGTGTTCACAAATATCATATGTGTAGCTATATATAGGATGATATATTATATATTTATATCCCTTATATGTGTGTACACACAAATATATGCAATGTCATTTATATATAGGGTGATGTATTATACATATAATATATATATAGTCATAAGTATCATTTTTATATATTCATAAATGTACCGCAATAGAAATACAGTACATATCATGAGAATAAATAATATTTAACCTTTATATAGTACTTATTTACTTTGCACTTATCTCATTTGATCACCACACTAAACTTGTGAAATTGACGCGATTATGATCACCATTTTATAGATGAGGAAACTAAAGCAAACATAAGATGAATGACTTGCTCAGAGTCACACAGCTACTAAAGTATCTCAAGATAGATTTGAATTCAGGTCTTCCTGACTCTAAACCCTGTGATTTTTCCAGTGGGACATCTAGCTTCATGTTGAAAGAAGAAAAAGAATCTATGAGATAGCAGTGAGGAGGAACTTCATTTAGAGTATGGGGTCAGTCAATAAAAAGCTAAAGAGACAGTAAAGGGAGTGTCAAGTGTAAAGAACAAATAGACAAAAGAGAAAAGCCTAGAGAACAGATTTTTTTCAGGTGTCACATGGATCCTCTATTATCCAATCAGCAAAGCATTTACTGAGCTAGTTAATATGTGCCAACCACTGGGCTAGGTGCTGAGCATATGAGTAAAAGAATGGAATAATCCTTGCTCTCTAATAACTTACACTATTTAAAGGATGTGTGGAAGGACATGGGCAAGATTTACTCAGCCTGAGAAGACAATGAATGGGCTTCCGATTCTCACTGGTGGGGAAATGCTTACATCAGTGAAACAATTAATCCATTGAACTATCAAAGTGGAAGTACCAAAATATTCTCGAGCCAAGATTTTCCATTTACCAGCTTTCTGTGACATTTCAGAGGCCTTGTGTTTCATTCAGTGATATATACTGCTTGCTTTGATGAGTCCTAGTTTCCGCACTATAAAAACATCAGCCAGGGAAATCCTTTGCCCTCCTGATTACTTGGTGGAAATTGTTCCAGAAAAGTCTCATGTTTCTTTTTTTATGCTCAACTATTTACTCTTGCTATTTTCCTCCCATATGGACAAGTCTATTTCCAGCATACCACAAATACTAAATAAAATCTTTTGGTCATTACAAAGTAACGTAAATCCTCATTGACTTTAAAGAATATCAGTGTTAAAATCCGACTGGTGAGAAAAAGCCTATTTTTAAAAACAATACAATATAAATTATTAAGATTATCACTAAGAAGAGAATAAGAAATTAGAGGAGAATGATACTGAATTCTTTGTTTAAATAAACCTCTCATTGACAGCAAGATGCCACTTCAGGTCCCTGAAATTAGGAGGAAGAAAAAAATTTTCATCTATAAGTCATTGTGGTTCTTTCTAATCCACTCCAAATCCAGCCTGACAACCAGCTGTTATCAACATATCTGAAGGATAGCTGATGATCTGGTATGATGTGCAGGTGGCCTTCATTCTCTCACTATTAGACAGCTGTCTGCATCACAGCTGGAGCTTTTGTTAGGCACCACAGCAGCCAAGATGGCATGTATCAAATGACCCTGGAAAGTTGATTGCCTTTGGAGTGGTGCCTAATCCATTGCTTTCTGAGGAAGAGAAGACTACTATGGTTAACTCTGCTTCAACAATGAACCTTCTCTTGGAGTAGCCTTGCAGAACCACAATTTTATATGAACCACAATTGTACCTGCTTCTCCTCCCTCCTAGGTATATCTATGTCACCTTAATGCTTGTCTTTTCCAAGCCTCCACATACAATAAGTGCATGGGCATAGGATTTTCTATATGTAAGTAAGTTTCTACCCACATTTAGAGAATATTGTTGCCATGGTGATCAAATGTGAGTTGTAAAGGTGAGAAGTACCCAGCTTTAGTCAATTTAGTGGGATTTGGAGATCAGAACAGACCTCAAATGTTTAGACATTAAAAAAAGACATACTTGGAATGTCTTTGGGAAGCTGAATGTAACAAATTGATATGTCTTTGTCAAACTACTAATTGATTGATTACAGTATATGAGCCATGACCTTCATATTCTACTAATTTGATTTACTAGAATGTAAGTATCAAGAGGGCAGGGACCAATTCGTAATTATTCTCCCTTTTCCCACTCCCCTTCTTCTTTTGTTTCCTCCTCACTCCCTCTCTTCTATCTTCTCTCCTCTTTCCTTTCAGTCCCTTACAATCCCTTAAGTTAAATGAAACTGCATGGGGAGCAAATTTTCTCAGGATACCAATGTGAGCTCTGTCCTCAGTGATGATGGCTTATATGTCCAAGTGATTAATGCAAACAAAAACACTGAAGGGAAGTTCCCTTCTGGGAAAAAAGGAGGGTTAGGGTCAAACCAAAATTCTAAAGCAGAAACTCAGTAAAGTTGGAAACCACATCTTCCTGGGAATGCCAAACACAAGGTAAGGTGGCAGTAGAAGTGAAGCTTTCACAATAAGTAGTTACATAAGAAGATCGAATCCCACTGTCAGAAATGTCAATGAAATGAAGTTTTATCTTATGGGAAAATATGCCTTTTAAAATTATTTCTTTTTAAATCATAGGGCTGAAATTTCCTCATTTGGATTTGGCTTATTCTACCCTGATACGTAGGCTCTACCAGAAAATGAATTGTAACCTTTCCTTGACCAGCTGCGTCAATAAAGTGGTGGGGTCCACTACCTCCCATCTCTGGCTCTTTAGGCCCCCAGAATGCATAGTAGCAGTTCCTAGACCTGGTACATCCCAAGGTGCTTCTGGTTCCTAATTACTCAGCAACTTTTAGATTACCATTTTGTTTCACTCTTCAACTCATGAGGTTCCAACCTCAACTGTACACTTAGCTCAATCTCCTCTTCTCAGCAGATTCCTATTGTTGGCCCTGAAATAATCTGCACAGAAAAAAGTAGGATGTGATAAAATCACCAAGGGAGACCATGTAGAGAAAAGAGAAGAGAGTCAGTCTAGTTCACACCCTTAGGGGCAACCCCATTTATGTGGGAAAAGGATGAGAATTCAGCAAGAGAAGAAAGGACAATGCCAATAACTACAGAGAAGTAAAGTACTGAGGACTGAGAAAAAGTCTTTGCATTTAGCAATTACTAATTAGATTATTAGAGCTAGAAAATCCCACAAATATTACCTAGTCTTCTTACTTTGTGGCTGAGGAGACAAAGTCTTAAGAGGTTTAGCAGTTTACTCAAGGTCAAACAGCTAGTTAGTAGTAGAGCCAAGGGAAGGAATCAGGTGTTCTTTCTACTGGATCATATTGCCTGTCCTTGGGGTGAATGTTGTTTTTCACCCTTAGTTTTCAGAAAGGACCAGTAACATTGTGGTTGATGACTTGCATATGTATTGGATTTAAGTGAGGCAGAATTGTACAGAGTTGTCAGCATCACTCTCTTTTCAGAGTCATTGAAGTCCAGTAACAGGACAAAAGTCAGGAAGACTGGCAATGTCTTGGAATGCAGTGGATGAACTTGGTGCCTTCCATGTCTGATCATGCTCTAAGCACTCCATGGCTCCTGCTTCAGCTGTCTTCATGGCCATTGGAACAAATTGTTTTCATCTGCCCATTCCACTGAGAGAAGTCTTCACAGGCTTGGGGAAGACATTCCCTAACTCACCAATAGGGTTGAGACTTATCAGTTCCCCTCAACCTGGTCTAGCCCAGAGTTGTACGAGAAGTTCTAATTCACAAATTAAAGAGAAGTCATCAATTTTGTATATCATTAACATTTTATGTGAAAAATTAATGGTCAAATATTTCCTAATTTTTTATTGCTTCCATAAAGAAGATCACATAGCCCCAGATGCCATATACTCTTTGGCTATTAACTGGGTATTTGCATCCTGCTAAGAGTTTACGCCTGAACATTACAGTACCTAAGACCTTTGGTTTTACAGTTTTAGCAAAAAGCAATATAAAAAATAAATAAAATAAGCTAGGGTATCATTTACTTCTCCATGCTGAATGAGTCACTGATTAGAGCAAATGAATCTCGTTAACATTCTGCTCTACCAAGATTTAGAGCTCACAACTGTTTATGGAAATATACCAGTGACAAGAATAGAGGTAAATGAGGTATTGCAGTTTGCAAAGGCAACAATAGCTCAGTAGGTTAAAATCTGAATGGTGTTTATACTCCACCTGCCCAAATCACATCAATGGGACTGAATGCCCAGGAAGAAAATACAACTACTTTTCTAACATTTGAGATGGAGATAGGTAAGAACTGATGGGGAATACAGTTGTCTATGAAATAACTTCCAAAACTAAATGGGATAAATTCTCCACAATAAAACATTTGCTTAAAGGTGAATATAGTCAGTGAAGTATAGTGGAAAAAATGATCAGGGGAGATGAATTCAAATGCCAGATTTGATATTGATTACCTGTGTGACCTTGGGTAGGTTGCTCAGGAACTTAGTTTTCCCGAATCTAAAATGAGAAAGTTGAACTAGATGACTTCAAATACCCTTTCAACTATAAATCCATAAATCCATATAGCCCATGGCACACTAATGGGCCTTGGCAATAAAGGAGTTTGTGGATAACCTACCAAAAGGAAAACCCAAAAGCCAATACAGATTAGCTTTACTTTTTCATTAGGTATACTGCTACAGAGGGTGTGAATAAACATAATTTATATGTAAATATGTATGGATATATGTATATGTCTGTGTATACACAAGTATTTGAACTACAAAGTCCGTAATTTTATCTGAAAGTACGCTCTTTCTACTGTTACAGACTACAATCTTTTCACACCTCACTAAAGAATGGCTACAGCTAAAGGGGAAGAAAACCTATGATTACTACCAGACACCTAGCCTACAGACCGCATGTTTGACACCTTTGGTTTATACCATATCTTGATTGCAGATCATCATTTAAAAGATACTGTAGAAAATACCTTTTGCTAAATGTAATTCCTTATTTCACATATTTCTTAGTTGTGATAATTACAGGATCACTGAATAGCAATAAATTCATGATCACATCTATTAAGAAACTGTGTATGATAATTTATTCTTCTTTTATTGATTCTCTGTCATACTATCTACAGTGAGCAATCTGAATTTTTCTTCTTGTATCCAATGACAATACATATTTTCCTACTATACTTTGAGTCAACTACAACTCTGATTTTTATGCGCTTATGGCATTTCACAAATAGTGTATTTAGTCTTATAGTGTCTTTAGGAGAATACTGGTATTTCAAGTCAGTAATCAATTTAGAAACATTGATATCACTGCATAATTCCCTAAATGTTTTCCAGTTCATGCTCTTCCTTCATTTACTCTCCATTTACTGAATGGGTCAACTCCATGGGTTGCCTATTCCATATTATCTCATAAAGTAAGTACATTCTCTTTTATCCATTTGATTTTTCTTCTGGTCTATTAAAGATTTTGTAAAGATGCTTTGCATTTGAGATCATAAGATTACTGTTTTTGTCCTCACTCTCAGAAACTTTTGGTAGTTTCCATTAAACCTCCGCCCAGAAACTCTCTCCATCCTTGGCTTCCATGATATTGTTCTCTCCTAATTTTCTACTTTTTGGTCTCTTTTAATGGTTCTCATCCATCTCCCAACCCCTTAGAGTGAGTGTCCTCTGCTCCAGACCCTCTTTTTTTCCTCATGTTCTACTTTCTTCTGTGTGTTCAATTATCAATTTTGTGCAAATGATGCCTGCCCAAACCTCTGTCCTGAACTTTGGAAATGCATCTCCAAATGTCTACTAGACATTTCTTCCTGTATAGACTATTAACATCTCAAACATAATACATTCAAAATTGAAGTCATAATTATTTCCCTTATGCCCATCATTCCTTCAGACTTTCCTAGTTTTCTTTTGGGTACCATCATCTGAGTAATTGGAGTTTATAATCAATCTCAAAATCACATTTGTCCACCTCTTCCTGTTCCCCTATAATGCATCAATTTTTGTGTTCAATAAATTATAGTTACACAATATATTTTGTATCTGTCACCTTATCTTACAATGACCTCCTTGGTTTACACCCCTACAATCTCTCTGCTTGATTCTTTTTAGGATCTCCTTTTTGGTTTTCCTGCCACTAGCATCTTGCATCTCCATTGTATCCTATACAGGTAAGATAAAGGATAAACCTGTGATAATATTGGTATAAGGAACTCCCAAATGAGTAAATTGCCTCTATCAGTGCATCTCAGCAACTCACTGCAAGTTGTAGTCTTAGAGAATTACTTAGGGTCTGAGAAGTTAATGACTTGCCAAGAGTCTCTCGATCACTCTAAGGTAGTGTTTAAACTCAAGTTTCCTTGGCTTCAAGGCTAACTATTCAGTACACCACATAACCTCTGCCTTTCTCCATGCTGCCAATGCTATACATACCTGCTTCAGTAATCTTCCTGAGGCACAAATCTGACAATTTCATTCCCTTACAAAATTCCAAAATATAATACAAACTATTTAGCTCAATATTTAAAGTCCTTCATAATGCTGATCTTGGACTATATTTCCTAACGTCATATATGGGATCTATACAACTTGGCAAACTATTTTCAACTAATGAAACATATAATTCCATCAATTCTTCAAGAATTCACATTTAGAGGATTTGGGGGTCACATGATCAACAAGATGGAGGACTAAACATTTTCCCCAAATGTCACAACCTCTCAAACTCTCTAAAATAAGAATTATGCAGAAAAAGATGAATCAATTATATTTGCCTCCATGATCTAACACACCAAGTACACTAACGAGGTTGTTGTTTTTTTTTTGGTGCTGTTATTGATGTTTTTCTTTAATTTTCAAAGAGGATCAATGATCTCATGGCTGATGTCTTGCACATGAACTAGATTTAAGTGAAGCAGAGTTGCACAGAGTTGTCAGTCTCACTCTCTTTCATTGAGGTTCAATGGCAGGACTGAAATCAAGAGGACACTCCATGGCCTGTGGTTCAGTGAATAACCTTGGGATCTTCAATGTCTCACCATGCTCTAAGTGCTCCACAGTCCCTGCTTCAGCTACTTTCATGACTACTGGAACAAATTGTTCTCATCTGCTCCTTCTTCTAGAGTAGATCTTAAAATGCTTGGAGTAGACATCCTCCTAACTCTGATGGGTTTGAGGCCTCTCTCTTGCCCTCAAACTGGTTTAGCCCATCTGCCAAGATGGTTTTACTGGGATATAGTTACTGTACATGCTACATCTTCTTGGAGCCACAAGTGAAAGTTGGATGACAGGTGGATACCAAAGGTGGATAAGCAGCCCTGAAAAGGGATCAGCAAACCACAGGTGCTATCAATCCCTGAACATCCTATACACCCTACATCGATGAGGTAACAATCTGGTGAACTTACAGCAGAGGAAACTAGCCTTGAGACTAATATACTCACTTAGCACCCATTTCCCTATTATCCACAGCTCACTGACAGGGTTGTTGTACAAGCCAAATTATGGGCTTGCAATAAAACTGTCCCGCAATCCCACAACACACCCCAGTACCCTCAACTAATAAAAGGCTGTTAAGTTTTTCTGAGTGGGACAGCAATGTGGTAATATTCTATAGCATAACAGAAATCACCAGAGAAATGTAGAAAACAGGGAACTTAAGATGTATGAATAGGGCTATATGGCATTCCACTAAGCCTGGAAGAAACAGCTCTCACCCATTCATCTAAGAATAGTTCTGTTCCCTTATAAGTCACTTGGTACAGAAAATGAAGTAAGTGAAATATTAATTATCCAGTATTGGAGGAGACTGAAATGGATTTGAGCAATAGACAGAAAAACTGTCATCAAAAGAGAAGGGACCAGAAAATAAACAATAACATAAGGGACAAAAATTCTGAAAATACCAAAGATCACAGGAGAAAGAAAACTCAAAGAACTTGAACATAAGCAAATAAATTAATAGGAAAATATTAATAACAGAAGGGAGTATGGAAATCAGATAACCCAAATGAGTCCAAATGTATATGAAAAAATATTTCACAACAAACAATATCCAGAGTTACTGACATCCCATGATGTAGCCTTGCAGTAGAACTTCCATGGAGATCCCTTATATAATGTAAGGGATTACATTAAGACATTCAAACATATTTCTAAGAAAAATATGGAGCCACACTATGATAAAAATTAATTTAAAATCTCACCATATATCATAGACACAAAAAGCATATCTATCCATTATTGGGGCATAGCAGTTTATAATTAATTTGCCTACTCAGTGTTTACAAGATGTCTAGCATCTAGACAATCAATTCACCCTACTTTTGCACATTCATTTAAAAGGAAACTTCAATACTAATTCCTGTTCACTGAGACTTCTTACTGACCCCTTGTAAACTGGCTTCTGAATCACCCATTCAAATGACATGCCTGTCCTCAACATACTCAATGATCTTTCCATTGCTCTATCAATGACTTTGTCTCCCACCTCCAAAGCATCTCTTGCACCTGCTTCCTCCTGTCTACTCACACAGCTATGGCCCTAGTTCAAGTCCCCAACAGCTTTCACCTGCACTACTCTAATAGTTTCCTAATTGTTTTTCCTGCTTCTAGTCTCTCTTCTTTCTAATTCACTCTCCAAAAATGTATATAAAGTCTGGTTCTGAACACCACACTGTCCGATTCAAGGAGCTTCAGTGGCTCTTTGCTTCCTATCTGGACAAAGTACAAGCTCCTCTTTTCAAGTCCTTCACAGTCTGGCACCAATCTGTCTTTACTTCTTAGTTCACATTATTGCACTTCATGTATTCTATTGTCAGACCAAACTGGTCCATTTGATGTCTCCTTTACATGACATTCTATCTGTCTCTGGAGCCTTAAGACATTCCTAGAATACTTTTTCTTCTACCTCTATCTCTTGGAATTCCTACCTTTATTAAAGGTCAACTCTAAAGGTAGGGTCTTTCATTAATCCCCTCTAGTAATTAAATATCCCTGATGGAGATTACTGTTGTTGTTTTTCAGTTGTTTCAATTTTGTCTGAGTCTTATTGACTAGCGAAGATACTAGAGTCCTTTTCCTTTTCCTTCTCCGGCTCACTTTGCAGATAAGGAAACTGACGCAAACTGAGTTAAGTGATTTGCCCAGGGTCACACAATGAGTAAATGTCTGAGGTCATATTTGAACTCAAGTGTTCTATTCACTGACTCATTTGGAAGTGTAGAGGGGAAGACTGCCCTTCCCTTCAGAGTACTCTCCCTTCTTTCAAAGCACTGTGCTAAGGAATGTCTTCAAGTTAATGTGGGGCCAAGAATCAATTCTGTCATTCTTAGTGGGGAAAACTGAGCTCTTTATTTTCCAAAGAAGGGGAGAATATAGTTGAGGAGTTACAGAGGCCTTTGCCTACAGGGTATACCCTACAGGGTATAAAAAGAGACTTCTCCTTCACTCCTTAGGCCCTATGAGAAATAGAGAATTGAGTCATCTACAAAAGCAAATTTCATATACCCCTTAATATGTTTTTCTTTAAAAATGTAAGCAGCATTTTAAATTTCTCCAGAATTCCAGATATACTACTGGAAACCCCACCCCTGCAACTACCAACATAGGTGATCCACTCCAGCCAGGCTCATTCATAAGAAGATATTCCCACCTGCTGGAAAATGGGAAGAGCCCTATATGATACATAATAGTAAAATTACTACTGTTGTTTTGAGTGCCATTATAATTATCAATGAATGTTTGTTGATGCTAATTTGGGACAAAGGGATTTTAAATCCTCTTAACCCTCAGAACAGTTATTTTAGCTAGACTGAATTAATCCAGTTACTTCTGGATCTTCAATGATATTTATCAATTAAGGCCATGGACAAGGATTCTGTACTAACAGGTATTAAAATGAGGGTCTTAGCATCATACCATAAATGGGCTATCCTAAGGTCCTCTGTTCCAACTCCTCATTTTACATATTGAGAAAATGTAGTCAAGATAGGCCAAATGACTTGCCCCAAATTACACAACCTATCAGTGTCAAAGCCTTATTTTTCAGTGATTATAAGGGAATATAAGTTAATAATGAGGATGGCAAGAGAACTAGAGCTCCAGGTTAAACTGTCTCCACATAGAACAATAGGCCCCCAACTCCTGCTTATGGTAGCATAAGCTATAAGCATAAGCAAAAACTTATGGTAGCCTCAGAAGAGCAGGATATGTGTGTGTCAAGATACTTTAGAATGAAAGTTTCTTGAGGGGAAGTGTTGTTTTTGTATTTCTTTTACTATCTGTCTTCAGTACTTAGCAGAGAGCATGGCACATTGTGAACATTTAATAAATCTGGGTGATAGAATATCTGTACATATTCCCTCTTAATCCTCACAAGAATCTAGAGATGAATTTTTGCTGAGCAAATTCTGGGAAATGGTACTCTGGAATGGGTTTTGTTCCCAAATTATCCCATCTGTTTATCAAATTGCCAGGCAATTACCAATTCTCTATTTTGTTTTGTATTATTTTGACACAACCATAGACTGTCTTTGAGAATTGTATAAAGAACCGCTAGCTGATAGCAAACTAAAAGAAAGAGAGAAAGACAGCTCACTTAGAATTGCCCCAATTAAGAAAGCTCAAAAGTCAGGGAAATTGATAACACAAAACAAAACAAAACAAAAAGAATAAATCCTAGGACACTGGCATTAGATCCTACTGATTAACACAATAAGCCACAGTTACACTGTTCTCTGGAGTAAAATCAAATCTTTTCTTTATCTACTTGTTCCCTTGATTAACTATGCAATATTTTGTAGTTAGAACATCTCAACAAGCATGCAATCAAACTCTCAGGAATATACCGTTATATTACTTTTATGGGAAATGATCCCCTTTGTTTTGAAGTTTTACAATTGAAAATGCCCTTCTGGAAGTTACAGGTCACTTTTTATTACATTTGTTCCAAATGTCCCATACATTTCTTTAGATGTATTTTGCAATTCATATGTACATTGAGATAAATTGGCTAATTAGACACACTCTCTTTCCCTTGATGGCAGCTAACCCTGTACTGCCTGATGACCTTGGCTTTGGAGTCAGAAGATTTGAGCTCCTATTATATCCTTTGTGTATCAGCTTGACCAAGTCTTTGTACTTCCTTTCAGATCCTACTACTGCAACATAGGGATAATACTTGCTCTACCAAGGTCACATGAGTATTGGAAGGATTAAGTACTCTACTATATGTGAAAGAGCTCTGTAACAGTAAAAGACTTTATAACACAAGCCACTAAAGTTCTCCATCTTTTTTGCCAAATCAGCAGAGCCCTAACTATTAATTGTAGAACTCAGGGAAATTCAATTGAGCTGGTTGGTGGAAAGAAATTGGGGAAACTACAGGGGGGACAGAGATTCTGGAAAGGGGAGAGGTAGTATGAAAGAGAGAGTCATGAAAGTGTTCACCTGGGGTGAGGTGATAGCAGGAGAGGAAGCACACCATCTGGTTCCTATCTATTTTAAGCAATTATTCATGTTATCTAGGTGCTAAACTCAGTTGTTTCTATCTTCAGAAGCAGCACAATTGATGTCAACTACTTCTAAATTTCAGAACCCTTGGGCAAAGCCCTACTCACTCTGCCCTAGTTATGGCTCTGCAAATGAAGGTATCAATGTTTCCTGTGAGACCCTGTATGTTGTATGCTCTACCTTACTTTTGGCAAGTTCTGAAACCAGCTAAATGCTAAATGTTTAACTTCAGGTTAAAAGATTGATATCTCTATCTATATCTATCTATCTATTGGTGATATATTGGTATATATATATATATATACATATATATATATATATATATATATGTGATATATATTATCACATTGGTGATATATATATATAGGTGAATAATATCCTCTATTTCATCAAGTTGCAAATTAAGCTTTGTGGCACTATTTTTGACATTCTAAGTTTCATTTGAAGACTTTTGCAGCTTAGATATAACCCTATTTATTGTTTTTGTGGCTATAGTTTATTTTACATGTTTTAATGATGGAGGGAGCAAAGTTTTCCCTTTTTCCTCCACTAAATGTGTCTACTCTAGATAATCTTGCCAGAAAAAAAAATGGTCTTTGAACAGTCAGCTGGTACAATGATTCAATTTATTTCTACCCTCCTCATTTTTTTCAATAGATAAACAGTTGTAGGCTCTTAGGGTGGGAAGGGGAAGGGAGAATAAGTCAGTGAAAATATACATTTCTACCTCTTAGATTCGATATCCTTTATGTGAGAAGAGAGAAATCAAGAGTTTCCTTTCAAACTCACAATTTACCTTCCAACCTCAAATGTGTCTGTTTTCGCAAGTACAGAGACCTATAAGTCAATGACAGAGCAATGGGCTACCCAAGGTACAAAGGATAAGTTCATTCTGCCAGCTGGATTTATTATAGAGCTTTCTGTAACATGGTATGTGGATGCAGCCTCTTTCTGCTGAAGACTGGTGGGAACTTGTCTAAAAGCACACATACTCAGAAGGAACACAAATACTAAAAAAAATGCCAACAGAGAAATCCCCACATCTCAACATACATTAAATAGACCATTGAAGAAGCAAAATAGTATTCTTTCATATAAATGAGAGATAGTAGGACCGTGTGTGGCATAAAGGATAGTGAACTGACCTAACAGCTAGGAAACCCTAACTTTGCAACATATTATCTGTGCGTCCTTTTAATTTTTTCCCATTTATTATTTGTTTATTTTAACATTTTTTTCTTTTCAAATTTTGAGATCTAAATTTTCTCCCTCCTTCCCATCCCGCCGTCACCCACTGAGAAGGTAAACAAAATCATATTGTTATACATGTGAAATCATGCAAAACATTTTCAAAATAATCATAACACAAAACATGAAACAAAATAGAGAAAATTTACAGTTCAGTTTCTATCCAGAGTTCATCAGTCTTCTCTCTGAAGCTTGATAGTATTTTTTTATTATTATGACTCCTTTGGGATTGTCTTTGATCATTATATTGATCAGGGTAACCAGGTTTTCGCAGTTGATCATCATCGTAGCGTTGTTACGGTATACCATGATCGCCCATTTTTTGCCGCTTCACTTTACCATCAGTTTATATGGTATTTGCTATGTTCTTTCTAGAGCCACTCCCTTGATCATTTCTTATAACATAATAGTGCTCCATCACAATCATATGCCACAATTAGTTCAGCCATTCCCCAATTGATAAGCATACCCTAAATTTCCAATTCTTTGCACCACAAAAGGAGCTGCTATACATATTTTTGTTCATTAAGAAGTCCTTTTCCTTTTCCTTTGATGTCTTGGGAGTACGGACATAGTGTGGCATTGTTGGCTCAAAGGATATGAACAATTTTATAGCATTTTGGACATGGTTCCAATTTTTTCTCCAGAATGGTTGAACCAGTTCACCACTCTACCAAGAGTTCATTAATGTCCCTATTTTTCCTCATCCCCTCTAATACTTGTCTTTTCTGATACATGTGAGGTGGTACCTCAGAATTGTTTTAAATTGTATTTCTCTAATTAAGCATGATTTAGAGCATTTTTTTCATATTACTATTTAGAGTTTTGATTACTTCTTCTGAAAACTGCCTGTTTATATCCTTTGACCATTTATCAATTGGGAAGTGGCTGCTATATTTTCCAAGTTTCTTTCTTTCTTTATTTTCAATTTTCAACAATCACTTCCATAAGTTGTACATTTTCTACCCCTTCCTCTCCTCTCCCTTCCCAAAATGGCATACAGTCTTGTAGGGGCTCTACACATATATTCTTATTAAATACATTTTCCAATTTGTCATGTTGCATAGAAGAATTAAGACAAATGATAGAAAGCATGAATAAAACTAAACAAAACCTAGCATGACAAAAGAGAAAGTAGTCTGCCTCATTCTGCATTCTGACTCCATAGTTCTTTCTCTCTCTGGATGTTGATGGCATTTTGCATCATTAGTCCTTTGGAAATGTTTTAGGTCCTTGCCTTGCTATGGAGGACTAAGTCTATCAAAAATAGTCCTTGCACACTGTGGCTG
>CM053769.1:279473880-279503426 GCA_028658325.1 Potorous gilbertii | reverse complement strand
GATGTCTCCTCCACTCTGTTGTTCTCTACTTTTGCTGCTCCAAAATTTGTTGAGAGTCCCTCTTCACAGGTATTTTATGGGCTGTGGGGAGGACCCTGCATAAGTGTGTCTTTCTAGCCTGCCATCTTGCCTCCACCCCCTTCAAATTTTAACTCAAGAAATTATTTCTGTCACTAATAAGTGAGACACTTTAACTCTCTTGACCTCAGTTTCTTCTCTGTCAAATATTAGAGTTTAGTTAGTTATCAACCAAGATCTCATCAAATTCTAAATCTAAGTCAATCAAGAAGAATTTGTGTGCCTGGGTCTGTTCTAAGCCCTAGAGCAAAAATAGTGCGTACCCTTAGGGAGCTTGCATTTTAATAAGGGAAAAAATACACACACACTCATATATATATATATATATATATGTCAAAACATGAAACATAAATACAGAAAAAAGGGAACATAACTTGAGCAGATGGACCTAGCAACTGAGGGCTGTAGAGGGAGGGAAAAAAAGATCTCCTGTAGTAGGTGTCACTCGTGCTGAGTCTTAAAACAATCCAAAGATTTTAAGAATAGGAGAATGTGAAGGATAACTTTCAAGACCTGGAAGTCCATCAGTGCAAGGTAACAGAGGTATAGGTATTGGATATGACATAGTATATGCATGCAACATCAAGATGGCCAGTGTAGATTGAAGAGCAGCAGGAGTAGGGATAATAGTTAGAAACTATGTAGTGCTTTTAATTCCAAATCACTTTTGTTAACTCATTTGAGTATGTGGAAAGGTATAGAATATAAGAAGATTATAAAGTTAAGACAGGACTTTTGTAGGAGATGAATTAGAGTGGGGTGATACTGAAGGGAGTGAGGAAAGGAGATTAATCAGAAGGGTAAGACAGAGACAGTAAAAATATGGACAAGAGAAAAGGGGACAAATTTGAAAGATGTAGAGAAATTAGATTTTGGCAACAGATTAGATTTGTAGAATAAGCAAGAAAAAATGAGCCTGCTTAACTGAGAGAATGGGAGACTTCTCAGTGGTAACAGAGTAGTTGAGATAAGGGGAGAGTTTTAGAGGAAAGATAATGGTGATATTTTGGGGGAGCATATTGAGTTTAAGGTGCCTATGAGATATCCAGTTTGAGATGTCCCACATATAGTTTTTATGGGGCACTGTAGCTCAGGAGAGACTCTAGGACTAGATATAAGATCTAAGAATTATCCAAATAAGAATAATAATTGAAACCATGTAACCTACTGAGATCATCAAGTGAAAGAATACTCGGAGTAAAGAGAAAGAGGACCAGGATAGACCCTTGTGGGACACTAAGTGGACATGACATTATTAAAGACTGAGAAAAGGAGATTGAAGGCTATTTTTATAGTAATGAAAGTACAAAGTGATCAGCAAGGTTAAATGCAGGGGTGGGGGATGGAGGGAATTCAAGAAGGATTAAATTCAAGAAGAGGTCATTTGGAAACATGGCAATTAAAATTAATTTGACAATGTCAAAATGAAACATTTCCAGTTTTGATTTAAAAAAAAAGTTATGAGTCAGAATGGTAAAATATTAATGGGCAATGTTTAGAAGACATTTGTTTTTAAATCTGAAAGTCCACACAATTTAGAGCAAAGAGGACTGAATATGATATCTATATGTGTAGGTATAAATTTCTGCTAAATTGTTTTACAACTTTGTGAGACTGGATAAGTCATTTTGCCTTACTGAACCTCAGTATTTTTAGCTTTAAAAATTAATATCACACTGCTGATACTATCGAAAGGGCTATTATATAAAAATATTTTCTAAACCATATAGCTATGGAAAAAGGATATATTCTTTTAGTTTTACAATGTATAGTCTTATGAAGTGAAATTACTTTAAAACCTCAACTGCACGCATAGAGATTTCAGGGACTTGATCTCTTATCACATAGTTAGCGAACGTCAGAACTGGGATTTGAATTCAAATCACTCTTTCCATTGTAGCACTAACTACCGTTATCTCCTTCCAGAGAAGTAGTATGAAGAGTCCTGCCATGGGTTTGGAAACTATGTACTTTGAATGTATCTTTAGTCACATCAATAATAATCTTTGCTTTTTATTCTAACTGGAGTGCCGCCACTTCAGAATAGACTAAAGAAGTTTAGAATGGGACTACACAGTTTAGGAACTGAAGTCTAGTCTCAGAATTTTTGTTTCAGTTTGTAGACCTAGGAGACCACTCAACTGATTATTCAGAGTATCCCAAAAATCTTACGGTAGTTCTAAGTTAAATAAGTTTATAAAGCTTATTATACTTTAGTACAGTTGGATGCTTATTAAGTTTATTTACTATTCAAAAAGCTTATTGATTACTATTATTAGTTATTAGTATGTTAAAATTATTGATTATTAATAACCTTATTAAACATATACCTGCACTAAGACTTTTGGGACATCCTGTTTATATGTTCACTGGTCCACCTCCCCTCAAGCCATATCATAGAACCACAAGTTTAAAGAGCCTTAACACTTAACTAATCCAACTCTTTTATTTTGTAGGTGAGCAACCTGAGAGCAGGAATGTTAGGTAACTTATCACCTTCATATAACTGAATAAAAGCTGGGATTTGCATCCAGGTCTTCTGACCTCAAATGCAAACCTTTTTCCACTCCATTACAATGGCCTTCAGTAGACTCCTGCATTGGTTGAGCATTTGGGCTAGTGGTTTCTAAGGTTCCTTTCAGCATTTGAGATTCTGTAATAATATTACACTCCTATAATTACAGTCTCTGAATGTGGACACCCAGGAAAAAGGAGCACAGGAGCTTGGACTGCTCTGCTTCCTGATGGATACTTGGTGATTAATTCAAAAGCCCAAACTGCAGAATTTTCACCAGCCTGTTTCTGTCCTCCCTGGAGCTTGCTGGCAGGCCCAGTGTTTGTGTATGTAACAACTCCATGAAACTCCCTCCTGTGTTTCAATCTGCATCCTGCTGGGCTTTGGAAACATATAAACCCTGTGATAGTGGATCTGATCTTTCAAATTATGGAACTTGGATTTTTTTTCTTCTTTTCTAGTGAAGCAAATCAGATTGCGCTTTAAGATGAATAATGAGGAATCCAAGGGAAAAGGGTTTCAGGATCTCTGAAAAAGAGCAGTTAAAAATAATGAGTATTGAGAAGAAAGCACTATGCTGAAAGAAAAATCAGCCTGGCAGAACACGTCAGCCTTCCTTTACCTCTTATACCAGAAAATTTAGAATACTATTTATGCTTCTGAAAGACTTTGCCTCAATGGAATGTACATGTAGAGAAAGGGAAGGGAAAACAATAATAAAACTTTCTATTTTTCTTTTTGTTTTCTTGCTGGAATAGATTCCATTTATGATAGCTGATTGGTGCTTATATATCCTCTCAAATCTAATCATTTTGTTTCATGGAAACTCTTGAAGTGCAGGGACTACATCTTGGTTAAACATAGGATTTTCCCTAAAGTCTCACAGAGGATTTTTCATGCAATGAGAAGTTTTTGGGTTTTTTTGAAATTAATATTGCTGAATGAATGGCCTCATGACAAGCAACTGAGCTACATCCCCTTCAGAAAATACATATGTCAATATTCTAACTACTTCTGAGAAAGGAGGGGGAAATATTCATTCATTTAACATTTTTTTATATGAGCACTAGAAAAGATACAAAGGTCAATAAATAAGATGTGAATCCAATCCTGAAGGAGTTTGCAGTCTGATAGGATTAAGACATTTAGAATAGCTAAATTTATACAGCCCTTTTAAATTTTAAAAGTACTTTATAAATATTCTCTCATTTGATCCTCACAACAACACTGGAAGGTGTTTTTTATTGTCCTCTGTTTTACAGATGAAGAAACTGAGGTCGGCAGAGGTTAAGTTCTTTGCCCTGGTTGTAGAGTGAGTCTGAGGCTGGGTTTGAACTCAGGTTTTCTAGACTCCAGTTCTGGAGCTCTATCCACTGAATGAACTAGCTGCCTAAAACATGTACACAGATAAATACAATGCAAATTGAATGTGGTAAATATATAAGTGAAGTACAAATTGCTATGATATCAAATCCAAATGGATTTGGCAAAACGATAGAGAGGTGTCTAAATATCTCTTAGATTATTTTCCCCTTATTTTAGGAAGTATTATCTCAGTGTAATTTTATCCTTTTACCTCCACATGCTAAGGGTTCTCTACTTGCTTCCCTCATCTAGTTTTCCAAAATTGACTTTCAGAAATCATGAATTCGTTCATGTTAGATTCTTGGATTTTTGTCTCTTCTAATCTTAGCTTATTTGAAAACTCCAGCTCACTATCTAAAAACTTCTAAGTGTCCTAAAAACTGATGCAGCTCTTATCACCTATGCTTAGCAAACATTCAGTGAATCTGAAGATCCTTCTTTGACAAACAACTGTGAAATCAGTCAATGGGATTTTTTTTCTACCTAAACCTAGAATAGGTTTAAATGAAATAAGTTTTAATAACCTTAAAACTCTACTAAGACATTTTGGAAACCCTACACATGCAGCTGTGTGGAAAATTGATTGAAGAGGAAAGTTGTTAGAAACAAGAGGACTCCTTAGGATATTATTACAGTACTTTGAATAGGAAAGAAATGGAAAGAAAGGGATACATTAGAGCACTGTTATTGACGTGCTAACTGATTGCATAAAGGTGGTAATGAAGGAAAAAGAGCCAAGGATGATTCTAAGATATTAAATACAGGCGAGGGTAGAACCAGAAGTCTGGAGGAGACATGGACCTTCTATAGAAAGATAAAGTGGTTGTTGGAAACGTTGAACTTCAATACTTGAACATTTAGGGAAAACTTTCCTCCAGGTAGCTGGAGGTGTGAAATGGAATTCAGAAGGGAGGTTATGGCTGGTCTTAAAAATCTGGGAGTTATCTAAATAGAAATTATAATAAACCTTATGACTCCTGAAGAGATCACCAAGAAAGAGAGTACAGAGTAAGAAAAGGATAGAAGGTTAGAAGGACACCTTTAGGATAGAAGGACACCTACACTTAAGCAGTGAGAAATGAATGATACCCCCGAAAAAGACATGGGAAAAGTAGATAAGAGGAGAACTGGTTGAAATAGTTTTCATAGAAATTAAGAGAGAAGAGAGGAAGAAATGGCCAGTAGTGTTTAAAAGCAATGGAAGGATGGTGCAATATTGGAATAATAATTGGAGGCAACAGATTTCATTGTAACCTGTACTGGATTTGGAGTCAAAAGGTCTATTTCCAAATCTTGATGTTGCTGAGGTTTACTGCCATGCACCACGTTAAGTGCAACAATTCCATTCTCTGGTACCACGGGGTTGAGGCAAAGACATTTCATTTCTGGCATTAGGATCAGCCTCTGCAGGGTCACTGAGGCAGGAAATGGAGGTATATGTATGACAATCAGCAAAGAGAGGCCTGTTTGGCTGAATTATAGAGGAATGAGATCAAAACCCTGATTATAATGGATTGAGAAGTGAGTGAATAGGGAGAGGTATGAAAAATAATCAACTTTTTCTCGTAGCTCTGCAATGACCGGGAGGAGCAATATGGGATCCTAGCTTGAGCTAATGGCAGTTTCAAGAGAAACTGGATTTTTTGTTTGTTTGTTTGTTTTGTTTTGTTTTGTTTCTTAGCGCCTAAGCATGTCATCTCTAGAGAAAGGATGAGGAGAAAGTAATAGGTTGAATATGAGACATGGAGGCGATGATTAGTGGGACAAAATTTAGGAGAAGAATAGAGGAAGTAGCTTGAAGAGTCGAAACAGAGGAGTTTGCTTTGTCAACTAGAAGAACTTCCTCTTATTTAGACTTTCATCTATTCCCCCAAAAGGGACAAATAGATAAAAATCTTTGGGAGTCTGAGACATACAGTTGGGAAGATTGGGAAGCTCATGATAATGGGTCATGATTTAGGGATAAATTTTGGGGAAGGAGTATAGTAGTGAAAATGCTTACGAGACCTAGATTAAGAGGATTTGAGTTGAAGTCCCAGCTCACTTGAGCGACTCTTTTTGTTGTTCAGTCCTGTCCTACTCTTTGTGACCTCAGTTAGGGTTTTCTTGGTAAAGATACTGGAATGGTTTGTCATTTTTTTCAACTCATTTTTACAGATGAGGAAACAGGGTTAAGCGACTTGCCCAAGGTCACATAGCTAGTAAGTGTCTGAGGCTAGAGTTGAACTCAGAAAGATTAGTCTTTCTGACTCCAGTGCCACTTATCTAGGTCAGTCATTTAACTTCTCTGAGTCTTAGTTCTCTAAATTGCAGTTCCTCAAAGTAAAATAGGAGGCTACATTTCATGGTCTCTGAAAGTCCTTCCTACTGTGAAATTTGTGACCTTGTGATTTCTGAGTAAAGTGGGAAGAGAGTCAACCTACTTGGGACAGAGAGAACTTGCAGAAAACAGTTTGTAACAGCTGCTTCTGTCTATAAGGTAGTCAGAGACAAGTAATTGAACCATAGGAAGATTATACGAAATCAGGTCAATTAAAGTGAAATAGATAGAATAATGGAAATAGAATTTGAAATTACCATAAAATTCAACATTTATTAAACACCTCTGCAGAGTCCAGTATGAAAGATATACAGACTTTTGATAAGATATGGATCTTTCAGTCTGTAAAGGGAAATGAAACATACAAAATAAATATAATAATTGATAATATATTCTATAGCATGTTTTTTGAGGAAGACAGGGTCAAGGAAGAAAGTTGGCAAGCTGTACCAAATGGCATAGCAAGGAAGGCTTCATGGACAAGATCACATTTGAGTAGCATGCCCACACATTTAACAGATGGAGGTCTCCTTTTCCTCAGAAAAAAAAAGTGCCCAGGTTTTATCTCCCTGCTCTTCTCATTAGCTTTCTCAAACTTTAGCACAGACACTGCCAATTATGTTCATCCTTTGCAACTGCTCATCTTTAGCAAGACAGTCTCCACAGTGACAAGAGAATATCATAGCTGCAACTAGTGGGTATCTTGTGATCATTCTAAAGGCTCTGAGCAGTGCCTTTCACCCTAGTCACATCCTTTTCTTGCAAGGGGAGGGAAGAGAAAAAGACTATTTACTTTCATATCTACTCTCTGAAAATGATGCATGACCTTACAATTTCAACAGTAGAATAAATAAGATGGTGTCTTGGGATAGCAGCTAATAGAGCTGCATTCTCTCTCTTTACTCATGATAGAAATAGTCCATCCACTAACAACATAGTGCTTTTACTAACCAACACCTGCTTGAAATTAGTAAATAACACAAAATATGATTTTATGTGTCTGGAATACATATCGAAATGTCAGCTACCTGCCACCATTCAATTCAAGTATCAATATCAAATGCCAAATTTTAGGAGAAATGTTTTGCTCAGGCTTATATTTTTCTGAGAATTGGGAGGGGTTGTATGGAAAGCAGTGCAGTGAATAGAAGTCAGTTTGCCAAGTGTATTGGCCTTCTCAAATGCATCCTCGCAGCCACAGTAGGTATATGCCAGGTTTCAAGAGCAGTTTGAGATCTTGGCTATCAGAGCAAAAGTTTAAAAAATGTTTATAGTCTCCCACCAGAGATAATTATCTGCTGCCTGCTGACACAGGCATTTTTCACAAATTGAACCTGTACCAGTTTCCTACTGCATATTTAATTGTTGTATTAATTTATTCTCATTAGCAAGCCCATGAGACATTAAATAATTTAAATAGCTTCAACTGACAAATATAGTTGTATTAACTATATACACAGTGGGGGCTGGCTTGATGTGTCAAGAGTAGTAGTCTAGAGCCCAGTGTGTATGGTGCAATGTGGTTTTCCTGAGCAGAAAATTTCAATTAAAGAACTGGGATTTTTTTCCTGTTTACTTGTTTCTTTTTATTTACAAAGGAGGTATGAAAGGCTCGGAAGTTTTTTGTTTGAATCAAGTGTGCAAATCATATCACTGCTGATAACACTGACACAAAGTGCAGTCGTAATACAGAAAGGATGGGTCAATCAGGGAAGGGAACATGGAGACTCTTTCTCCCACCCATTCTGTGCAAAGAGTTACTGGAAGTCATGTGTTGTTGTTGTTCAGTTGTTTTGGACTCTTTGTGACTTCATGGACCACACATGCCAGTCTGTGTGAGGAAGATTTCAGAGGAAAATTCACTTGATTTGGTAAAATTTTTTAACCAGAGAATGGGGCATCTATGATCTTAGCTGGGAGTTGGATGCTAAACATGCCCATAGATAACATTTCTGGGAAAATCATATCCCTATCTTGTCCCTAAATATCATTCACAGATCTAGGCTTAACTGATTGAGGAGTTACAGCTGAGGAGTCTCAATATTTCTATTGGTTTTTGCCTTTACCTTCAGCAATTTTTGTGAGCATCATTTCTTTATGTGCTGAGTTAGGGTCTTTTACAAACATGTGGAACAATAGGGACACAGGAAGTTTTGTGTCCTATATGTGTTACCAGGTGCCTCATCACATGCTCTCTGGTATGGAAGCATCAATCACAATGGTCACAGGAATGTTTCTTTTCCTTGACCCTGCCCGAAGCTCTCCTTGGGTGTGCTCCAACAGAACCTGGGTATTTGCATAGGTTTTGACACACACTTTGCAGCTGAGATTGCCATTAGTGGCAGCATGCATGGTCACATGGTACCAATAGTCCAAGTTTATGTTATACTCTTGCCAGACACTGGGCATTGGATGACCTTATAATGGTGATTATGGATCTGCAGGTGATTCTGCAAATAATCTTTCTGATGAAACAGCTCATAATACATGCTGTGGTAGGTCTTCTGGACCCAGTGAGTGGCCATATGCAAACAAAGTTTGTGTTTGATACAAAGGCCTTGCCACAGTGCAGCTGAGGACATTTATAAAGTTTCTGTTCAGTATGGTTGAGGCTCTGGAGACTCAGCTTCTCCCCACCTGGAAAGGTATCAGATATTTCACACTGTTGCTTGATTTGACTTTCATCCTCTTGGTCTGGTAACTAACTTCCAGTCTGAATCTACCTCCTGTTTTGCTTCTTAAATCCAGTTAGAGATATTGATGATGGGAAAGACTATATGAATGAATGAGAGGTCTTCCCAATCAACCCATTATCAGAGTGCTCATTCTGTTCCGACACAGTTTCTGATGAATCCCTCATGCTCACCTCTTCATTGGAATGGCTTTGCTCCAGTTCTGCCAGGCCTGGTCAGGCCTTGGTAGTTAAGGGAAACAGACCATTGTGTGGTATCCATTTTAATATGTCTTTCTTTTCCAAAGTCACCTCTTCTATCATCAGATAGTCATTCCTCATATGAAACGATAAGAGAGAGAATGCCAAAGTAGTTCAGCAAGATAAAAAATATAAGACTAGTAGCATATGCAAAGTTTCACACACACACACACACACACACACACACACACACAGTGTCTCGACTTCTGCAAGGAAGAGGAGGTTCATTTTCTCATACCTTCTTCAGGGTCACATTTTGTTATTATAACTATACAATCCTCAGTTTCACTTTTTTTTAACTTTCCATCTTCATTGATGTAATCATTTCATGTAGTGTTTTTCTGCTTTCTTTAATATCAGTTTATACATCTCCACATGCTTTCCTATAGTCTTTATATTCATTTTATTTTATGAGTAATATTCCATTAATTTAGCTATTTAATAACTCTTCAAATGAAGCTATTTTATCTCTAGATATCTGCTACCATAAAAGTTCTACTCTGTATATTTCGTTTTATACATACTTTTTAAAAATTATTGAATTTCCTTGGACTTCATGCCTAGAAATGGAATTTCTGTGTTGAAGGATACACATTTTAGTCACTTAGAATAATTCCTAAATGTTTTACAGAATGATTGGGGCAATTTACAGCCCTGGCAACAGTGTTTTGGCATAGCTGTCTTTCCAAAACCCTGCCAACATGGAATAATCTTAACTTTGATTATTTTTTTTTGATCCATTGTATTTCATGGGTAAGAAACTATTGGATTTTTAAATGGAGTTCAGGAAACAGTTAAATCATAATAGATTTTTTCCCCATTCCTCTTTACATCTGATGTGAACTTGATCCAAAGAGTTCAAGACAGTCCTTTGGGATCTCCATTCCAAGAATGTGCCTGGGCCAATCATACTTACTACTTCACTCCTTTCCTTGTTCCATTCCTGACTTTCTGGACTACACCACCATTCCCCCATATGCAGCCATTCTCTCTTCCATCCCAGCTTTTCATTTATATTTTATATTTGGATGTTCTCCATTACAATTTAAGCTCCATAAGGATAAGGGGTACCTCCCTTTGACTTATGTTTCTATTGCAAGCACTGAGCACAGTGCTTGCCACATAGGAATCACTTAATAAACCCTTGTTAACTTGACATTTATTTTTGCTTTCTCTTGTGACTCTCATTCATAGTGTCCTCAATTTCATTTTCAGCCAATTCAGGAAGAATGGGCTTCAGTAAGACTGGTCCAACCAAAAGAAGGACATTGCATATAAGAGTGTGAAAAATGCAGAGGCAGTAGGAAAGGTGGAGGAGAAATATATATCCATTTAGAGCTTTTTGTAGCATATGGTGTAAGTTGCTCTTCTAAAAGTAAATCATTTCTGAAAATCAACTTTCAAAGTTCCCAGTGGGCTGAAATATTTTGCCTTGGGGCCAACTCCTTTAGTTGACTAAAGATATAATAATAATATCTAATATTTACCTGATACCTATCATGTCCCAGATACTGTGCCAAGCCCTGAACAAACATTATCTCATTTTATACTCACAAAAACCAGCTGTCCCATTTTACAGATGAGGAAACTGAGGCTGTGACTTGCCAGGGATCACATAGCTAATGAATGTCTGAAGCCAGCTTTGAACTGAGGTCTTACTGACTCCAGACCTAGACCCCTATTCATTATACAACTATCTGATCTCAATGGAGGTAAATAAAATGGTAGTATTTAAAAACTCATATAGTGAAGGACCTTTATATTCAGGCATTCCATCCTAGGTTTAAATTTCAGATAAGCAGTTTTGCATATGCAAAAGGTGAAGTTTATACTGGACTAACTATGAAACTTGATAATTGCCAATCCAGACATGATAATCTTTGATTCAAGACCTCTCTTGCCTGCCAGCTCCTTTGGCACTCCAAGAAGCTTCCAAACCAGATCCCATCTTCTCATCATCAAAGATAGCACTTTGCTAAATAATGTGGGCTGTGGGGTACAGGAAGTAGGGTATAACACTTCAAGTTAACAAACTGTCCTTGCACTGCAATGTCAACATCACAGAAATTATTAATGGAAAGTTGTGCTGCATGTCAAATTAATGTACCATGGAGTTAAATTTTGGCACAAAGCAAAAATCACATACCTGGTAGAGGCCTCCCATTTATTAACAGCATGCTGAGAACTGCCAAGCTCATTATTGCTATTATAAAACAGCAATTCAGTCTGTAACTACAGTCTGTTGAGTCTAAAATACTGGCTATCTGAAATCATAGAACACATCAGAGCTGGAAAGGATCACAGAGGTTATATAATGTGACATCTACCTGAATCATGAATGCCCTGTACCACCTACATGACAAGTCACTGGGTCACAGGATCATAGAGCTGGAACTTTAAGTGGGCCTAAGTGGTGATGTAGTCCAAATTCTCATTTAAGAGGCAAGAAAACTAAGGAATAGAGAGGTTAAATGAATTAGCTGAGATCACTCAGTAAACATTGGTCATGAGAGTTGAACCCACACCTTTGAATTCAGAGTTAGTGCTCTTTCTATGGGTATTTCCTTGACTGCTGCTTCCCACTTTTCGGATTCCTTTTGCCTGTTGCCTTCCCCAACAGGTCATAAACTCCTTGAGGACAAGGACTGTCTTTATTTTTTTTTTTAATTTGTATCCCCAGAACTTAGAACCGTGCCTTGCACAAAAGCAGCACTTAATATGTGTATTTTATTGAACTACTATATTGCCTACCAATTGATAGAATCATTGAATCTCAGTGTTGGAAGGACTCTCTAAGGTCATACATACCATGTATCAATAGAATTGATTATGTACAATACCACTGCAATACCCCTGACAAGTGGGTCTTTATGTGATGACTTCCAGTGACTGTGGAAAACTACTGTTCTTCCTGAAGCAAACAATTCCATTTTCAGATATTTCTAATTGTTAGAGTGGGTTTCATAATGTAGATGTGAAATTTATTTCTCTATAACATACACCCATTGTTCCTAGTTCTGACCCTGAGCAAAACAGAACATGTCTCATCCCTTTCAAAAATGGACATCTTTAGAATATAGATAGATATCTATATCTATATCTATCTATCTATCTATATATATATATATATATATATATATATGAGCAGCATTTATGTCAAATTCACCACTCTCCCAATGTTCTCTTTTCTAGGCTAAACATATCTGTTTTCTTCAATACTTTCTATATCATCACAACAATGGGTCATCTTCCTACTTTCAAATGCCTCCAGAAATGAAGGCGGTAGCTACTCCTCTACCTTCTCATCAATGTGTCAGAATATTACCTCCTTGGATAACTCTAACTATTAATGATTCTTTTTCCTTAAATCAACTCAGAATTTGCCTTCCCGTGTCTTATGCCCACATTAGTTCTTGTATGACTCTCAAAGACTACAAATAAAATCCAATTTTGATGTGACAACCCATCTAAAAATTTGAATTTGAAGACAGAAATAATGTTCTACTCCCTCAGCCATCTCTTTAATATATATCAGTCATTGTCCTGTCTGAATGTATTGTTTTATTTTGATTTTTACCCTGCCTAAATAAAATCCTGAGACAAAGATTGGCACATGGAGAAGTCATTTTGCTTTCTGTCCTTAGAGCGATTGCTTTCATTATGCTATGATAAATGTATTAAGTTATATTTTCCATTTGCCCTTACTATCCTAGAAATGCCCTGAAGGAATGGAAAGTAAATATTAATTAGGGGGCAGAGAGTGAGAGCAGAGCAAGAGGAAAAGTAAGGCAATAAATAAAGAAGGGAGGGATTCTATGGGTTGCATTTCCAGGTAAGGTGATAAAGTAGGGGGTTTGATTATTCAGGGATCATCAGGAGGACAGCAGACCTCAGGAAATTAGGGAAAACTAACGAAGTCATTTAGTAAGGCTAAACAACTAAGCATGTACTGCCAATTGGCTGGGAGGTGGGGAGGGAGAAAACTCATTGTGATCTGCTGGTCCCTAGAAGCACTTTTAAGCTTATAAGCATTTTAATAGCTTCTCATCTTTCTAATAGAATGAACAAGATCCCATCAGTATAGGTGACCTCAAAATCAGTGGTCTGTGTCATGAGGGTGTAGGTACATGGAGAATTAAGGTGACTGAGTGGTCAGGTAGTTTGGATTATTCAGTATCACAAGCAAGTTTGTTGAGAGAGATAAGAAGTCTAAAGCAAAAGTAGTTCAAGTAATGGGAGTACAGAGCTAAGTTCAGGAGATAGAGTGGAAAGGTTAAGAGAGGAAGGCTATCAGAGACAAGGGTGTGGCTTCTTGGAAGTAGGTGCTCCACCCTACTTGGCATCTTTTGCCTCCTGGATTATCCTTCTGTCCCTGAAACCTTCTCTCACTAGAAAATCCCTCTGCCCCAGTGACCCCTTTTTCTAAATTGTCATTCTTCCCAGAATATCCTTTTTAAGGGAGAATCCCTTGCTAAGGAATATGAACTGCTTCATTCCTCATTCCTGACTGTCTGGAATTCTTTCTTCACAAGTTCCCTATTACTATACTCCTTTCTCTACCCATTCCCCACTTTTTTTTCTCTTAATCCTCATTTTATGTTATTTCTGCCCATTAGAATATAAACTCTTTTAGGGCAGAGGCTTTCTATCTTTTTGTTTATATTTGTACTCAGCTTTTAGCACAGTGCCTGGAAAACAGTAAACCACTTAATAAATGCTTGTTGACTTGGCTTGCTTGATAGGGATTTGAGAGTTTCTGTTGCCTTTTTTCTGTGTCAGTCCTGTCCTATCTACTCATCTCTGTTCTGCCCTAGTAAGTTTCCCTTCAGAGGTGCTACTGGTTTCTGACTGAGTATTCTTGTTTTCTATGCCAAGGGACAGACCCAGCTCTTTACAATGTTTTAGGGAGCCTGTAAGGTACTTCTAAGTTATTTGGATTTTTTTTTTTGGATGGTCAAATAGAATATAAAATGCTTAGGCCAGTTGTCTACTTCTGAGCAAAATTGACTTGGACTATATAAAAAACATAGGATCCTATATTTAGAATTAGATTTGACATTATTGGCCCCAGAGATACTTTATTTCTTTTAGCCTCAATTTCCTCACCTATAGAATGAAAATAATAATACTTGTACTATTTTCTGCACATAATTGTGATGAAGATAAGATGAAAACATTAACATTATACATTAATATCAACTGCTAGGTGATCACAACTAGCAAAATCAACTCAGTCCGGACTCCCAAAAGAATACCTTAAAATTCACTATCATAAGAACCGAAACGAAAGATTGGAAACAAAGATTTGGGTGATGTGAACAAAGGGGGAGAAAGATGATTTGAAGTAGAATGATTGAGAACAACAATTTACTTTACTAAAAACAACGTGCAATGAATTTTGGCTGAACAACCTTCAACATATTTAGATGACGGCTCACATGTACATACTGCTTTCTTCTTTTGTTTGTGTGTGAAGCCATTTCCTCACGGCAGTGAAATGAGGCAGTGGTACAAATATTACCAATCTCATTGTGCAGATAAGACATCTGAGGCAGGGAAAGATTTACTGTCTTATTCATATTCACACAGCTTGTTAAGTTTCTGAGGTGGAACCGAAGCCTGAGTTTCCTGAGTTCACGTCTAACATTATTTGTCCTATATCATATACATGGCTCCTCCCAGATCAGTGTCCCGGTTCCTATCTTTATGTTTTTTGAATTTATTACCACACCCTAGTAAACTGTGTTGGCAAATGGGAAAAGAAGGTTGAGGTAAACCGACAGACCTCAAACCTATCACTTGGTTAGGAAGATGTCTACCCCAAGCATGTGAAGATTTTTCCTGGTAGAATGGGCAGATGAAAACAATTTGTTCCAATAGCCATGAAGGCAACTGAAGAAGACACTGTGGAGTGCTCAGAGCTTGGTCAGCCTTCAAAGATGCCGAGGTTGTCCGCCGCATTCTGGGCCATCAGTAGACATCTTAACTTTTGTCGTGCCACTCGGGAAGAGAGAGTAATGATGCTGATTGTGCAACTCTGCCTCACTTAAATCCAATTCATGTGCAAGTCAAGACATCACCCCTCATGTAATTGGTCCTCTTCAAAAATGAAGGATGAGTAACAAGAAATGTACTTTCAAACTGGTCCTTTTTTAAAAAAACAGAGTTTGTTTCTTTCTCTAAAGGGAAGAAGAAAAAATTTTAGGAAACTAGGAATTACCCTATTTCAGTATTTAGAAATCAAACACTCTGCCATGGATACTGAGTGTTATATTATGGAGTGATATATTATGGGATTTGGAAAGGTTGGCCTAAAGCAAACCTCATTTTAAATGATGATCTCATGACTTGACAATTTTGTATTGAAGGGAAGGGGCGAAAGAACTCAAGTGAAATGTAAACAGATAAGGTGGGGATAGGGAAGAAGAGGATGGGAAGAATAGAAATTTCACAGAGGCCACAGTAACAGGACACCAGAGTTTTCTACTGTTATTAAAGAAAGGAATACTTTCATGTTCCAAAGTTATCTGACTCACAAAATTACTGAATATCAGAGGTAGAAGAGACCTCCCTTCTACCTCGCCCAAAATTATTCTGAGGAGGAAAATGAGGCCTCAAGAGGTTAAGTGATAGGTTCATAGAAGTTGCTTTTTTAAAAATCAACTGTAAAATTAGTATAGATGTGATATTCAGATAACTTCCCCACTGGATTATGCTAAAATGAAGTGCTGAAGGATGGAGGCCATTTTGCCCCTGAATCATAGGTTTTTATAGCTCAAAGAAAATTCTGACTTATTCACTTTACAGATGAGGAAGGAGACCCAAGGAGGGAAAGTGATTTGTCCTGTTTCACACATCTCATGATCCTGTCTTTAGTACAGTGCAATAGTAGGCATAATCAAGTATTTAAAAGTGTATCTGGATGATGGTGATATAATGATAAACATTTTTTTTGGAGAGCAGAGTCCAGTGAAATTTTCCCAAAAAAAAAAGTAAGTCAGATAAGAAATCATTCTAAGAGATAGGAAAGAATTTTATTCCCAGATAAAGTTCTGAGTCCTCAGTCTGAACTACATTAGACTGTCATTGCTCACCAGATTAAGGAGTTAGGAGACCTGAGTTCAAATGTCATCTTTACTACTTATTAGCTCTCTGATGACTGGGAAGCCCTTTTACATTTCAGAGCATTTTCCCTATAGCAAATTGGAGATGATACTTGAATAAATAAAAACAAGCTTATAAAGTACTTTATGACCATCAAATAGTAAGTAAATGTGAGTTTATTAGCAAGATGAGACACTGATATTATAATCCAGATTTTAAGGAAAAAGAGACCAAAGTTCTCATAATTTAAATGACTTGCCCATGATATGGCCAAGTATCAGAAACTTGACTTGAACCAAGATCTCTGAACTTCAAGTCCAGGATTCTAAAAATCTAAAAGTGTGAGAATTAAGTTGAAAATACATTTTTACTTATTTATTGAAATATGGAATCACTTGCGAAGACCTTTTCCTGAATTGATGCATCTTTGTCATTTAAAAAAATTCATGATTTCAACTAAAGTAATCATTGAACTATTTCAACAAATATTTGAATGCAGAATATTACAACCTCAATTTACTTCAATTCAATAGACATTTATTAAGCATATACTGTTTGCAAGGAAATATGCTTGATGTTAGTGATTCACAGATAGAAAATGAAGCAGTGTTTGCCTCGTAATATTTTTCAATAAACAATATTCATAAGCAAATTGAATTAGAAATAATACCCATTTAAGCAACCTGTGCTTCCTGTTTGTGATAAATGAATCGTGAATCATTGTCTTACAATGCAATGGAAGAGCTGACGATGTGAAGAGAAAAGTGAGAGTCTTTTCTCTTAAGGAGCTCACATTCTAAATAGGTGCAACAACCCATAAAGGAGATGTTGGTTTCACTGAAGATAGAAAGGATAAGTGGCATTATATTTATTGTCTAGCAGGTTAATTGGGGAAGGGGGCCTCCTTGCCTTATCTGATGAATAAATGTTGAGAAGAAGGTAGTTGGTCCAAAGGTCTGAGTGGAGTTGGACTCTCAGTTACTCCAATAAAGGTGGGGAAGAAGGGCTCAGAATTTAGTGAGAATAAACATTTAATAACTATTAGAATCAAGAAAATGGAAGTTATGAAGAATGGGAAAGTTCCTGACTGCCTACTGCTTATAGAAACCCAAGTGCATGTTATTGCTCTATAATAAAAGCAAATCACAGAATGTCAAATCCCAGAAAGGGAGTTCAAGGCCATCTGGTCCAGTCCCCTGCTGTAGCCAGGGGAACCTGCCATCCATTCCACAAAGAGTTGTGTATTTTTCTGTTGCCATCCTTTTAGGTTAGACAGACAGCTCTCTATCTGAAACATTTAACTGGAGAAAATAAAGATATTCTAGGCCTCTCTTGGTATAATGCATCATAAATAGGAAATATTTTCTCTTGATTTAGTATTGAACACTGGTGTCCAGCAGCATCCAACACTAAATTCTTTCAATCCCAAAGGACAACCAAGTGATGTCAAACAGTATTTACTAGCCAGCCATAATTGGTCCACTGAACCCATTATGCATAAATATGCAAATTTGTATGAAGACAATTTTTAAATGTGATTTCTAAACTACTTCTCTCATGCATCATGCTTGTGCCTAGTTGTACTCCTCAGGAATGTGCCAGAAAAGACTAATTAGCATTGTCACTTGCATAATAATTATTGTGTTTAGGACAAAATGGGAGATTCAGTCTGGTACTGTTTTGCTGAAATAGCATAACTTGTGATTCACTACATACAGCAATTATTGGTTGTGTGTGAACAGTTTTTTGATAGTATTTTTCAAAATATAGAAAATCTCCTCTGGTAAGGGAAATTGAATGTGAAAAGCACAATCTGTGTGGTCCATTGTACAGTCTGGTGAGTGGCATCTGCTTAAATTGGATCAGGAAAACATGAATTTCCACCCTTGTTTTCGTTTGGTTTCCAGTAGGACAAATAAAGGGCTTAGCAGAGATCCATGTACTTCTAGCCTAGGTCAAGAAAGAGATCCTACCCTACTTTTTGAGGGGGGAGGAACTGTTCTTTGCTTGGGTTGGTTAAATTGGTATTGTTACATTGAGACTATTTATCTGGAACTTAAGTCATAAATCTGTTTAATATTTCATACAGTTTATATCCCCAAAGTACAGGGAAGTTATCTGGGACAGCTGGATGAGGAAATGTCGGTAACTGTTATAGAAACCCAAGTGCATGCAACACATGTCAGGATGAAACTGTTCTAGTCTATTCAGGTAAGCTCCAACTGTAAAACAGGTGAAAACTATACTTATTTAGGACTCCCAAAGTGATTCAGGGTTAATTCAGTACTTTGATCTATGTACAAAGTCTCTCTTAAAAATCCTAGCCCAAAGCAAACTTTTTAAATTGAATTTTTCCAAGGAACTTGAACTACCTTAATAATTGACTTTAAGTCATCATATTTAATCTGATATGCTTTATCAAATGTTCGCAATGTGAAAGACATTGTGAAATGTAATGAAAATCACAAAAGCAGTTCATATTCTTTTAAGGAGATTCAAGATATAAACAGCTAACTACCCACATGACCGTTTAAGGATAGTATTTATACACTAGGAAGATCAGGAAGGTATTCAGGAGTTGAGCCACCAAGGATGGCAGAGGATGAGGGTAGGGTACATTCCAGGCTCCAGGAACAACAGCCTATGTAAAGGCAGAGAGAGAGGAATGAGGAAGCTGAACCACATGAGGTAAGGTTTTGTAAAGAGGATTGGTTGAACAAAATTGGCATTTTTTGACTGAAAAAGTGAACATTGAGATGAGGAAAAAGAATTGGGGTGATAATTAATTTCAAACTTTGGCAAGAACATCCTGGGGATTGATTGTTGGAATAACTTGGGCATAACTCAGAGTAATGGGATAAAGTTTCAGAGAGGTTGCAAGAAACACCATAATTTTGGTCACACAGGTTTACAATTTTGGAGTTGTTCTCAGGTATTCATTCTCCATTAATCAGTTCCAAGTCTACTGATTCTATCTTTACAACATATCTCCTATTTGTCCCTTCCTTTCCTTTTTTATTACTATTTCAAATAAAATTTATCACTTTAACAATTTTTTCTTTTTATACAACCCCTCGCTTCCACAATTCACTCACTCACTAAGAGGGCAAACAATATATCAATTATACATGTGAAAACAGACAAAGCAGTTCCATTTTAGCCATTTAGTTAAAAAATGAAGAAAAAATAAAGCAAGAAAATTATGCTTTAATTTGCATTCAAAATCCGTCAGTTCTCTCTCTGGAGGTGGACAGTGGTTTTTTTTTATTATTATAAATACTTTGGATTTATCTTAGATCTCTCTATTGATCAGAGAAGTCAAGTCTTTTAGAGTTTATCGTTATTACAACATTGTCGATATTGTGCACAATGACCTCCCCAGTCCTTACTTCACTTTGCATCAGTTTATATAGGTCTTGTCATATTTGTATGTTTTTTTCTTCTTCCTGAAACCAACTTCCTCATCATTTCTTATAGTACAATAGTACTTCATCATAGTCATAAACTACAACTTGAGCAGACATTCCCCTATTGATAAGAGTCTCTTCAATTTCCAGTTGGAAGACACCTTAATGATTATCTACCCCAACCCCCTCATTTCCCAAATAGAAACTAGAATCTGTCTGTGGTTGGTGATGTTAAAATTCAAATGATCCTATCTAACTTAAGATACAGACTTGAAGTTGTACTAATCAAGTCACAAAGAAGAGACATTTAAAACTACACAAAACTACAAAATTCATTTGGATAAACAAGAGGTCAAGAACATAAAATGAAAATATTATAAAAATAGAAGTGAAGGAAACAGGTTTACTAGACCTCAAACTATGTTCTAAAACAGGAGTCATCAAAAGCTATTTCGTGTTGGTTAAATAATTTAAAAAGCAGAGAGATGAAAAGATTTAACAAAATATACAATGTTTGATGAACAAAAGAACGTAAATTATTGGAAGAAAGATTCTCTTTTTGACAGGAATTACTAGGAAGTAGTTTAACATACACATACACACATAATAGTTTTAAAATAACATCTTACATTATGTGCAAGATGTGTACATATTTCCAAAATGTTCACACTCTAATTTAGAGATTCTGTTGCTAGTGATACACTGCAGGGAGGCTATTGACAAAGACTCTATAAGATTTTTATAGAGGCACTATTTGTTGTTGCAAAAGACTGGAAGCAACATATATGCTCATTGATTGAGACTGGCTAAAGGAATTATGGTAGATGGATATAATGGAAAAGTGCAGAGAAAAGTACTGAAGAAAATATAAATATAATAAAACTTATATGAACTGAAACATAATGAAGGGAACAGAACCAAAGAAATCATATACAAAACAAACTGACTACAAGAATGTAAACAGAAATAAAGACAATAGAAAATTAATGCTATTAAATTGTAAAGAATAAGCTTAAGTCCAAGGTAGAGAAAATGAAAGATAACTCTGCAAAGGCATGACAGTTAACAGATGAGGAACATTGTATTTTGTCATATATTAATCAGGTTAGTTGCATTTTTCATCTTTTTATTTAAAATAATCTTTATTATAAGCCTTCTTGTTGTTTAGCCTTCCTCCCTGGGAAGGCTAAAGGAAAAAAAATTAATGATCTCCATGATAGATATAAAAATCAAAGAAATAAATATGTATCCATTAAAATTAAAAGAAAGGAGATTAACCATTATTTACAACTACACCTGGAAGAAGATTTTTTGAAATTTGTTATGAACTGTTATGAACAAACATCAGTGTGAACACTTGCACACAAAACAAACAGAGGAATATTATATAAGTATATGTGGCTGTCAATATATATTACGTTTCATTTGTAATCATATAATAAATTTACCATGGAAACACCAATATTATTTGTGTCTCTTTATGAACTTCCTTCTGCTCTCTTCTTTGTATTTTTATATATTTCATTAGTACTCCTTTTTCCTTGTTTTCTATTTGTTTCCCATCACTCTAACTACCTATTCACTCTGTACTCCATATAAAAACCCCTTTAAAACAAATGAATATGTCAAAGAAAACAAATACATATATTGACTGTGCCTGAAAATACACGTTATTATGTACTTCTATTTTATGACCTTTTTGCCAAGACTAGAAACATGATTCACCATCAATAATCAGCATATGTGACTGACCACTGAATTGACAGAATTCTTAGTCTTTCCAAGTTGTTTCCTTTACATCGTTGTGGTCATTATATAAATTTATCTCAGGTATCTCATTACATAATGCAACAATTCACAAAAGTCTTCCTAGGTTTCTCTGAATTTGCCCATTTTATCATTTTTATGATACAATATTTCAATATACACATATGCCATAATTCATTTAGGCTTTTTCTAATGGATGGTGACATAGTCTGTTTCCATTTCTTTATTAAATTAAATAGGCTACTATAAATATTTTTATACATATAAGTATTTTCTCTCTTCGATTTTGAGGACAAGATATATGATGTAATTTCTGGCATTTTCTGGTCAAAAAGTATTTACAGTTTACTGATTTGGGTAATATATCTGTGTTTTTCAAAATGTTTGGTTCAATTCACAGATCTAATAGTAGTGAATTACTATGGCTTTCTTCTCATTGACCTTTCAACATTTGTAATTTTTTTATCATGTTTGCCAATTTTAAATATTTAAGAATAGAATTTCTGAGTTATTTTAAATTGTGTTTCTATCATTATTGTCATCAAGAATTTGGAATATTTTTTCATAACACTGTTGAGAATTTAATTTTCTGCTGTTGAGAAAAATGTGTTAGTAACCTCTGACTCTCTACTTAGTGACCTCCTTCTTATACTTATGTCAATTCTTTACGGATTTTGAATATCACACATTTATTAGCCAAATTTCCTGCAAAGATCTTCCCCAATAAATGATTATCTTCAAATTTTAATTTTATTCATTTTTAATGCAAGAAAATCTATTAATGTTTATTGAATCACATTAATGGCTATGATTTTTAATTGTGAATGTTTTTCTGTCATAATTCTCTTTTTTCCCTGTCTTGGTCCCCTCACCCTTTTATCTATTTTTAAAAATGTATTTATTTTAAGTATTCAACATTCATTTCCACAAAATTTTGTGTTCCAAATTTTCTCTCAATCTCTCCCCTAGTCCCACCCCAAAATGCCTTGCATTCTGATTGCCCATTCTACCAATGTGCCCTCCCTTCTAACATTCCTCCCTTCCCTTACCCCCATCTTTTCTCTTGTCCTGTAGGGCAAGATAAATTTCTATACCCCATTACCTGTATTTCTTATTTCTCAGTTGTAGGCAAAAACAATTCTCAACATTTGTTCCCAAAACTCTGAGTTCCAACTTCTCTTCCTTCCTCCCTACCCATCCATCCCTGCTGAGAAGGCAAGCAATTAAATATAGGCTATATATGTGTAGTTTTGCGAATGACTTCCATAATAGTTATGTTGTGTAAGACTAACTATATTTCCCTCCATCCTATCCTGCCCCCCATTTCTTCTATTCTCTCTTTTGACCGTGTCCCTCTGTCCTCCCATTTGCCCTCCCTTCCATCATCCCCCACAACCTGCTCATCCCTTCTCCCATATTTTCCTGTAGTGTAAGATAGATTTTCACACCAAATTAAGTGTGCATGTTATTCCTTCCTTCAGCCAAATGTGATGAGAGTAAGCTTCACTTTTTACCCTCTCCTTTCCCCCTTTTCCCCTCCATTGGAAAAGCTTTTTTTGCTGCCTCTGTGGGAGATAATTTGCCCATTTCATTTCTCCCTTTCACCTCCCGATATATTCCTCTCTCACCCCTTAATTTTATTTATTTTAGATATGATCCTTTCCTATTCAATTCACTCTGTTCTCTCTGTCTCTGTCTTTCTCTCTCTCTGTGTGTGTGTGTGTGTGTGTGTGTGTGTGTGTAATCCTTCCAACTACCCAGATACTGAGAAAAGTTTCAAGAGTTACAAATATTATCTTTCCATGTGGGAATGTAAACTTTGATAAGTCCCTTATGATTTCTCTTTCCCATTTACTGTTTCATGCTTCTCTTGATTCTAGTGTTTGAAAGTCAGATTTTCTATTCATCTCTGATCTTTTCATCAAGAATGCTTTAAAGTCCTCTATTTCACTGAATGACCATTTTCCCCCCTGACGTATTATACTCAGTTTTGCTGGGTAGGTGATACTTGGTTTTAATTCTAGTTCCTTTGACTTCTGATGTTCCTAGCCCTTCAATCCCTTAATGTAGAAGCTGCTACATCTTGTGTTATCCTGATTGTATTTCCACAATACTCAAATTGTTTCTTTTCTAGCTGCTTGCAATATTTTCTCTTTGACTTGAGAACGCTGGCATTTTACTACAATATTCCTAGGAGTTTCTCTTTTTGGATGTCTTTCAGGAGGTGATCAGTGGATTCTTTCAATATTTATTTTGCCCTCTAGTTCTAGAAAATCATCAAGATGATATCTAGACTCTCGTTTTGATGGTGGCTTTCAAGTAGTCCCATAATTTTTTAAATTGTCTCTCCTGGATCTATTTTCCAGGTAAGTTGTTTTTCCAATGAGATATTCACATTATCTTCCATTTTTTCATTCTTTTGGTTTTGTTTTGTGATTTCTTGGTTTCTCATGAAGTCATTAGCTTCCATCTGTTCTATTCTAATTTTTAAAGAGTTATTTTCTTCAGTGAGAATAGCTAATTCTGCTTTTGAAAGCATTCTTCTCCTCATTGGCTTTTTGGACCTCTTTTGCCAATTGAGTTAGCCTATTTTTAAAGTTGTTATTTTCTTCAGTATTTTTGGGGCCTCCTTTAGCAAGCTGTTGAATTGCTTTTCATGATGTTCTTGCATTGCTCTCATTTCTCTTCCCAATTTTTCCTCCACTTCACTTACTGGATTTTCAAAATCCTTTTTGAGCTCTTCCATGGCCTGGGACCATTGCATATTTATTTTGAAGGTTTTGGATGTAGAAGTCTTGACTTTTATGTCTTCCCCAATGGTAAACATTGTTCTTCCTCATGTAAAAGTATGGGAGAGAATACCTGTTCACCCAAGAAAGTAACCTTCTATAGTCTTATTTTTTTCTCCCTTTTTTGGCCATTTTCCCAACCAGCTACTTGACTTTTGGGCCCATTGTCAAAAGTAGGAAATTTTCTGGGGACCTGTATGATCTCAGTTCCTCCAAGGTGTCATAATCACAGGAAAGGAGTTTGCTCCTTGGTGTGACTGGCAGCTGAGCAGAGAACTGCTCAATTCCCCCAGTGCTTTAACCTGAGCTCTCCAGCAAAGGAGCAATGGATGCAGGTTGCTGCATACCTGCCTGCCATGGCCACCAGCAGCTACTGCTGCCCCCTGCTGCTGCCACCTCTGCTGCCACCTTGAGTTAGGCCTAGGGGAGGACCCTGCTTCTTTCTTGTTCTGGTTGAAAATGCCCTTTCACTGACCTTTGGCGCCTGTGGGTTGAGGGATCTGGGAACCACCAGTTCTGCTGGGGATTTGGACCCTGAAGCTTGCTCTGGTCCTGCTTCTCCAGGTGCCTGCATGGCTAAAGCTAGGCTGGGCTCCACTCCACATCTAATGTGATAGCCCTTTCCTGTTGGCCTTCCAGATCACCGTTGGCTGGAAATCTCCACTTGGTTGTTCTATGGCTTTTGCTGTTCTAGAATTTGTTGACAGTCTTTCTTTACAGTTATTTTATGGGCTGTGGGGAAAGAGCTGGAATATATATATGTCTTTCTACTCTGTCATTTTGACTCTGCCCCCCTCTTTTATCTATTTTTAATAATATTTTATTTTTTTTCTCAATTACATGTCAGGACAATTTTTAGCATTCATTTTTACAGGATTTTGAGGTCCAAGTTTTTCTCCCTTCTTTACCTCTGTTCTCTCTTCTGAAAATGGTAGGTAATTTGATAGGTTATGTATGTGCTATCATGTAAAACTTATTGTTATATTAGTCACAGTTGTTAAAGAAGAAATAGATCAAAAGAATCAAACCATGAAAAAAGAATAATGTAAGTAGGAAAAAATGTTCTTTAATCTGCTTTCAGAGTTGATCAGTTCTTTATCTGCATGTGGATAGCATTTTCCTTCATGAGTCCTTTGAACTTGTCTTGGGTCATTGTGTCACTGAGTCATTCATAATTGAGCATCATACAATGTTGTGATATTGTACACAGTATTTTCTTAGTTCTTCTCATTTAACTTTGCATAGGTTTGTACAAATCTTAGCAGGTTTTTCTGAAATCTGCCTGTTTATCATTTCTTATTGCACAATAGTATTATTGAATTACATTCATATACCACAGCTTGTCTGGCCATTCCCCGATTGATGGGCATCCCCTCAGTTTCCAATATTTCACCACCATAAAAGTGGCTACCATAAATATTTTTGCACATGTATGTCCATTTTCAGTGATTTCTTTGGAACACAGACTGAGTAATGGTATTGTTAGATCAAAGGGAAGATATAGATTGGTTGCCCTTTGGGCATAGTATCAAATTGTTGTCTAGAATGGTTAGATCAGTTACCAACTACTAACTGAGCATTAGTGTCACAATTTTCCCACATCCTATCCAACATGTATCATTTTCCTTTTTTGTAATATTAACCAATCATATAGGTATGAGGTGGTACCTCAGAGTGGTTTAAATTTGAATTTATTTAATCAAAAGTTAAATCACTTAGAGAACTTCTTCATATGCTTATAGATAACTCTGATTTCTTCATCTTCATATCCTTTGACCATTTATCAATTGGGAAATGGCTTATATTCTTATACATTTGAAACATTTCCCTATATATTTGAGAACTAAGGACCTTACCAGAGATATTTGCTGTAACAATTATTTTCCAGCTTTCTGCTTTCCTTCTAACTTGGTTGCATTGTTTTTGTTTTTACAAAAGCTTTTTAATTTAATAGAACCAAAAATAGCTATTTTACATTATGTAATGCTCTCTATCTCTTATTCATTGATGAATTTTTATTCTCCCCACAGATCTGACAGGCAAATTATTTTTTCTCTTCTAGCCTGTTTATGAGATAACCATTTATGTCTAAATCATTCACTCATTTTTATCTTATCTTAGTATATGGTATGGTATATTGTTCTATACCTAGTTTTTGTCCTATTGTTTTCCAATTTTCTCAGCAAGTTTTGTCAAATCAGTAAGTTCTTATCCCCAAAGCTGGGGTTTTTGTTTTTGTCAAACTCTGGATTATTATGTTCATTGCATACTGTGTCTCTTCTTTCACATTTTTTCACCTCATGAATTACCTTGATTTTCTTGACCTTTTGCTCTTTAACATAAAAAATGTAGTTTGAGTGATATGGCATTTAAGGAGTGAATTAGTTTAGTTACAATTGTCATTTTTTTATTATATTGACTCAGTGTACACAGGACCAATTATTTAGAACTGGCTTTATTTGCTAGAAAAACCATTTGTAATTGTATCCATATAGTTCCTGGGTAAATCTTGGCAGATTGATTTCTAAGTATTTTATATTGTTTCCAAGTACTTTAAATGGAATTTCTATCCCTTGCTTCTCAGCTTTTTGGGTCATTTAAAGAAAAGCTGATGATTTATAGGGGTTTCTCTTATATTTTGCAACTTTGCTATGGTTGTTAATTATTTCAGTTAGTGTTTTAGTTAATTTTCTAGGAATCTCTAAGTATATCATCAAATAATCTTCAAGGAGTGATACTTTTATTTCTTCATTGCCTATCCTAATTACTTCTATTTCTTTTCCTTCTCTTATTACTATATCTAACATTTCTAGTACAATATTGAATAATAGTGGTGACAATGGGTATACTTGTTTCATGCCTGATTTTATTAGGAAGGCTTCTAGCTTATTTCCATTACAGAAAATGCTTCCTTATGGTTTTAGATAGATACCACTTACTGTTTTAAGGAATAACCCCTATATTCCTGTATTCTCTGGTGTTTTTCATATGAATGGGTGCAGTATTTTGTTAAAAGTTTTTTTCAATATGTTTAATAGGAATGCATATGTAGAGCCTATATAGGACTGCAGGCTATCTTTGGGAGAGGGGAGGGAAGGGAGGAGGAGAAAATTTAAAACATATGGAAGTGAATGTTGAAAACTAAAAATAAATTAATCGACTTAAAAAATTTTTCGAGCAGGTGGACTGCAGAAAAAACCTGGCAAGAATTACATGAACTAATGCTGAGTGAAGTGAGAAGAACCAGGATAACATTGTACACAGTAGCAGCAACATTTTACAAGGATCAGTTATGAATTACTTAGCTCTTCTCAGCAATATAACGTTCCAAGACAATTTCAAAAGACTCATGATACAAAATATAATCCACATCCAGAAAAAGAGCTACAGAGTGGGAATGCAGATGGAAGCACTTTTATCTTTTTTTGTTTGTTTTCTTTCTTGTGTTTGTTCTTTTTTGTTCTCGTTCTTCTTTCACATGACTAATGTGGAAATATGTTTAATATGATTGTGCACATATACCCTATTTCAGAATGCTTTCATTGTGGGAAGGGAAGAGGGGGAAAGAAGAAAAAGCTAGGAACTCAAAATCTTACAAAAGTGAGTGCTGAAAATAAATCATTAAAATATATATTTTTAAAATAAAAATGTTTTTTCAACATCTGAGATTTTTTACTGTTTTTGGTATTGATATAGTCAATTATATTGATAGTTTTCTTAATATCAAATCAATCCTATGTTCCTGGTATAAATTCCACCTGGTCTTAGTGTATAATCCTTATAGTATATTGCTACAATCACCTTGTTGGTATTTTGTTCAAAATTTTTGCATCAGTATTCATTAGCAAGACTGGTCTATATTTTTTCTTTCTCCGTTTTAATTCTTCCTATCAGCTCCATAGTTGTACCACAAAAGGAGTTTGGTAGGGCTCCTTTTTCATCTATTTTCCCAGGTATCACAATTAATTGTTCTTTTAATGGTTGGTAGAACTCACTCAGTAACCCACCTGGTCCGAGGTATTTTTTCCTAAGGAGTTCATTTATGGCTTGTTCAATTTCTTTTTCTAAGATTAGTCTCTTTCAGCATTCCAATTTCCTGATTTTTTTAATCCAGGTAATTCATATATTTCTAAACATTGATTGATTTCACTTAGATTGTCAGATTTATTGACAGACAATTGGGCAAAATATTTCCTAATGATTGCTTTAATTTCTTCATCATTGGTGGTAATTTCACCCTTTTCATTTTTTGACACTGGATATTTGGTTCTCTTCTTTCGTTTTTTTTAAATAAAATTATAACCATACCAATCAAACTACCAGATAATTATTTTCTATAGCTAGAAAAATAATAGCAAAATTCATCTGGAAGAACAAAAGATCCAGAATGTCAAGGGAATTAATGAAAGGAAATGGTAGGGAAAGTGGTCTAGCCCTATCAGATCACAAATTATATTTTAAAGCAGCAATCATTAGAATCACTTGGTATTGTCTAAGAAATAGAGAGGAAGGGTGGAGTCAAGATGGCGGAGTAGAAAGACTCACATTTGCTAGCTCCAAACCCACAGCCCATAGATTTCCTGTAAAAAAACTCCTGACAAATTCTGGAACAATGGAAGCCACACAGCAACACAGTGAAGGAGATTTCCGTTGCAGAGAACCCTGAAAAACCCACCACAAAGGTACCCTGGACTGGAGCGGAGCCCTGCCCTGCGGAGTCCTCCCCACCCCCGCCCCGGCCACACGGCACTGAGAGGAGCGAGCAGAGCCCAGCAGGCGTCAGGGACCTGAATCTCCGGGCGGCCACAAAGGTCCCTCCACCCACAGACACACAGGTCAGTGACAGAGACGGGCTGAAAGGGGAGCGAGTATCTCCGGGACTCAGACCCCCTCGGGAGGCTGCGGCCCCTTGGCCAGAGGCAGAGGAAGAGGCCTCTTGGCCAGAGGCTTCCAGAGCAGGCAGGAGCTCCATCCCAGCTCCATTAAAAAGATCTCTGCATAAACCCCCTGAGGGAACTGAGCCTGGGAGGCAGCCCTGCCCCCACCTGAGAATCAGCAGATAAGCTCCCATTAAATAGCAGTCAGGCCTGCCTCCAAAAGCCCTGAGGCTAGGGAGCAGCATTTGAATCTGAGACCCCAAGCACTAGCTGGGCGGACCTAGGCCTGGGGTGGAGAGGACTCTCAGAAGTCAAGTAACTGGCTGGGAGCATTGGAATCTCCGACCCCAAGCACTAGCTGGGCGAATCTGGGCCAGGGAGTGGAGAGGACT
>CM053769.1:279457938-279473380 GCA_028658325.1 Potorous gilbertii | reverse complement strand
TGTTGTTCAATGGACCATGTCTTAACTATCCCTCCATCACACAGTGTTTTACAGATTGGAGGTGCTTCTTAGTAGGTTGTTAAATAATGCAAGTGAGGCCCCAGAAGTAATGGTTTCTACACTATAAAAGGGAAGTGATTATTTTCAAAACACTTAGAGAAGTTAATTCATTAATCACTACATATATCATACCCTGTCACATCATATCTGGTTGGAATGGTTATGATTCTAAATGGTAGAATCTATGTAGAGCAACAGAAACTCTAGTTGGCATAATAGAAGGAACTTTTGTCTTGTAGGCCCAAAATTTATAACAGAAAAGGAAGATCTTTAAAAATTCTTTCAAGTCAGAGGATGTCTCTTCCTTTTCCTCGTTCCCCTCCTCTGCCTCCTCTTCCTCCTTCTTAGTATGTTTTTTTATTTTAGACTTAAATATAAGATGAGAAAAGAAAAAAAAACACATTGTCATGTATACAGCAGACCATAAGAGAGAACTGAATATGAAACAATAATTTTACATTTCAAGAAAACCCACACAATACATACTACGCATTGTTTTCCAAGCTGCACAGCTTTCTCTTGCCTCCCTATTAGTTTTCTTTGTTTTATGCTGTGTACACTTTATTTTTCTCCCTTCCCTCCCTTCACCATGCAAAGAAGGCTACAATTGTGAATATCTATATCTCTATATATCTATATACACATATACATAGATATCTATAAACATACATTCATATACATGCATATATATGTATATACACATACACACATTAGTATAAATATGTGTAAAACATATGTATAAAATATGTGTATTTCTTCCTAGCATCTGTGTCTCTAAAGGTGGATAGCATCTTCCTACATAATTCCAAGGCTTTCAACATTTTTTTTTAAATCAACCAGTTCATTTCCTATACCACAACTAAATTCTAATCCAATCAAATCCTGAGGATTGAGTATGAGAGTTTTCCCAAAAATTTACTGCATTCCTTCTATTCTTGGATAAATTTTAATTTATAATTATCAAAATTATCCTTTTTATAATTCAAAAATGCTCTCACTTTTTAATATAGTTTAAGATCTGATTGTGCTGAATCTGTTTCCTTTACATCTTCTTTCCTGGGTTTCTTTGAAGTTCCTAACCTTTTTTCTTCCAAATGAACTTTGCTATTATTTTTTCTAATTCAGCAAAATATTTTTAATAATTTAATTGGGATGACATTGAATAAATAGGCTAGGTAAAATTGTCATTTTAAAAACTATATTGGCTTTTTCTACCCATTAATAATAAATATTACTTCAATTGTTTAGATATGAGTTTATTTGTATAAAAAGTATTTCATGATTATGTTTACATAGCTCCTGTGTCTGTTTTGGCAGATACATCCTCAAGTATTTTATACTGTCTAGATGTTTTAAATAGTCTAAAACAATATTTAATACTATTGCTGGCATCGTGTAGTTTCTCTCTTTTTCACTTTTGAGTAAATCTATTTTAACTTTATCTTTGAGAATATGATTAATATTGTGGATATCTCTATTTTTGTATTTGTATTCCCAGTGTATAGCACTAGAATCCTCAGCACATGATAAGGACTTAATGTTTTTCTTTCATTCATTTTGTCATTCATATAGTCAAGTGTTCTCATTTAATAAAGGAAGAGATTGAAATCAAGAGAAGTGAATGCCAAAAGTCAACTGTATAGTATCAGGAGAGAATTTTAACTTAGGTCCTCTAAACTTATTACTCTTTCTACTACTTAATTTCAAATCATAGTTCTACATCTTACTGGCTGCATGATACTGGACAGGTCCATTTACCTCCTTAAGTCTTGGTTTCCTCCTCCAAAAATGAAGGCAATACCTGTTCAATCCCCTTTTGCAGGGGTGCTGAGATGATCAAATGAAATTGTGTATGCAAGAGCTCTCCGTAGCTGTAAGCTGTTATTATTGACAACACTGTGCCTTCTATAGGCTATTTTCAAAACCAACAATATGCTCTCTTGCATATTTTCAAATGACTCCTGTCTTGCAAAACATCATAGTCTTTGGCATTTTTGCACATATTGAGTTTCAAGCTGCTTGTGCTGAAAAAGCCCTAATGCTGTGCTCAGAATTGCTTATTCATTCAATGAGCATTAATGAAGTTCTGGCTGCTGCAGTCATCACACAGGGAGCTAGAGGGACGACAAAGGATGGAAGAGCCACAGTCCATATTCTTGGCAGGCTTACAATTCACAGCACAAGAGCACTAGGACCATGCCAAATGGTAATAAGCTCATAGGATTTATAGCTGAGAGGTAGCTTAGAGATCATGGAATCTGACCTCTTCATTCTAAAGAGGAAGAAACTAAGACCCAAAGAGGGAAAGCCTGCCAACCTCACATAGTTAAGTTTTGTCCATTGCTGAGCCTAGGATTCTCTCTCCAGCATACTCATCAATCATTTTTCATTTTTTCCCTTTAACTCTCCTATGAGGTTCATTTATTTATTAGGCACCCACTTTTCCTATTTTGGGGGAACATGATGGGGTGCAGAGGATGGAGAACAATAAATCATAGAGTATTGTCTCTTATGGGAGTAGGGAGTTACCATATCCAACAGTACAATGCCTGCACTGGTGAAGTCATGAATCTTTTAAGAATTTGAATTGTCTGTCAATGAGAATCTCTTATTTCTATGGATTTGAATTAGAAATTTAAAGATGGACTTATGATGGAATTAAAATATTTTAGTCCTGAAACCAATCTGGGACATCATCTTATCTAATTCTTCACTTTATAAAGGAGAAAACTGAGGCCCAGAAAGGGGAAGTAACTTGACAAAGGTCATACAGCAACCAGTCAGGAGCAGATCCATGACTACAGTGAAGGCCTCCTCCATCTCAATACAGTGCTCATTCCTTGGGGAGTACTTTGGGGAGAATAAGCAAAGTTTCCTCTAATTTCCTGTCTCCTCACTTCTTTCTTTGTTTTTGAAACTAAGCTCAAAGCTATTGTGTGAAGGGCAAACAGAAGGAAGCCAAATACTAGATAAACATTTTTAAAATGTCATCCAGAGATACTGCAGAGTAAAGGATCTAGAGCCTCATGGCAATGTCAGCTGGCCATGAGGCTGTGGAATATTGCACTGTAGACTGAGTTCTAGGAGAACAACTTTCCTCCTATACTCAGTGCTTTTGTTTCGGTGGTGGACAGATATTTTTACTGTTACAGTCTCTACCTTAGAAAAATAAACAGATTGAGACCTTAGGAGACAATTTTTACATTACAGCTTTAGCTATCCTCTCACCTTTCCCAATTCTATAACCTCAGAGATAGAGGGGTCATTTGAGTTTATCTAGTCCAACTTTTTAGATAAGAAATCTAGGACCTAGGAGGAGAAAATTCTTTTCCAAGATGACAGAAACTAAGCAGGAAATAGAACCTCGGGTTCGTCATTAGGAAGCTGCCAGCTGGCTGCTGTAGTCCATAATAAGGAATATTGGACTAACCTTTTGCAGGTGAGGCTGAGTGGTAGTTGCATAGCAACATGCCTAGGAAGATATTTACAGGAGTTGAGTAGGAAGTAAAGTGTCTTTCAAGAAGTTTAGATCTGAGTCAGTAGCAGAAGGGGAAAAATAACTGGCATCTTCAGGGTCTATACTTGCAAAAGAATATATATGTATAAGGCAAAAGCAGCACCTGGCTTATCCAGGCCAGAAAATAATTTCATAAAGAATGGTAAGAAAAAAATGTTTCAATTTTCTACCTTCCCTCATATGTGTAGAAAAGAAGTATGATGAAGAACTATTGGCTTATATCCTCAGGTGTCTGCCTTTCTAGGCTAAATTGAACATTAGCAATAAATATTTATTAAGTACAGCCTAAGTGTAAAGCTCTATGCTGAGAATGAAGGAGATGCTGATTTTAGCTAAGACATAATCCTTGTACTCATAGGATTTAGCCTAGTAATGGTATAGGACACAAAACTCTGAAATATATTACATGATTTAATGAATTTGAAACATAAAGAACAAGTAAAATCCGACATGGAGCTCAAGGAAGGCTTTGTGGTACTGTATTCTAGCGCTGACATGACATGGAGGGGCAAAAATGATCAGGAGTCTCATTTAAGATAAATATTGAAGTAAGGCTATATCTATATGACCCTCAAACATTGAGCTAACTCAGTTGATTTTATGGGACAAATGAATAGAAATTGACGTCTCAAAATTTTGGCCTCCTGTTCACTACAAAACATGATTGATTGAATTTTTCATTTTTTTTCCCAAAATACCTGATTGTCATTTCTACGGTATTTGATGCTATGACTTTAGAAAGAGGTCGTTCCATGAATTATTAGAAGAGAATAGTTATGATTAGTATCCTCCCTTTTAATGAAAAGGGATAGAATCGGTGCTTTTTCTTTCATTCTCTCACCTACTTCCCTCTGTCAATGCTGCTTTTCCCTACATACTGAGTGGACAACATCTGCTTCATCCAAGTGCTGTGCTTAGTACTCCACTGTCCCATCTAGCTTGCCCAGGAAGAAGCATCAGTATTATTTAATAGATAAGATACTGTGCTTGGAAACAGAGAGGTCTAGGTTCAAAATCTGCCTAGTTATGATCATGGGAAAAGCCCTGAAACTCTTTTTACTTTATTAAGTTCCTTATCAGAAAAAAAATGAAAGACATGGACACCTTCAAAGTCATGCCTTACCCTAAATCTATAATACCATGGTTCCATAACATGAGCTATTACTCCTAATTTCCCTTCAATGTTTCATAATATATAATATATGTCTCATTTCCACAAAGTTCTCTTCAGGAGAAATCAAATAAACTAAAACATACTAAAATAGTACTACCTGATACCAGATTAATGTTTTATCCTTCCCAAGGTTTATTTCCTTTTTTTTGTGAGTGTAGCTAGGTGGTTCAGTGTATAGAGTACCAAGTTTGGAATCAAGAAATACTGAGTTCAAATCTGGCCTCAGATACTTGCTAGCTGTATGACTCTGGGAGAGCCACTTAACCCTGTTTGCTTCCGTTTCTAATCTATAAAACGAGCTGGAGAACAAAATGGCAAACTACCCCAGTGCCTTTCCTAAGAAAACCCCAAATGGAGACTGAAATGGTTGAACAATGACAGAGGTCTTTTAAATTTGACTGAGGACCTTACTAGGTTCAATGTCAATATACAAACAAAGGATTCAACAATTCATTTCAACATAACACACATTTATTAAGCCTAAGAATTAAGCCTAGGCTACATACTCTGTTACCCCCCAGTAAAATAGTTTATAGAGCTAGGTCTCAATTAGTGTGAATAATAAATCCCCTGAAGTCATTGCATATATTTGAATTTTCATTATTTAAAATTATATTTATGCACAACATAGTAATTTGTTCCAGTCTAGTGGAAATATACAATGCAAATTTAAATAATATGATCAGATCCATTATTCATATTAATCAGGACCTTACTGTGATCAAGGAAAATATACAAAACGTAAGTGCTAGAAACCAGACCTGTGATTTCATAAGTATAGGAAACTTCATGCTGAAGAAACTTCCTCTACTCACTCAGGTCATCACTTTTCCTGAACATTCATCTTAAAAGTTGCCTAAGGTACTGAGAGGTTAGGAATTTCCCCAGGGCATATAACCAATATGTTTTAGAAGTGGGATGTGGGCACAGGTCTTCCTGCTCTGTGGCCAATTTCCTATCCATCACACCCTGCTTCCTCTCCACTAAGATATATAAACAAATAATTATAACAAGGCAATCGTTCAAAGGATCAGAGATCTCATTTTCATTGGCACTAAGTACACTAGTATAGAACATATATCATTAACTTTTTTAATCCTATGTAATTGTTCACATCATTCTAAAAACCTCCAATGGAGAGCATCCACCCAACAACCTGGAAACTTTTGTCTAGTTCTTTCATTGCTTCAGACATAGTGGGCAGAACTATGGCATTCTTACTACATAATCTAGACACAGATTTTGTATGTGCTTCTGGCAACCAGTCATATTAAATACTGAGAGATGTGTCACCACATATGACCAGCCATAAATTCTTTGACCATGGCAACACAGAAAACAAATACAAAATGACTCAGTTCCTTTATACTTTGGTATTATTGGAGCCAGAATGGTAAGGGAGTAGTGGACAAATGATTCAAGAATCACACTTATTCAAGAATCACACTTTTTTGGTATATCTACAAGTATATATTTAACTTTTGCTGTAGCTAAGTCCTGATTTGTGAGAATAGAGTCCCCTGAAGTTGTTGTATTATTTGAAATTGCACTACACATTTTCATTGGGCTGGAACAAATTACCATATTTCACAAAATTTTAAATTTTAATAGTTGGAATTCAACTACATTCAACTACTTCAGGAAATTAATTAATTACATTAATGGAGAACGAACATGTGAAAACCTTGTCTCTTGACCAAAAAAAGGAACTCAATTATATTGGAAAACCAGATGAGCCAATCATATAGTGAAAATTAGATACAATAGTTGGGCATCTTGAATGTTATTATACTCATGTAGTGTTAAGATATCTAGAAAAAGTACTGCAATATGGCAGTTGAATCCCCTGTGGAAGATTTATGGAAGGATGTGGACAATGTTTGCACAGGATTAGAAGGCATCATTGGATTGCAATTTGTACCTTTAAAAAAAATACCAGCATCAGTGGGAACATAAATTCACTGAAGTTTATGTAGAATTTTATATGATGTATTATATTAAATTGCAAAAATGTGTAAATAATCTACGATTCATCAGTGCAGGAATTCCTTCCAGTTACAAAAACATTTTCTACGAATTAATGGATAAGTCCTAGGGAGCTGCTTGAGGCTCATGGAAGTTAGGTGACTTGCCTAAGATCACATAGCTATTTACCACCTGGATGTGATCACAGATGCTCCTATTTCCAAGATCCAGCACTATGCCTACACACAAACATATACACATACTTTAGGTCTACCTACACATATGTCAGACCACCAACTTAACTTACTCTCAGGATTTGTCCACCAGTAGAAGTCTTTCACCATTATGGATCTCTCCACTCTAGAGTCTGCTTTCCTGACTGGTGAGAACCTTGCCTAGACCTCAATTCATAAGTGTCTTCAGCGATGTTCATTTTGCAACCAGCTCAATTCACACTTAAGATTTCTCCCCTCCTCACCAGTAACCTTTTACAAACATGAGTACCCTTTCCACTTCCATTTTATCCAGTTCTTCTTTATGTTTTGGGTTCTCTATTATGATGCAAACTCCTTTGGAGAGTATAGTTTGTATTGTTTCCTTATATTTGTATCTTTAGCACTTAGAATAATATCTTGTACTTAGTGCTTAAGGAATACTTTGCTATTGATAAAATTTCACATATTTATTTATAAATATATATGTAACCATATGCGTGTGCATATATATGTATATATGTCTTGTATATATTTTCTTTGTATGTTCTTGTATATGTGCATGCTATTTCACAATGAGGAATACATGTTTCTTGATTGCAAAGACTTTCATTTTTGTCTTTGTACTCCTATAGTGAAGAGCCTGGTATATTGTAGGTGCTTAATAATCCTTGATAATTAATTGATTTCATTAATGTAAAGTTGTGAGAAAAGTGCTTTGTAAGGCACTAAATCAAATGAGGTCATAGACATCTAACATTTTATGAACTTTAAAGCACTATCCGAATATAATCTCTTATTGATTGAAAATATTATGGAAATGTGAGCATTACTAAGAACCAGCAGTAGAGAGGAAACCAAGAATATTAGGGAAATAAAAAAAGCTCAAAAATTCCTTCAGAATACTTCTAGTAGACATAATACTATTGGTTTACTATAGTTCTCTGCGACTCACCTTCCTTCCTCACCAAAACTTTTATTTTTGTTTCTGACATATTTTCCCCTTTAGCTATCTCATAGACTCATCCTTTCCAAGCTAAATATTCACATTCATCAAAAGTGCCACCCCCAAGGCAAAATGACTACCAGAAGAATTAATGTCAACAAATTAGAGATCTTCTCTGAGTGTGAACAGTTTGTGGCTGACTTGGAGAGAAAGTTGAGCCAACACACGGCTGGCAACAGTGGATCAGAAAAGGAGTGGGTAGTTTTCAGAGATTTGGTGTATAGCACTGCATTTGCTCATCTGGGTCAGAACACTCACAAAACACCAAGACTGATTTGATGAAAATGATGGGGAAATTCAGAAGTTGCTAAATGAAAAACAAGAACTCCACAGGGTTTAGCAGTGGGATAGTTCATTCACCTCTAAGAAGGCAGCATTTAATTCCATCAAAAGCAAAGTACAAGCAAAGCTTATGGAGATGCAGAATTTCTGGCTCAGTAAGAAGGAAGATGAAATTCAGTTTTATGCTGATAGTAACAATCCAAAGAACTTTTATGATTCCCTGAAAGCTATTTATGGACCAAAAACCCGTGGTGCATCACAACTACTCAGTGCTAATGGAGCCACATTGATTAGTGATAAGGACATAATACTAGAGAGATGGGCTGAACACTTCCATAGTGTTCTCAGAAGAACATCATCAATCAATGCTGAGGCCACTGACCATTAACCTCAGGTTGAACTCCATCCCTCCTTAGCTGAACTTTCAACTGAAGAAGAAGTTTTAAGGGTCATTAGGCTCCTTTTATGTGGCAAAGCACCTGGTGCTGATTCTATTCCAGCTGAGATTTACAAGGTAGGGGGACCATTGCTCATACGAAAGCTTACTAAAATATTCCAGGTTATATGGTAAGAGGAGGTTATCCCCCAAGAGTTCAAGGATGTCTTCATTGTCCCTCCTATAATGGTAAAGGGAATAGATTGTCCTGTGACAGTCACAGGGGCATCTTGCTCTTAGTCATTGCTGGTAAAGTTCTTGCTAGAGTTCTCCTTTATAGGTTGATCCTTCACCTGGAAGATGGTCATATACCTGAGAGTCAGTGTGGCTTCAGAAAGGGCTGAGGAACAGTAAATATGGTGTTTTCTGCCCAACAACTCCAGGAAAAATGCCAGGAGCAGAACAGAGGTCTGTACACAATGTTTGTAGATCTGATCAAGGCCTTTGACATTGTTAGTCATGAGGGCTTGTGGAAAACTATGTCAAAATTTGGCTGCCCTGAGTTCATCAATATTGTTCATCAATTGCATGATGGTATGTTGGCCCAGTTTCTGGATAATGGACAATGCTTTAATGCCTTCCCAGTCACCAATGGAGTGAAACGGGGCTGTGTGCTTGCTTCCATGCTTTTTAGCATGATGTTTTCAGCCATTTTGTCAAAACTTGCAATGAGAATGACCACAGCCTCAAGCTCAACTAGTGTACTGATGGCAAGTTCTTCAATTTGAAAAGGCTACAGCCAAGACCAAAGTGGGGGGAATGTTGGTGCATGATTTTCTGTTTGCAGATGACTGTGCACTCAATGCAGCCTCTGAAGCTGAGATGCAACAAGGTATGGATCAATTCTCTGCTATTTGTGCTAATTTTGGTCTAATAATTAACACCAAGAAAACACAGGTTCTCCATTAATCACTACCACATCATCCATACATGAACCATTGGTTACAGCCAATGGAGAAGTTTTGAATGCTGTGGATAAGTTCACTTACCTTGGATAGTCTACTTTCCAGGGATGTACACATTGACAATGAGGTTGGTGCATGCATTGCCAGAGCTAGCTCAGTGTTTGGGTGGCTCTGAAGAAAAGTTTGAGAGAGAAGAGGTATTGAAGGTCTACAGAGTTGTTGTGCTGATCTCATTGTTTTATGCTTGTGAAACACTGACAGTCTACAAGCTCCATGCCAAGAAACTGAATTGCTTCCATTTGAACTATCTTAGGAAGATTCTGAGGATCACCAAGGCATAATAAGGTACCAGACACTGAAGCCCTTGCTTGGGCTGAACTGCCACCGATTCAGGCTGTGCTTCAGAGAGTGCAACTCTGATGGCCATGTTATTCGAATGCAAAATGTATGCTTGCCAACAAGATTATTTTAAGGAGAGCTTGGCAGTCAAATCGTGGCCAGAAGAAATGTTACAAGGACACTTTCAAGAGCTTTGGATTTGACTGTGCATCATGGGACATATTGGCACAAGTCTGCTCAGCATAGTGTGCCCACATCCGAAAGGGTGCTGTGCTCTTTGAGCAAATCAGAATGGAGACAGCACAAAGTAAATGCAGAACGCACAAATTTGGGATATCCACCCCAAATATTCACAGGAACTCTCCGTGCCCAACCTGTGGTAGAGCATTCCAAGCTCCTATTGGTCTGATCAGCCACAGTTGGACACACTGCAATTTCACGTTATCATGGTAATGCCAGTTTGGTCCTGATCGAAGATGAAGGAGAACAATCAACCAAAATATCCATTTTTTATAATGGAAATCAGTGAGAATAGTGGCTTTTCTTTACAGAGATATTTTGCTTGTTTGTTTTGTTCTTGTAAAAGTTAGCGTATGTCAGATTACAAATGACCTATTTCATAATTTTTCATCAGCATTAAGAGAACAGAGAACAAATGATAGAACATCATTTCTTCCTTTCAGTAGAGAGATGGGGGACTGTAGGTGTGGAACACTTTCTGTAGTGTTAGACATCCTCATCTTGATTAGGTTTTTTAAGCTGTATTTTCCTTTGTTATAAGGGAATTTAAGCATAGTGTTATATCTGAAAACAGTTGTGGTACAAGTAGTTAAAAGGGCATTTAATGAAATACTTTAATAAGACACCTTTAATAAGACTTCTTGATACATTAGCAAAATTGGATCTCTATGTCATCAAAAATCAATATTGAAAGAGACCTTAGAGGTCACATATAGAAAGCTCTTATTTTACATCTCAGTAATCACCAAGGCTCATATTTTCCTGTGTATAAAATAATAATAACTAAAAAGAAAAAGAAAGAGTAATAGGGCTATGTTCATATTGAATCTTACCACAGATGATTTTTCACACTTTAGTTAGTATTACACTGCATGAAAGTTGGAAGGTTATACTAGACCTCCTTTCTCATTCTACTATTACTTTTATTTTCAAAAGAGCATAAAGCAAAGAAATGTGAAAATATTTGCAAACCATAAAGTAGCAGAAACATAGCAAAAGATCCAACTTCGGATACAGCCTTTCACTGATCAATAATCAAAGCCTGGGGTTATATGTGTAGTACTGCACACTGACTTTAGCAACATAACTTATTCATACATGCCCTTAGCAAATCTTTTTACTAACTTTCCCCAAAGGTTAAGAAATGTGGGGGAACAACAGCCCTTGAAGAACGTTACGTTAAACAAGAAGTATCTACTACCAGCTGATACTCAGAGACATGGGGCTGACAGGGCAGGAAAAATAAAACATCACAATAAAGAAGAATTCAGAATGGCAAGTGCTGGACTATTAAGGAGAAATTGCCCCATACAGGATTAGTTGACCATATTCAAATGGAAAGTTGAATGTAAATGACTGTGTTAGAAATTCAAGAGAGAACAAAGGAATATTATTGCAAAGGGCAAATAGTTTAAAGATTCATGAGGTTCCCTGGTGAATGACAGACTGAGCCCAGTGTAACCTTGGTAGGGAGTCAATCTCAATAGTATTTGCTCCGGGATGGGTTTGAAGAAAATGTTTTGTCCAGGGTGGAACCTTTTATGAGAAGCCAACAACCATCTCCATTACAGGAGGAGCCAACCTTCAATACACATTGGGAAATAGTTAGTTGGGGACAGCAGTGATCCAGTGGCAGATATTAGAGTTCCATGTGCCAGAGCATAAACGTATTGAGGTCAGAGTCCTCTAAGACAAGGGATGGAGAGAGGTAATAATGAGAAGTTGGGTAAGGCCATTCTTAATAAAGGAAAATTAATTCAAAATACTAATATGCTGAACCCAGGAATCCAAGTTCAAGGAGAGTAGAAGGCATATGTGAGATATAGATATAGATGTATATATGGATGCATATATATATATATATATATATGTAGATAGATCACACACATATATACAATACATTGGCTATGACAAAGGTCACAATCAGAGTTACTCTTAACTATCTGCTATAACAGCTGACTCCTTCAAAATTTCAAAATCATGGCTATCTCAAGATGACTGTATATAATTTCTCAAGAACTGTTATCGAGAAGTCTTCTCCACATAATGTATTCTTCTATAATAGGTCATTGTCTCTACAGAATGAGAGGTACGCTTAGTTTTCTCAGATTGTCTCTCTAGTCTCTATTAAAGATGACAGTCAACTTTCATGCTTTTTCTCCATGACAATTAATTATAGTCTCTCCAAGTCTCCAAGTCTCCTCAGGAAAGAATTTTTATCAGTCTAATCTCACTGTACTCACACATACACACACACAAACACACACACACAAAACTTAATTTGTAACAGATTTTTTGTGTTATGAGTTAAACTATCAGCATCTGAAAATTCTATTCCCATTTTTTTGAAGATATACTAAGTAACCTTCACCAATATTCTGTGAAAGCAACTATTACAGTTAGTGTTATATGTCTGCTTTCTAGTTTCCTCTCTATCTACCTATGTATATCCCTCTATACAATTAACTATCATCCCTTTTTTTTCTAGTTGGGCTGATAGATTTGTCTCTATATTATATGTATGTATCTGTGAATTCCCTACATATTTGTGATATCAGACTTTTATATAAGAAGCCTTTTCCCTATTCTACTGTTTGTTTCTAAATATATCTTCATTAATTTTATTCAAGCAAAGGATTTTCAATTTTAAGAAGTCAAAACTATTTTATCTTTTATGATCTCATCTATCTAATGTTTGATTAAGAATTATTCTATCAGTGTGGGGCCAAACCACTTTAGTTACAGATTACTAATTGATCATATCCTTTCTTTCAACTGCTTCCTTTTTTTTGTCAAAAGGGAGGTGAAGGGGATTTCCAGGAGTCATATTCACTTCCAAATACCATAAAACAGTGTCTCCAAACAAACCCTGGAACAGTTGAACAAGCAAAAAGACATGGGGCAACATTTTTGCTGGTCAAGAAACTTGGAAGATTGGCAAGAAAAGTGTGTCTCACACAGGTAAAAAAGGGAGCAGTCCAAGACAGGAAGTGTCCCAGCAAGACAGAAGCAAGCCTCATCTCAGCCAATCACTGGTAGATCCTGAGCCTCAGTGCAATGGAACAGGCATTTGCCAATACCAGGACCCATACATACATACACACATACACACACACACACACACACACACACATACACACACACGCACATACGATCTTATCCTTCTCTTTCCAAGGGAAAAAATGGTCATTCGATGATATAAAAGGATTTCACCAGCTTACATAAAGGGAAGACCAGAACTGAAGAAAAAAATTATCTCCAAAACCAAAGAAAAGTCTAAAAACGGAAAAATGGAGGAGGAGGAGGAAGAGATTCAATGAAGTTGAACTGTTAACATGTCTACAGGGGAAGATGAAACTTGTCATTCTTAAAAATTGTACCACTAATAGGACAGGTAGAAAGGAATTACATAGATAGAGGGCATGTGTATAAGGGGAATTTGAAGGAATGGCATAAAAAATTAAGGCACAAGAAAGAGGAGTACACTGGGTGTAGAAGGAAGAGAGGAGTAGAATAGGAAAAATTATTTCACATAAAGAAGCACAAAAGATGTATCACAGTGGAGGGAAAAAGGAGAAGGTGGGTGATAGGCATTGCGTGAACCTTACTCTCATTAATATTGGCTCCAAAAGGGAATAATACATGTAATGAGTCAAATACATAAATCTATCTTGCCCAACAATGGAAGAAGAAGGGGAGAAGATCAAGTAAAGAAGAGTGAGGACTGACAGAATCAGGGGCAGACCAGTGGTTGTGGTACACAGAAGTAAAACACTGGTTAGGAGGGAAAGAATAAAAAGACAGAAAGAAGAAATAGAAGAGAAAACTAGGGTGAAAGGAAATGCACAGGTAGTAATGCACAGTAATCATAGCTGTGAATGTGAACGGGATGAACTCTTCCATAAAATGGAAGTGAATATCAGAGTGGATTAAAAACCAGATTCTTACATACATACACACAGACACACATACACACTTGTGTAGGCAGATAGATAAAGAGATAGAGATAGATATTTATACAGGTCTTTCTCTATTTTTGTATAGATACATATATATATGTACACACATACATGTGTGTACATACATATACACATATGCACTCCCATACACATACATACACACATATATGTATATACATATAAACACACATATGAAACACATGTGAAACAGAGAGAAAGACACAGTAAAGATAAGGGGCTGCAGCAAAATCTATTATGCTTCAGCTGAAGTTGAAAAAAACAGGGGTAGCAATCCTGATCTCAGACAAAGTAATATCAAAAGTAGTCACAATTAATAGAGCTAAGTAAGGAAATTACATTTTGCTAAAAGTTCTCATAGTCAATGAAGATATGTCAATACTAAACATATGCACCAAGTGGTATAGTACCTAAATTCTTAAGAGAGAAGTTAAGTGAGTTACAAGAAGAAACAGTCAGCAAACTATACTTGTGGGGGACATCAATTTTCCCCTCTCAGAACTTGACAAATCCAAAGAAAAATGAACAAGAAAGATATGAAGGAGGTAAAAAGAATATTAGAAAAGGTAGATATGGAAGACCTAAATGGGAACAGAAAGAATATACTTTTTTTCCTCAGCATCACACGGAGACAACAAGAAAAAAAAACAACTGACCATGTAATAGTGCAAAAACAACAACAGCAGCAGCAGCAGCAAGAACAACAACATCAAAATCAAATGTAGAAAGGTAGAAATATTAAATGTATTCTTTTAGTATCATAGTGCTATAAAATACATTCAACGAAAGGCAGTGGAAAGCTGGATTAAAAATTAATTGGAAACTAAATAATCTCATCCTAAATAAAATGAATGGGTCAAAGAATAACCTGTATTATTTCAACCAATAATTTCATTAAATAGAATGACAGCAATGAGACAGCATACCAAAATTTTGGGATGCAGGCAACACAGTACTTAGAGAAAAATTTATTTCTTTAAATTCTTACATGAACAAAATGGAAAACAACAAATCAATGAATTAGGCATGCAACAACAACAACAAACAAAAACAGAAAAAGAAAAAGAACAAATTAAAAATCCTCAAATGAGCACAAAATTGGAAATTCTGAAAATCAAGATTGAAATTAATGACTAAAAGTAAAACAAATAAACAAACAAATTTTGAACTAATAAATAAATCTGGAGCTAGCTTAATTAAAAAACAAAAAGATAGATACACCATTGGTTAGTTTTATTTAGAAATGAGGCCTTTATGATTGAAATCTAGTTGGAAAAATTCTTTCCCAGTTTTCTGCTTCCCTTCTAATCTTCATTGCATTGAGTTTGT
>CM053769.1:279435330-279457438 GCA_028658325.1 Potorous gilbertii | reverse complement strand
ATTTATTGACTTAATTTATGAGGTCAATTGAAATGTGAAAAATCTACTTGGTAAGAGATGACATTATCCTTGTCAATTAAAAAAATCATGGAACAGCACTATTTTACAAAAAAAAAGTCAATCTTGGATTCTTTTTATCTTCCTTTTTTTCAGAATGAGAATGGTTAGTTTTTTTCCTTGTGGTTATTAATCATCATGTCTTCATATTTAAGTCAAGGTTGAAGCGGATGATTAAATATTTTAAGTGATTGCTATTTAGCCCATTTTCTACATAATTTGGACATTTGTTCTTCCAGTACAATTATGAAAGGGAAAGTATGCTTACTATTTGTGTCTGTACTGTGATACTGACATCCACTGAAGTATATGAAGGTGTAAATGCAGTTTTATTTTGGTCCAGACTTTTGATTTTATTAGTATGAGAAATTCTTTCTTTGTAACTTTCCTTCCTTATTGCGGATGTCAATAGCTCATCAGTAGTTTATTTTTAAAAGGTTAATGGAACATAAAAAGACCCGCCAGTTTTCATACAACTTCCATAGTATGTGTCAAAAGAGGGTCTTTTTGACTCCAAGACATAGTGAAGAGATGGGGACGATTTGGGTTTGACAAGTGCTTGGTTCATATTTTGACATGACATCACCCTACAACAAGTCATGGACAATTCATTGCCCAAACCAAATGGCTACGTCATAGAAGGGGTTTAGAAATGTCTTTTTGTAGATGAAGCTCCCTATACTGATCAATTTAATTATAAATAATGATAATACTAACACCACTAACTCCTTTAAGTTTCCAAAGTGCCTTACATGTGTGATGTCATTTGATCCTTACAACAACTTTGCGAGGTAGGCACTATTAATCATCTCTATTTTACAGATGAGAAACTAAAGCAGAGAGGAGTGACTTGCTAAGGTTTACACAGTTATTATATATCTGAGGCAAGATTTGAAATCAGGTCTTCCAAATCTCAGCCCTACTACTTTATCCACTGCACCACTTAGCTGCCCATAGCATATTCTATATAGCTAAAAGAATGATTCTAAGGACTGCTTCTGTTACATTTAATATATCTATCCTACAATGGGATTTGGGTTAAAAAGCTTTCAAGACTTCTTTTTCTTTTGTCCTATACAAGGTTAACAGTCCAAGCACCTCATGGAAGGCTCAATGCATAGCCATAAAATATACCTTTGCCATTATTTGGGAAGTAATTTATGGTATTAACTGCCTTATAGTACAAATCCACACTGCTATGCCCAACTGTTTCTGATCATTTATTTTTATTTCTGTCTTATTTCTTCACTCATTCCTTGACACTTTAAATATCTTCACCAAAGCATTTTAAATATCACTTTATCACTCACCAGACTATCCTCCCTTTCCTTAGATGCCTGGATTTTTCTTAAGCTTTTCCTGGGACACATTGCCGTTTTCCTTGGGGAGGCTACCTAATTGTCCCCAGTAACTGAGTTCTAATAGAATGCATTTTTAAAATAACCAGAGGAAAGGGTATCCATGTACTCTTAAGAAGCGATATGAATGATTATGTAAGCTCTCTCAGAAATTATTCTTTGTAAAGACACATGCGTTGAAAATATGGAGTTATGTGGAGTTTGCTATGCTTTTTCTACTTAAACACAATCAGTAGAGCATTGACTTTTCCTAACAGTGAGACACTGTAAGCTTTCTTATGTCATGTCAGTTTCCATCTGTCAGATTATGTCATGACTTGTCTTAAATACAGGCCTATATTTCTATCCTTTATACCCAAGATGCCAAACACAAGACTAACCAAATAGGAGGTGCTTGAAAGGAGTATGGGTCCATTTTATCACCTATAAAGTTTACTTGAAGAAAAAAATGGGGGATCATAAATCCCAGCTGCTGTCATTCCTTCTTGGTGGCTTATTATCACAGTTGGACTGAACGTACCTCAGCAATTACTGCAGTTCTACAGGCGGTTCTCAGGCCACTTGAGCTGACACTTTGAAATATTAGTGGGGAAGTGATGCAGGTGCAACATACTGGCAAAAGTCCAGGAGCAAGGTAGCTAACAACCCAGAAGTAGAGAAAGGTTTGTGCGTTATCATTTTCATTATTAAGCTGTTTCAATTAGAGATGCAAATCCTATTTTCTATGGCAGGAAACTCATTTTAACTTTGAAATACCATCATTTCCAAGAGAGAAAAAAGAAAATTATTGTAATCATTTATTAAACACTTATTGTGTACATAGTACATTGCTAGGCACTGTGGGAGATAAAACATTTATGTAAGATAGGTTCAGTAGTTATTTTAGGGTTACATTCTGGTAGGGGGAAATGACTTTCTCTGATGGATTTTAGATCTAGATTATATGGGAAACCCCCATAATATGATATAATATGATAAATATTTATTAAGAGTCTAATATGTGCCAGGTACTATGTTGAGTGCTGAAATTACTATATTAAGATTATAATTTATCTATCCAGAGGCAACTGTGGAGAAATGAATAAAATATTGCACTCATAATATGGAAAATCTGGGTTTCAATATCTCCTCAGGGGCTTATTCCCTTAGTGAATATTAAATAAAGCATTTATTAGTACTTATTGTGTGCAAAACACATAGTAAGTAAAACAGTCCGTCCTCTCAAGGGACTCATTTTCTAATGGGGAAGATAATATATATGAAAAACTTTAGCTGAAAGTCAGATAAAATAGTCCCACAGTCCTTGAGTGCAACAGCAATATAAATGTTTGTACATCTTCATTAATATTATTTGCACTAATAAAATCTTATTGGTTTCAGAGGTTGAACCATTGGAGTATTGTTATTCCAAAGACTCTTTTGCTCAGGGTCCTAGGTTACCTCAATCAGAGTCTGGATGGGGAGAAAAAGGAGGACCAAGCAATTATATAGAGCCTACTATGCACCAGACACTGTGCTAAGCACTTTTTACGAATACCATCTCATTAAAGGGGACATGGTGATCAAGGAAGTGATGCTGGTTTGACCTGCCTCACACATGCGGTCTACTGTCTCTCTTTTAATGGTGCCTTGATGCTTCAGCTAGGCTGGATGATATTAATGAGAGTTGGTGGGGATGACTTCCCCAGATAATGGCTAGTAGGCTGGAAACAGGATTAATACCCTGGGAGCAGGCATTGATAATGCAGAATTCAGCTTTCCACAGTTCAATGGCTCATAGCCATACATAGCCCTTGGTGGGGGGAGGGGGGGGAAGGAGGGCAAGAGGAGGAGAGGAGAACAGAGTTTTGAATATAGGTATCTTTATCAGCAAAGTGGTGTCTCTGTTTTTTAGCATGCTGTCCAGATTTGACATATCTTTTCATCTAAGGAGCAAGATCTTAGTGTATTTTCTTTGTTTTGCTTTTATGTTGTTTCAAGCCAGTTTTACACTTACTTCTTTCACATATCAAGAGGCTTCTTACTTATTCTTCATTTTCTGCCACCAGAATGGTATCATTTGTATAACTGGGATTGTTGATATTGCTCTCAACAACTTTGATTTCAGCTTTTGAGCCATCCAGCCAGCCATTTCATATAATAAAAAATAGCCTGTTCTTCTGCTAATTTTTGATTCATATATTGCTGAAAGTAATTTTCCATAATCTTAAGAATAACTTTGTTGGCATGTGAAATAAACACAATTGTTTGATAATTTGAACATTGTTTGGTATTGCCCTTCTTTAGGATTGGTACATAAATTGATCTTTTCTATATTTATGGACATAGTGAGTGCAGTACTTTAACAAAATAAACTTTTATAATTTTAAATAGGTTGGCTGGAATTCCATCTTATTGTAAGTCTTATTGTTAGCAATGCTTCCTAAGGCTTATTTGATTTAATTCTCCAGGATGTCTGGTTCTAGATTGGGCAACCATACCATTGTAGGTATCAGTGACATTAAGATATCTCTTGGATAGTTCTTTTGTGTATTCATGGTACTTCTTAATCGCTTCTGCTTCTGTTAAACCCTACTATTTTTCTCTTTTATCACGCCCATTTTTAAATGAAATTTTCCCTCATTTAAAAAATGAGAAAATTAATATAAATTCTATATAGGGCTATAAATTTTGTGATCCAATTTATTTTCAAATACATACATTAATCAATTGAAGTAGAAAACAGGAAGATACTTGTTCACTTAAGATATTTGCTAATGTTTGAAGATGAACTATGACGAGTTCAAATTCAAGAATAATCTTGTTGATTTGTGATTTCCTGGATATTTTAATAAATGCTTAATGTCTTGGAACACTGCAGAGCCTAATTCGGTGGAATCCAGAGTAATTAAAATAAGTTTGGTCTAACCATGAATACTGGTTACAAGATGAATAAAGCATGAATGGTGATCTATTGGCCAAACTATGAGTTGCTGATAAATGGACATCTTATTGAGTTGTGTGTGTGTGTGTGTGTGTGTGTGTGTTTGTGTGTAGTTATAGGAAACTACTGGAATTCCATGATTAAATATCATATTACACCTCAGGAAGAATATTGTTATTACAAGGTTGGCTTTTGATATCAGGGATGTGCTTGGGATCACTGAAAGCAATTCATAGTCACACAAATACGACTCAAGTTCACTTCCCTTTTCTTCAATTATAAGTTCAACTCACTGTCCATTCACAGTGTTTTTTTCTCAATATACATATGCTCATGAACATACTCATAATCCAAAATAATGTCCAAACTGGGCTAATCTCTCTTGAGTGATTCTGAATTACCTCAAAGGGTTATAATGTTCTAGGGTTTTGAAACACGGTGTACGTTCAAGTAACATATAAGGTATCTACGGATTTGGAGCTGGTTTGAACCAGACACCCAGCATAATGGTGGAAAAAATTTTTAGTACTCATCAAATCACATGCTTGTAGTCTTTAACCATTTGTTTAACCATTTGTCCTAATTTGACATGAATATTTTCCAAATCAACTTGAATTCTAAAATTATGTTATTTTGACTTGCTATTTTTTTGTGAAAAGAAAAAATTGCTATCTGAGACATTTTCTGGATCTTTTGGACCCATGGTGATTGATTTCCATGTGTTAAACATCTTTAGGAAATGACAACATTAATATTCTCACTTTCATCCTTTTCTCATTTTTTAACGTCAATAGTTTTTAAATTAGGGGAGCTGGGAACAATTTAATTCAATTCATTAAATATTTATTAAGAATATACTATTTAGAAACCTTAAAGTATCTTTTTATCCTTTTACTCTTATCTGATTGGCTGTAAAGTTTATCTTCATTCTAGATATTTTTGTCTAACTATACAGACAACTGATTCTGAAAGAACTATCACTTTGGAAACCAGTCATTACCTCCACGTTGAAGCACAGTTAATTTAATATTTTTCACTTTAGTAAGAACATTGAGAGCCTTCTTGGCTCTTCTTGAGGAAAACAGTTTTGATATAGAGACATGAGGAAGAATCTACATACCTTTGGTTTCTTTAATTTACCTATCCTGAACCACATTTTAAGAACTTATTTGGAGAATTGTATTCCCATGTGACCACTCTTGTACAAAAGGTTTTGCATAAGTTCTTCATGGGTCTTTTCTACATCTTTATCTTCTGGAACAGATGTTGGTGTATAAACTAAAACTAGATGGTGGTATCTTTAGGCATGTTCATAGTAAGCACTTCAAAGTAAGTATCCTATAAAATATTTCTTTGTGTTGTCCTTGATGAAGCATGATGGAACCAACTCTTCCAACTTTATTCACTACTATAATGAGAACTTGTGAATCCTTCTTCTATTTAGCAGCTATATCTTGATATCTTCTGATTTAGTTTACATCAAGAATGTCAATGTGAATGTCATCTATCAGGTAAATAAGCTTTATTAAGCACCTACCGTACACTAGGTAACTGCTATGTGTTGGTGATACAAAGAAAAGCAATCTCATTGCAAAACCAATTATGTACAAACAAGTACATATAAGATAAACTGGATATAATCTAAGAGGAAAAGCAAAAACATTAAAAAGAGGACCTGGAAAGACTTCTTGCAGAAGGCAGAATAGCTAAGACTTGAAGAAAACTTGACCAGTCAGGAGCAGAGATGAAGAGAGAGATAATTAATTTCTGTTATGGGAAACAGCCAGTAAAAAATGGATGGAGGGGAGAAATGGAATTTTTGGTGAGAAAGAGAGGAGGGCCAGAGAAATTGAATCATAGACTACGTGTAGGTACAGTCTAATTCAATTCAATGCAATGCAATCCAATAAACATTTATTAAGTACCTACTATGTGCCAGGCCCTGTGCTAAGAACTGAAGATGTAATTAATAAAACAAAGACAGTTGCTACCCTCAAGGAGCTTACAATTTAAAATGGGGGACACAACAAACAAAAGAAACCAGAAAAGTAGGGTGGGGCAACATACCAGGGGGTACTCAGTATGGAGGCATCTTGTTCAATAGAGTTGAAACCATGAAGCACAGCAGACGCAGGGTGGATTGTGTATAAGATTTAAGAAGACTAGAAAAGTAGAGAAGAAACAGGCTATGAAAGTTTTTGAATGGCACACGGAGGAATTTGTATTTGATCTTGGAGGTAAGAGAGGGGAGGATGTTAAAAGGGCAATCTTCTGGAAAAGATGAGGTGGAATAGAATTACTTGGGCATATATAGGGGTTTGCCTTGGCAAGGAAGGATATCTCTTTATTTGGAGCAGGGGTAAAGGATAAAATAGTTCCAGAAGGCATTTGAGTGATGTGAGATGAAGATAAAGGGAGAAGATAGAGCTCTCAGCAAATAACCTCAATTACTTTCAATGAAGTGTGAGGCAAGATTCTCAGCTGAGAGGGTAGGAAGAGGGGACATTATGGCTGATTTGAGAAGGGATGAAAAGGTTTGGAACAGTTACTGTAGTGAGTGAGACACTAAATTAATTAAGGAGGTAAAAATATTGAGGACTCATTTGAGATTATGTCACATTGTAATGGACTCAGTCAGTCCGTTTTGGTGATTTTCTCCAATTCGATTCAGCGCCGCGCTATTAGGATGAACAGGGTCCAGTTCATTTTCTCAAATAGTCTATTCATTTGTTACTATCAAATCATTATAGATTTAGGGGTGAAATGGATCTTAGCACATACAACCACTTCATTTTATAGGTGAGGACCCGGAGGTGCAGGCAGGTGAAATGACTTGCTTGGGGTCACAAGGAAGTGAATAGTTGAGGCACAATTGAACTTGGGTTGTCCTGGTCCTAAGTCAAATGTCTTTATCCACTGCATCACTCTGCCTTGGAAACAAATTCAATATTTAGTTTATCTACAGGTAAATAAATGTTTGCACAGAGTCTAAAAGTCATACGATTCTTAGAATCCTTCCTCGCTTCCCCACTTTCTGCCATTCTATCATCATTCCTGCAAGAGAATAAATTCTGAGGAACTGTTTATACGAGGATGTGAGGGAGCATGTGGATACAGCACTGGGCCTGGAGGAAAGAAGTGAAGTAGAGTAAAGTAAAGCAAGGTAAAGAAGACCTGAGCACAAATCTGGCCTTAGACCCTGACGGACTGTGTGACTCGAGGCAAGTCACTAACCTCATTTTCCTCATCCATAGTCCCCACCTCATAGGGTTATTTATGAAGCAAGATATCTGTAAAAGGTTTGGAAACCTTCACACACTTTGTAAGGGCTATTTATTGTTATTATCTGTGCCTATTTCCTAGATTACCATGGACAATGAATTCACATCAGCTTGTGTTTCACTCACTGGCAAAGAGCACTTTCATGTTTAGACAAATTGGTCCTTGAAAAACAAGTAGACTTAGTCTTTCACAGGGACTGCACTTAGAACTTTTCCAGTTCGGTAGAAGATACCAGAGCTTACTTTTTCTCTGGAAATAGTTCGGTAGTTTCTGTAATGTCCAAGTCTTTGTGACCCCATTTGGGGTTTTGTTGATAAAGGTACTGAAATAGTTTTCCATTTCCTTCTCCAACTCATTTTTTTTTAAAAGATAAGGAACTGAGTCAAACAGGACTTGCTCAGGGTCATAAAACTAGCAAGTGTCTGAGGTCAGATGTGAATTGAGGCCCAGCACTGCATGCACTGCACTACCTAACTATCCCTCCACTGGAAGAGATTTTAAGAAATCAGGATCCCTCCATGTCACCATAAGTATTGAAAAAAAAGTTTGCTGAAAGAGAATTTATTTTACGAACCCACATCTATATAATGTTGATGACCTGTAAAGTCTATTCTAGTTCTATTTCAGTTCAAAACCTGGGGGTGAAGTAGAATAAACACTGAACTTAAAAAAAAACTGGAGACAAATCCTAACTTTATTACAACTTTGTGTGATCTTGGGCAAGTCACAATGTGGAATTCACTTTTCTCAATGACGAAACAAGAGGCTTAGACTATTGGAGATGACTTCTAGTGGTCTTTCAGCTGGACCTGCTACGAAATAGGTAATAACTGTAATTGATGTCCAACTTTCAGACTAGAGAATTTAACCCTGTGGCAAAGGATTTGGTGAAGAAGGTTTTCCACAAATCTATTTTTTCCCTCTACTCTCTCTTTAACTTCAAACAGTGTTGACTGGGTAGGCCCTGATATTTGAAATCTTCCTAATTATTCAAGCAATTCAGATCTTGGCATCCATTATCTGATAGTTACCAAGTACAGTCTCTGGAGGAAGTATAACATTTCATAGGAATTAGAAGTGGGAAAGATCTGAGAGATTATGTAATTCAAACCTCTCCTTTTAGATAGAAGAAAATTGTAATCCAGAGAGGGAAAGTATCTTGCTGAAAGATCACACAGTGCTCTGTCTTTAATTCAAGGATCTTGCCATTAGACTATCCCACCTGTGGTTCTCTTGTTTCCCTAGGATTTAAACATCTCTTTCCCTGACTACCCCTATTTTGATAGGCAGTTCTAACCACTTGAGTTTCTGTGATTTTGCAACGATTCCTAATCTCCAACAGTTGCCAGGCTGATTTAATGAACTGCTAAATTTTCAAAATGCGTGTTAAGCTGATAGAAATGGGGCACATAGCAACTGAATGTGCTGCCTACCATGGGAAAGAAAGTATGGGAGGGGAGATACTTGAGAAAAGAAAACAACCCAGCTCTAATGGCAGAGGGCAAAATAAAAAGGTGGTTACGTGTTCCTGTCTCATTCGAAGTCATAATTATCCCTTGCAAACCCCTGAGTTTGTTGGTCTTTTGTTTTGTTCACACCTCTGGGTGCTGCTGAATAGCACAGAAGAAAGTTCAGACGATTAACTTGGCAGGAGCTCTGTCGCCCATTTGCACTTGTCACTGGTGTTTTTCTATGTGACTTGTTGAAATGTGAGCAGCAGTCTTTCCCTCTCGTATCTCTCAGGGGAACTGGATGACTTTATATATTAGCAGTTTATTTGAGATAGAAAGGTTATTAAGTCCAGCTTCAACCTCTATAGTATCCTCTCTACTCCATCCTTAACAAGTGTTCATTCAGTCTGTGCTTGAAGACCTCTGGCAATGGGGAAAATTAATGGGGTCTGAAGCAGCCTATCTCACTTTTGGTCAGCCTCAATTCTTATGATTTTTGTTTCTTTACACGAAGATTAAATCTACCTTCACTCTCTTCAACTTCTACATATTGTCCTTCTTCCGCACTCTAGAATATGTAAAATTTCCATGTGATAGTTGAATGCATTAAGACAGCTCTCTCCCCTTAATTTTCAATCTCTTCTTATCTGTTGGTTGCTTCTCTGCTACATCCAAATAGGACAACATCTCCCTCACTCCATATTTAAATGATATTTACTCTTCACAAGTTGTTATTCTATATTGCTCCTCTCTTTTGTACACAAAATTCTAGGGAAATGACCTATACTCATTGTATCTCCCTTCTAACCTCCTATTTATCCTCTCAGTCCCTTTATAACTGTCATCATTCCTACCTCTGAACTGAAATCGTTCTCTCCAAAGTCACCAATAATCTTGTGTGGTTGTTTCTGTGTTTGTTGTTTTGGAAGAAGACCATGACATCAGAGAAATGATGACATGACTTACACTTAGCTTTGTTTTGAGTGAGGGAGAACTGTGCAGGTCACTATCCCCACGTTTGCCTCCGCCTCTGGATATGCAGAATATCCAGTGACCAGATATTCATCAGGATGACTGAAAATGGCCCAGGATGCAATGGGAGACCTTGGTTCTCTTAGGCTGGCCTTTTAAAGTGCTCACTTAGAGTGAGGTAATGCCCATTGAGTGAATAGGCCTTCTTAAAGAAGTAGTCACCAACAATCTATCACTAAATCAAAGGGCTTCTTAGCTTTTACTAAGTGCTTTACTAAGCACTGTGCTAAGAGTTGGCGATAAAATGAAATGCAAAACCAGTCTCTACTCTCAAGGAGCTTACTGCTATATGCAAACAACTATGTACATGCAAGATCTAAAAAGGACTTTTTTTAACCAAGTGCTCATCCTTCATGATTACCTCCTTTCTTCCCTGGGTTTTAATGACACTCTTTGTCACAGTCCTCTTTTTCCCTTTATCTCCACTATCATTTTCTTTAGTCAGATCATTCAAACTCTTCTCCCCTATGCATGAGTACATTCCATATCACCATTCTAGTCTCTCTTTTATTCTTTTTTTATTCTTTCTAGGTGATCTCATCAGCTTCCATGGATTCAGCTGTCACCTTTATGCAGTTATCTTCCAAATTTTATATCCAATACTCATCTCTGTCCTCAACTTTAAACTCATGTCCATAATTGCTTGCTTGCTAGATATCCATACCTTGCTATCCCATTGGAATCTCAAACTCACCCATTCCACGCTGAACTCATTATCATTCCTCTCATATACCCTCTTCTTCCAAAGTTCTTTTCTTTCCTATCAAGTAGCCATCTTCCTTCCAATCAACCAGTTTCTCAATTTAGAAATCCTTCTTGATTTCTAATTAGAGTCATAGGAGGACTGATATAAAACTGACCATGTTGAGTCTAGAGAATAGAAAATATAAGGAAGGAGCTAGGAGGTAAATTGATAGAGTGTTGGACTTGGAGGCATGAAGACCTAAGTTCAAATCCAGCCTCAGATACTTACTAGCTATGTGACCCTGGAAAGTCACTTGACCTCTTTATACCATTTCCTCAACTGTAAATGGGGATTATAATAGTACCTACAAGGGTTATTGTGAAGATAAAATTAGATTATATTTGCAAAAGCACTTAGCACTGTGCCCAATGCATAGTTAACATAATAAGTGCTTTAATAAATGTTTGCACTCCTCTCTCCTTCACTTTCACTACCCCCTTTATCTAATCAGTTGCCATGACTTACCAATTCTCCCTTTCTCATATCTCTTGTACATCTTTCTCCCTCTATTCACACTTAAAATAGTCTAGTTCATCCCCTCATCACCTCTCACCTGGACTACTGCAGTAGCTTCTTAATTGGTCCCCTGGCTTACAACTTTTCTGCTCCTCCATCTATCACCCACAGACTTGCCACATTTGTATTCATAAAATACTCAGGTCAGACCATGTCAGCCTCCTGCTCAGGAAGTTTCAGTGACTCTAAGAGAAAACACAAACTTTTTCTTAGCATTGAAAGTCCTTCTCAATGTGTCCCAGTCCATTTTTCCAGGTTGATTACATCTCACTACTATTCATACATGCTACATTCCAGGCAGAATGGCTGCCTTGCAGTGCTACATAACAACATTCCATCTTCTGGTTCCATGCCTTTAGAGAAACTATTTCCCCTTCCTGGAATGCTCTTATTCCTCACTCTTACTCTTGGAATTCCCCATTGTATGCTTCCTTCGGTCTTAAGTAGAATTTAAGCTACTGGAGGCCAGGGATCATTTTGATTTTATTTCAAGCCCATTGTACAGTGTCTGATATATATGTGTGTGTATTTATATGTGTATATAGATATAGATACACACAAACACACACACATATATATATATATATGTATATATATGTATATATATATATATATATATATATATATATACATCTAATAGGTGCTTAATATATTTATATTGAAATTGATTGAATTGAAGCTATTATTTCTTGTCTGTGTCTTCTCTCTTCAAAGTTAAATATGCAGGGTAGGCAATCCTTGTATGGAATAGACTTCATTTCCTCTCAACATCTTGTCAATCCCCAATGAATGCTGCTTAGTTTGTCAAAGACCTTCCTAAAATATGGTACCCTTATTGACATACCCCAGTGGTAATCAAACCAGGACACCATATAGCAGTTGCATTTGCATAACAGGTGCAGACACAGCTAGGTGGCACATAGTACACTGGAGTTGGAGTCAGGAAGGCTTGGGTTTAAATCCATCCTATTAACTCTTAAAGCTTGAGCAAATCTGTATGGTTCATTTTTTTTTCATTCATAAAATGGAAATAATAACAGTACCTACCTCTCAGGACTGTTATGAGAACAAACCAAAATAAAAATTTTAAAAACATTTTACCAACTTTAAAGCACTATGTGAATAGTAACATTTATTATTGTATGAACTCTCCATTTCTCTGGACCTCTTTTTAGCCATCTTAAGCCTACATTACCTTTTTTTAATTTTTCCATATCACACTATTGGCTTATATTGATCTTTCAGTCTACGAACAGCCCATTTTCTACTCTCCTCATAAGATCTTCATAATAAGAACAACCATTTAGCCACTTTCCTCCATCTCTTCTTCTTGTATGGTCTGGGCTTTGGAAGCTATTTGGTCAAAGCAGTTTTCAGGAAGAGTCTTAAGAGGCCAAGGCCTTACATATAAAGTGAAATGAAAATATATATTAATTTTCAAGCACTACTGGTTCTGATATTAATAACTGTTTTAACTAGTTCCCAGTTGAGATCTTTTAGAGGTATCTTCCTTGGATGACTGACTTTTTCCTTGACTCATCTCTTGGTGGGCTAATTTAGCTCTCTTGTATATCAGTAGTAACCCTAAAACCATGTAATTTATGGATCTATAATAATTTTCACCTCTATACCTTTATTATTCACGGTGTTATCATAAAGTTGAAATAATAATTAATTACCATAGGTTTTTTTAAGGTTTTCAAAGGGTTTTTGCTTCCGTTAGTATAGGAATACTGTATGCTGATGCTCATATAAATTAAATGTCTTGCCCATGGTCATTTAGGGAATCACAGAGAGCTATGACAATCACACACAGAACTCTGGGCTGCAATTCTTAGATTTTTTTGACTATACAATATTGCTTTCCTACCTCTAATACCAACACTGTGACCTTGGGCAAATAACTTAATGTCTCTCCTAGTTAATTTTCTCATATGTAAAATAGAGAGAATTATAATAAGACTGCCTAGGTCACAGGCTTTTATGGGGATAAGATTTCATATTTTTTTAAATTTAGAATTTTAATATATTCTTTTATGACTTTTGTCATAATGGAAGGACACTGACTTTCTTGTATGCCTTATGAAATTTAGTAACTACTTTATACAGAAATGCCAACTACTGCCTCTCTGTGTTTGGGAATGCATTCTCTTGGCCCTCCTCCAGGTGATAAATGATCAAAGGACATGAAGAGGAGATTTTAAGAGGGAAGTGACTACACTTTAAGAGCAGTGACAACACTCCAGACCATACCACTTTGGAAGCACCAACAACTTCCAAGGCACAAGAACTAGATCAGAAAAAAAACAGTACAAAAAAACTCTGAAACTTGGCACAGTAACCTTTCACAGCCACACTGGGAACAGAGTCAGAAATTAACATAGAGTTCAAAGTCAAGAAATAATCTGGGAAAATGAGCAAAGAACAAATAAAAAAGAAAGTGAACGCAAAAAGTACTAGAGTGACAGGGAACATCAAGGAAAAATTCAAGTAAAAACATCTACAAAGAAAAATTCAAAGAAAATTGTGAATTCAACGTAAGTTCAACAAGAATTTCTAAAATAGCTTTTAAAAAGGTATTTTCAAAATCAAATAAGAATGATACAGGAAGACAGAGAGACAGAGGGCACAGGGAGAGCTAAATATGAAGGGAAGATATCTAATAAAGAAAATTAAGTGCTCAGAGGAACGTACTAGGAGAAAGAAAAAGGAAGAGGTAAAATGTAGTGAATCATCTCACATAAAATAGGTAAGAAAGAGTTTTTACAATGGAGGGGAAGAAAAGAGGGGAAAAGGGAGTCTTTCTTTCACTGGATTTGGCTTCAGGAAGTAATAATATACAGACTCCATTTGGTATGGAAGTTTACCTTACCCTACATGAAAGAAGAGGGGAATGGGATAGGAGAGGGGGGATGATAGAAGGGACAGAAGATTGGGGGAAGATGCAATTGGAAGCAAACAAGTTTGTAGAAGGATGGGTAAAAGGAGAGAAATGAATAAGTGGAGGGTGGGACAGTGTAGAGGAGAATATAGTTAGTCTTTCACATGACTGTTCCAGAAGTGTTTACCATGATTACACATGTATAACCTATATTGAATTGCTTGCCTTCTCAATGTTGGTGGATGGGGAGAGGGGAAGAGAATGTTGGACTCAAAGCTTTAAAAATGGATGTTAAAAATAGTTTTTACACGCAACTAGGAAATAAGGTATATAAACAATGAAGTATGGAAATCTATCTTACCCTACAGGAAAATGAAAGGTAATGGAGATAAGGGCAGGAGGGATGATAGAAGAGAGGACAGATTAGAGGAAAGAATAATCACAATACATGCTGTCCTGGGGTGGGGGTAGAGGGGAGATTGGGAGAAAATTTGAAATTCAAAATTTTGTGGAGTGAATGCTGAAAATTGAAAATAAATAAATCATAATAAAAAAAAGAAAAAATTTAATTAAAATGCATAATTGGCCAAAGGGAAAATAAGGTGCAAAAGCTCATGCAAGAAAAATTTTCTTAAATTAGAATTGGGCAAGTGTAGGTTAATGACTCCATGAGACAACAACAAAAAAAAATAAAACAGTCAAAATAATGGAATAAATAGAAAAAAATGTGATATTACCTCACTGGAAAAGAATTGACCCAGAAAATAGATTGAGTAGAGATAATTTAGCAATTTTGCCAAAGCCATGATGAAATAAAACGTCTAAGTGTCATATTTCAAGAACATTATTAATGAGGGTGCAGCCAAGATGACAGTATACAGGTAGTTACCCAGAAAAACTTGTGCAACATTACCCTCCAAACAACTTTAAAATTACTCCTCTCATCAAAATTTGTAGTGGCAAAAGTCTAAAAGGTCAGACTGAGACATTTTGTTCAATTGAAGAAAATTTAGGAGATTAGCATGACATGTCTAGAAGCAGGCCAGGAGCACAGAAGGTGCACCACCAATGGACCTCTGGGGCATCTGAGAAAGCAGCAGTAGAAGTTTTGTGAGCTCTTAATCATGGAGTATAATGGATTCAAAATACTGGTCAGGAAAAGACTGCCGGAAAACCTTTGTTGTCACAGGGTGCACTTGACACTGAATGGCAACTCTATTTCCATAGATACTGCTGGGTCAAAGTTCCAGGGTGAACAGGAATTACTGTAGTCACTAATAAAGGAGTAGAAGTCATGATCAGAGTTGTAAGGTAGAAATAAGCACTAGAACTTAATTTACAGAAGAGTTGGTGGCCTAGCCACAATTGCAGGGCCAAGTAGAATGCTAGTGTTTATGGCTTTAGCTTGGGTAAAGACCAGAGCACATACAAGGAGAGAAGTGACCACAACTCTTCGAAAATCACACAAACTTAAAGGTATTGATAATTTGCAGACCCCCAGAATTAGTTCTAAAAACAACAGAATAAAAATGCAAAAAGCATGGTGCATTGGCTTCCCACCCTAGGTGAGCAGAGCCCAACTGTCAAAAATTCAAAATAAAGAAAAATTTTGTAAAAATTTGAAAATAACGTAAAAAAATAAATTGACCATTAAAAGATACTATGGTGAGAGGGAAAAGTAACACAGAAGACAACAATATGAAAACACATTTAAAAAACCAATGAAGAAAAAAATGCTGATTTTGGATCCAAGCCACCCAAAAATTCTGGGAAAAATTAAAGACAGAGATAAGAATGAAAGAGGAAAAACTGAGGGAAAATGAGAATGAAGTAAGAAAATTATAAAAAGAAAATAAACAACTTAGTGAAAGTGGCACAAAAATACTGAAGAAAATAACACCTTTAAAAACAGAATTGAATAGTGGTAAGGGAGGCAAAAAATGTCACTGAATAAGAGAGGCTTGTTAAAAGCATAAAAGGCCAAATGAAAAAGGAGGAACAAAAACATTGCCTAAAGAAAAGAAATCCTTAAAAGCCAAAATCAACAAGTTGGAGGGAGAGGGGAGTACAAAGGTCCCTTTAAGAAATAATTCTTCTCTGACAATGATTTAATATTTTATTTTCCTCCAACAATATGTAAAAACATTTTTAATTGTCAAAAAAATTTTTTTTATTTTTTACAATGCTATTTTTTCTTAATGGTATTTTATTTTTAATTAGATATAAAGATTGTTTTAAACATTCATTTTTATAACATTTTCAGTTCCAAATTATTTCTCCCTCCCCCTTCTTCCACTTTCACAAGGTGGCATGAAATTTGATATATGCTATCCATGCACAATCATATTAACCATGTTTCCACATTAACCATGTTGTGAAAGAAGAATCAGAACAAAAGGGGAAAAAAAACCATGTGAAAGGAAAAAAGAGAGATGATATATCAATGGGGGGAATAATCTGACTATAGAAAGCTCCTATGCTGATAAGGAAGCTCAAAACACACACTCAAAAGAAGACAATAAAGTCAAAAAAATCTACATTCAAAGCCTCCAAGAAAAATGTAAATTACAGACCAGTGCAAGGAGTGCAGATCAGACCAGCACCATGAGCATAGACCAGTATAGAGTAGCAGAAACAGGATCCAGAATAGGTTTCAGGGCATCACCAGTAGCAGTTCCCAGATTGCTCAACCCACAAATGCCACAGATAGCTTCAAATGTCAGTGGGAGGGCTCCTTCACCCAGCAGAGGGGAGTGAGTCTGGACCTCCAGCATCAGGTATTGCAGCTGCAGCTTCCATTTTCAGAGTCCTCCACCTAAAGCCCCTGGGAGAATTGAGCCACTGATCTGATTTTTAGCCCCGAGCTTTACCCAGGGAGGAAGAGGAGCACTAATTTTGGTTGTTAGCAGATCAGTGTGCAGGTCAGTAGAGGAATAAACACCTCTCCCTTGATTGTGCCACCTTGGAGAAATTGAGAATTTACAGGTCCCCAGAATATACCCTCCTATAGGCAAAGGTCTCAAAAGACAAGTAACTGCCTGGGAAAATGCCCCAAAAAGGGAGGAAAAAATAAGGCTATAGAAGGTTACTTTCTTGATGAACAGGAATTTTCTTCCATCCTTTCAGATGAGGAAGAACAAAGCATAACATCAGAGGAAGTTAAGACTTCTGCATCCAAAACGTCCAAAATAAATATGCAATGTTCTCAGGCCATGGAAGATATCAAAAAGGATTTTGAAAAGCAAGTAAGAGAGGTGGAGGAAAAATTGGCAAGAGAAATGAGAGCGACACAAGAAAATCATGAAAAGCGAGTCAACAGCTTGCTAAAGGAGACCTAAAAAAAATGCTGAAGAAAGAAATACCTTTAAAAATAGGCTAAGTCAATTGGTGAAAGAAGTCCAAAAAGCCAATGAGAAGAAGAATGCTTTAAAAAGCAGAATTAGCCAAATGGAAAAGGAGGTACATAAGCTCACTAAAGGGAAATATGAATCCACAAAGAGACAGAGTATGGCAGATTTCCAAACCAGGATAGCCTGGAAGGTTGATGGACAGATCTGTTATATCTGACTGGGGAAGCACAGAGCATGCAGTCTGCACCAGCACAGACTCAGCCATAGCAGAGAAAGAATGGCACTGGGCAGTTTGAGTCTCCAGTGGTAGTGCCAATTCCCAAACCTCTCAGCATAGGAGCGGAGTTGGGTGGAACTAGGTGAGAGAGAAGCCTGGGACTCTGCAGATAACAGCAACTGCTTCTGGGGATATCATATGAATACTGAATGTTGGAAAGCCACCTACTTGAACTTCCAGGAGCCAAGATGTTGGAGCAAAATGTAAGTGCTCTCATCTTCCATTGCTGACCTTGAAAAACTCAGAGAATATTGTCCCAGGAAATATTGAGTAATAGTGGAGACAGCAGAAGTGGTACAGCATTTTTTTACTTAGGGAGGCTTATGGGAAGGTTCCCTCTTGCTGAGGCTGAAAGGGACCACTGGAGGAATGGAAGTGTCCAAGCAACGTCCATCTCAGTGGACCAGAGGAGATCCTGAGTCCCAGGAAGGTAGAGAAAATAAGCATCAACAACAGGACCCCAGGAAAACATTTGCACAGCCAAGAGAACTGGGAAGACATGAGCACAGAGTTCATAAGCTGCTGAGCCTGCCCATGCTCCAGTGCAGGCCTAGGAGAGGAGGAGATCTGCATTGGCTCCTCCACATCCCATTCTATGAGCCTATGAGTCTAACCCTGTGGAAACTCAAAGAGTTTTGCCTTGGCCTTGGTACATGCCAGTCACCCCAGCCCCAGGTCAGCTGCATCATTACATAGCTTCTAGCAGAAAGAACTAGAGGACATAGCACAAAAAGCCAGTAATCAGGCCTTTAGCTCCCAACACAAGAAAGGAGAGGAAAAGACCCCTGTGCCCCAGAAGCAGAGATACACTTTAAAAGCCATGAAAAAGTCAATCACTATGAGCAATAAGCAAACTAGAAAAGCAAAACCATGAAATCTCATTATTGTAACAGGGAAAATCAAAATACAAATTGAGAAGAGGACAGCATTGACACTATACCAACATCCCAAACCTCAAAAGGGAATAAGAACTGGTCTCAAGCCCAAAGAGCATTCTTAGAAGACTTCAAGGAGGATTTTAAAAGTCAAATTAGAGAGGTAGAAGAAAAATAGACAAAAAATTTAAAAATACAATTGGCTCCCTACAAAGTAAAATTGGTCAAATGGATAAGGAGGTGCAAAACCTAACCAGAGATGAAAACACCTTAAAAAGAAAAATTGTGCAAAAAGAAAAAGGAGGTATAAAAACTAACTGAAGAAAATTATTCATAAAAAAATAGAAATAGAATTCCAATGTTATGTAGACTACTTGGAAAAATTGGAGAAGTCCTCCCAATTTCTTTTAATGATACAAATATGGTTTTGATACCTAAACCAGGGAGAGCCAAAATAGAGAAAGAAAATTATAGACCAATTTCTCTAATGAATATAGATGCAAAAATTTTAAATAAGATTTTAGCAAAAGGAATACAGCAGCTTATCATGAGAGTAATACATTATGGTCTACTAGGATTCATACCAGCAATACAGGGCCGGTTCAATATTAGGAAAACTATTAGCATTATCAATCATATCAACAACAAAACTAAGAGAAACCATATGATTATCTCAATATATGCAGAAAAATCTTTTGACAAAATACAACACCTATTCCTATAAAAACACTGGAGAGCATAGGAATAAAGGAAACTTTCCATAAAATAATAAGCACTGTCTACTAAAAACCTTAAGCAAGCATTATATGCAATGAAGATAAGCTAGATGTATTTACAATAAGATCAGGGGTGAAAAACAAAGATGTCCATTATCAACACTTCTATTCAATATGCTACTAGAAATGTTAGCCATAGCAATTAGAGAAGATAAAGAAATTGAAGGAATTAGAATAGGACAAGAAGAATCAAGTTATCACTCTTTGTAGATGATAGGATATATAGAGAGAATCCCAGAAAATCAAATATAAAACTACTTGAAATAATAAACAAGTCTGGCAAAGTTACAGGTTACAAAATAAATCCACACCAATCTTCTGCATTCCTATATGTTAGTAACAAAGCCCAACAGCAAAAGATAGTAAGAGAAATCTCATGTAAGCTAGGATAGACACTATAAAATAATTGGGAATTTACCTGCCAAAACAAACCCAGGAACTATATGAACAAAATTACAAGACATCTTTCACACAAATAAAGTCAGATCTAAGAAAGTGGAAAAATATCAGTTGCTTGTGGGTAGACTGAACCAATATAATAAACGTGACAATTCTACCTAAATTAATTTACTTATTTAGAGCCATACCATATAAACTATCAGATAATTATTTTCTAGAGCTGGAAAAATAATATTAAAATTCATCTGGAGGAACGAAAGTTCCAGACTATCAAGGAAAAGGAATGCTAGGGAAGGTGGCCTAGCACTATCAGGTCTCACATTGTATTATAAAGCAACAATTATCAAAACTACTTGGTACTGGATAAGAAACAGAAGGGTGGACCAGTGGGATTAGTTAGGTATTCAAGACACAATAGCCAATGAATAGAGCAATCTACTGTTTGACAAAGCTGAGGGCTCCAGATTCTGGGATAAGAACTCACTGTTCAACAAAAATTGCTGTGAAAACTTAATACTGTGGTGGAAACTAGGCATAGACCAATGCCTGACGCCATCACAAGAATAAAGTCCAAATGGGTACATGATCTAGGTATAAAGATTGATAATATGGACAAATTGGAGGAGCAAGGAATACTGTATTAGATTTAGGGAGAAGGGAAGGATTTTTGACTAAAGAAGAGATAGAAAGCATTATGAAGTGCAAGCAGGGTAATTTTGATTCCATTAAACTAAAAGCTTTTGCTCAACCAAACCCAACGAAACCAAGATTCAGAGGGAAGCAGAAAACTGGGGAAGAATTTTTGTAGCTTGTGTCTGTGATAAAGGTCTCATTTCTAAAATATATGGAGAAATGAGTCAAACATGCAAAAATACAAGTCATTCCTCAATTGATAGTCAAAGGATATGAACAGGCAGTTTTCAGAGGAAGATATTAAAGGTATCTATAGTCATATGAAAAATTCTCTAAATCACTATTGTTTAGAGAGATGCAAATCAAAACAACTCTGAGGTACCACATTACACCTATCAGATTGGTTAACATGGGAGAACAGTTAGATGATAAATACTGGAGAAGAGATGGAAGAGTTGGAACACTGATTCTTTGTTAGTGGAGCCATGAGCTCATGGAACCATTCTGGAGATCTATTTGGAACTATACCCAAAGTGCTACAAAAATAAGCATACCCTTTGATCCAGCAATATTGCTTCTAGGACTGTAACACCAGGAGATCATAAAAATGGGAAAGGTTGTACAAAATGTTTATAGCTATGCTCTTTGTGGTGGACAAAACCTGGAAATCAAGGGGATACACATCAAATTGGGGAATAGTTGAATATATTATGGTATATGAATGTAATGAAATACTGTTTTACTGTAAGTAACAATGAACAAGAAGACTTCAGAGAGGCCTGGAAAGACTTATGTGATCTTATGTTGAATGAAAGGAGCAGAACCAGGAGAACTTTTTGCACAGCAACGACCACAATGTGTGAGAGCTTTTTCTGATAGACTTGCAACTTCACTGCAGTGCAGGGACTTAAAAAAATCCCCATTGGTCTTTTAAGGCAAAATACCTTCCACATTCAGAGAAAGAATTATGAAATTTAATCACAGAATGTAACAGATAACTTTCTTTTTTACTATGTTTTGGTTTGTTAAGTGATTTCTCCCATACATTTTAATTTTTCCACACAGCATGAGTATAGGAAAAATGTATTTTTTAGGAATGTATGTGTAGAACCTATATAAAATTGTGTGCCATCTCAAGGAGGGAGGGGAAACATGGGGGGGAGGGAGAAAAAAATCTAAGTTATATGATTGTAGAATATTGAAAATAAATAAAATTAATAAAAAAATAAGAATTGGGCAAGTAGAATCTTACGACTCTATGAGGCATCAAGTATCAGTCAAATAAAATCTAAAGAATGACAAGATAGAAAAAAACATAAAATATCTCATTGGACAAACAACTGATCAGGAAAACATATCCAGGAGAGAAAATCAAAGATTTATTGGTCTACCAGAAAAACACGATGAAAACAAAGAGCCTGAACAGTATTTGCCAAGAAATCATCAAGGAAAACTGCCCTCAGGTCCTAGATCTAGAGGGCAAAACAGTCATTGATAGAATCCACCTATCACCTCCTGAATGAGATCAGAAATTGAAAACAACCAGGAATATA
>CM053769.1:279417317-279434830 GCA_028658325.1 Potorous gilbertii | reverse complement strand
CACACATATACACACATAGAGAGACAGAGAGAGAGAGAGAGAGAGAGAGAGAGAAAGAAATTCTTTATTAGAAGGTTCCTGATTGATTCCCAGCTCTATTATTTCCTAGCTGTGTAGCTAATGAAAACTTTTGCTATATCAAAGGAGTTTTCTTCATACAGTAGAAAGTACACTTGGTATGAAGTCACAGCATAGGAATTCAAATCCTACCTCTGACACTTTCAGTGTAAATTTGGGTGAATCTCCTTCTTTATTATAAAATTAATGTGTGTATGTGTGTGAGTAGGTGTTTGATACCAGATAGCTTCTGAAGGTCTCTTCTGATATTGATCTTACAATTCTATATCATAAGATTTTCAGTTCTTCCAAGGTTGTATGATCAAAGAAGTGTTTACACCTCTCCTGGTCTCTGCTCTGGTCTGTGGGTGGAATTGTAAAGAGAATTCCCTCTCCACAGCACCACAAGTTCCTCCACAACAGCACTCCTCCTCACACTAGGACCACCATCTAGGACTGAAACCCATATCCAAGCCGGGCAAAGTAAAAGAATCCTGCCTTAGCACCAGAAAACAGATCCCTGAAAATTCCCTTTGATCAGCCACTCAATACCCCCTCCCCTGTTTGTGCTGGCACTGCCCATGCTGGATTGTACTCTTCTCTCAGGTTGATGCAACAGACCTTTCCTATCCACTTTCCAGGTTGTCTTGGGCTGGAAATTTGTTTTACTTTGTCATTTTGTGCATTCTGCTGTTCTAGAATTTGTTTAGAGTCATTTTTAAAGGTGTTTGGGGGATCAATTTTATCTTTGGTGAAAATCTTTATCCCTTATTTGATTAAGAATATGTTCAAATAGTAGCTAATAATTTTTTTTATTTATTAATGTTACTTTGACCTTTAATATACATTTTGAGTTTATTGTGGTATGTGGTAAAAGATATTTGTCTAAATCTAAATTCTGTCAGACTGATTTCCAGATTTCCCAACAATTTTTATCTGAATTACTTCTTTCCCTTGTTAATTTTCATTCTCATTTTTTCTCTACATTTTATTTTTTGAGCTCAATTATTACTGATTTTTCTGTATTCAATCTGTTTTAATGATCCTTTGTATTCATATTGTCACATATATGTCTACCTTGTCATTTGATTAGTATAGCAAAAAAACTACAAATTTAAAATGACTTGCCAAAGTCACACAGGTAGTGAATAGGAGAGTCAATGTTTGAACTCAGGTCCTTTGACATCAAAGTCAACTCTTTTTATAAGCATACCATGATAAGTTGTAAGAACCAAGGATTCCAAGTTAAGCATCCATTGTCAGGCCCAGGACTCTCTCAGGAATGCTGAACTGCTTCTGATTACAATGATTTCAGTCTTTGATGAGGAAGGATGGGGAATGTCTATAGGATACTTTCAACAGAATATGGAAAGGACAGGATCAAATGACATTCTGGACTCGAATAAATACTTCTTTCCCTGAATGCTTTATTTTCCTCTATCATGAAAAGTGTGTGAATCATTCTATTTGAGGGTAGAGGATTTCCTGTTTGAAACATTGGTAACCCACAGGGTAAAGAAATAAATGTGGTACAAATTTAGGAGATTAAGTAAAAAAAATCTAAATACCCAAATGACAGACTAGATTTTAAATCAAAGGAAAATGTGCCAGTAATTCTCATCCATTTCCCAAGCACAGTTTATTATATTGAGAGACAAATGCATCTAACATGCTGACAAGCTCAATTTCCCTACAGCTTTATTACCCAAATTACTTATTACCAGGAAAAATGTCAAATGTCACTCTCTTAAAGTATGAGCATGGTTTTTAAGTGAGACCATGAAGGCTTAGGGGAAGGACCTAGTGGATATTTAAGTCTTTTGGAAAACAGTTTGGGGAAATGGCATTTTCCTAAAGATTGTGCTTTTGCTCACATCCCAGATTTCCAATAATTCCTTTGTTTAATAGATTAGGACATTGATGTTTTAAGCTTATTTGCAAGTATTTTATCAAAGTTAGTTGGTACTGAAACTGTACTGGACTAGGAAACTGGAGACTTGGATTCAAATATTTATTCTCCTATGTAACTTTTGGCAAGTCACCTCATCTCTTGGAGATATAGGTTTCTTATCTATAAAATGAGGAGGTTAGAGAAATTGTCTAAGATTTCTTTCTTATACATCATTTTATCATATAAGAAAGTCCCACTTCTGACATTCTTTGACAGAGGGGCGTTAACCCTTTCCAAATCTAGAATTCTCTATTCTAAACTTGTTTAAAATACTAATACTTTATATTGTAAGGTCCTTCCTAGCTCTGACCTTCTTTTAAAAAGAGTTTTATTAATATCCTTTTCTCTTTTTTAATATCACAGCAATTTTTTGAAATAAATTCTTCTTATTTTATTTTCACCTAAATTCTCCCTTATAAGATTTCTACTTGCAGAGCATTTCATATCTGAACATTTCTCTTCCTCACATTGGTAGGACCCTAGATCAGGTCTTCATTATCTCTTATTTTAATTATTATAACATCCTTCTCATTGGTATTCTTGCTTCAAGTCTCCTCCATCCTACCCAAAACAGTCAAAGTGATTTTTTTAAGAGCATATCTGAATTTGTCACTCCCCTGCTCAGTAAACTCCAAATGGTGTCCTGTTGTCCCTAAGATAATATTAATTTCTCTCTAGCTTTTCAAGCTCTCCACAACCTGGTCCCAATCTATCTTTTCAGATAGGTGGACATTGAACATTTTTCCCCTTCCTCATGCTGCAATCCAACAAAACTGGGTTTCTCTCTGCCCTTCACTTACAGAACTCTAGGTCATATCTCCATCTCTTTCCTCCACATCTGGAATAGACTTCCTCCTCTTCCATCTCAAACACTTCACTTTCTTTAACATGTGGCTCACGTATCATCATTCTAATGAAGTCTTTCTTGACTTCATTAGACGGACAGCTTCTAGTGTTCTTCAACACTACCTACCTCTTTAACTACTGTGTATATATATTTATAATTACTAACTTTATATTTATACTGCACAAAAGTATACATGTCGAGTGTCTCAAAATATGTATTAACTTATTATCTACCCCCTTAGAATGTAAGTTCATTGGTACTAGGGATTATTTAACTCTTTGTACTTGTATCCGTAGCACCTAACATAGTGTCTGGAATGTAGTAAATACTTGCTGAATGAGTAACTGAAAGAAAAAGAAAAATTAAGCAAAAATAATCCATACAGAGATCATATCTCACAATATATAACATTCTAACCTAATAGTTCTTAGCCTCTCTGTTGATAATAAAGGGCTATTTCATTACCTGTTCTTTGAGACTATTATTGGTTTGTGTTACACAGAATTCAGTTTCCCTTTAATCATCTTTTTGTTCACATTGTTATAGTTATTAGGTATATTATTCTTTTGGTTCTGTTTAATCTTGCCACATTTCTCTCAATTGCTTTTTTGTCATTTCTTACAAAGCAGTTATAGTCTATTATATCCATATACCACAATTCAGTCAATCTTCAGTCTTCAATAGATGGGTGACCAATTTATTCCCAGTTCTTTACTACCACAACAATGCTGTTTGGATGTTATAGTATATATTTGATCTGTCTCTTTTTCCTTAAAACATACACACACAAACATACATATACATATATATATATATATACACACATACACACACACACACATATATATATATATGTATACATACATTATGTATGCATGTATATGTGGGTATGTGAGCATATACGTATGCATGCATATGTCCGGCCTGACTGCCATAGGCTGCCAAGTCCTCTTACCTATTCCAGGTCTTTGGTGGCCAACCAGATAAATGTAATGAGAGAAGAGACCTCCAGAGTCAAACAGAAGTGTAGGCTTTATTCTGGATACCAGATACATGTCAGTATGCAGGATGAGTTCTCCCCGTGGAGCCCCCCTCCTCCTTCTCCTCCTTCCGGAGGATAGAGGAACTCAACCCCAGGCTTTCCTGTCCCCATTTAGGCTCTCCCAGCTGCATAGTTTGCTCGTGGACAGCATGCATGCTCTCAGACCCTTAGCCAATTAACAGGTGTGCTCAGACCACAGACCAATCTCAAGGGTGGGATGCTCTCCCCAGCAAGTTTCCACTGAGAAGAGGTGGAAAAACAAGATAGCTCATGTTTCACTCCTCAATTCCCAGCTGTCCCCTGGGGGGCCTCGTAAGAGCTCTGTGGTTTAGAAGCCCTCACCTTTACCTGACCTGAGACTGTTCACGTGAAAACCGAGCTTACATCCCAACATATATATACCTGTACACACATATATATGCATTTAAAATTTTAAATCAAAGGAAAATGTGACTGTAAATCTAAATGTAACTGTAAATGTAAGAGAGACAAATGCATTTAACATGCTGACAAGTTCAATTTCCAAATTGAATATATATATAAATATATATGTGTGTGTGTGTGTGTGTGTGTGTGTGTGTAGTATGCAAAATTTAGATCGTGTATTCATTGTGATGTTATCAGCCTCCAGTTTTTTTTTACGGTAAGCTTCATTTCAACTGGTTTTCCATTTAAGGAACTGAATGCTTCCCAAATGACTTGTATTATTTGATCTTAAATTCTTCACTTTTCAATTTCTCTTGACTTTTAGTTTGTAGCAATTGAAAATGCTTGAAAAATTATATGCAGGGGATGGGCTGGTAAATGTTCAATAAGCAGTTTTCTGGGGGGAAATGAACAGCAGGACACAGGTTTGAATTGCATCATTACCCCTTTCTCCATCACTTCATTAAGTCGCGAAAATAAGCAAAACAATGAATCAAACCCTAAACTGTAGCGGTTGCCAATTTCCAAGGTTTAAACTCTCCCATTGAAAATTTAGTCAACTTCCCTTGGGAGTCAGAATGCCTCGGGTGACCTGCCAAATTTTCATGAGTATTTACATGTTGCCTTCCTCGTTAGACTCTAAGATCCTTGACTAGAATATTTCTTTTTTTTTCTTCTTTAAGATTCTAATATTCTCATTCCTGCCTCTACAGGACTTTTTACCTTCAAATTGTCATCATCATCAACAAGAATAATGTTGGCATTTGCAAAGTGTTCACCAAACACAATCTCATTTTATCCTTATAGCAACACCGAGAGCTAAGCGCTAATGTCATCCTGATTTTATAGATGAACAAATTGAGAAAGATAGGGGTAAACTGATTTACCCCAAGTCCTACTGCTAGTGAGTCTCTGAGGAAGTTCAAACTCAGGTCCTCCTGATCCCAGGTTCGGCTTTCTAGCCACTGTGCCCCCTAGCTGCCTCATTACTAACATGAGAGAGTGTGCTTAGGTTTACCAGGTATCTTTGCTCTACTTTGGGGGAGGTTTTGTGACTGTAATCATTCTGATAACGTGTTGCCTTGTGTTTATCAGATGTAGAGTGTCATCAAAAGAGTATTGATGGGAAATAGGTGAACCTTTGCAACAACGAACATTTTGGAATTATGACAATAAACTAATTCAAAACAATGTCAGCTTGAATACATGACATAATCTACATAATATACATTCATTTTGAACAACTTTGTTCTTTCAGTTTGGAAGAGTTCATGGCAACCCTGAAGTTCTGAATTATCTAGGGGAGAAATCGTGCCCAGTAAAAGTGATGAAACTTTAATGATATACCTAAGATAATTCAGAGGGGGAAAAAAATCATATGGCGTCAGAATCAATCTTCAGTCATGTCAAATTTGGTGCAATGGAAGGTAGTAATAAAACGTTTTTGTTGTCATTGAACTGTCTATCGTAAGAGAAAACAAATATGGAAGTGACAAATGTTGAGCTGTTAATAGTCTACATTGTTTTTTTTTTATTCTCTGCTTACATTCAATTGAATTTTGACTAGATTATAATTCATTGAACAGTCAAAAGTGATGGGATAAAATACCCCCCATAGCCATCTGCTGCATTCTTCTGTAATGAATTTATATAAAATTATGAATTCAATATAATCCCATATGATATGTCTCAGATCATTTGGGACTTTTGTACCGTTTTTGTTTTGTCTGTGTATTCATATCACTCAATTATATAAAATTATACACTTTTGAAAATAGTAAAAAGCAGTGCCAAGGTCTCTAGGAGATGAGTAAATTATAGAAGAATATTTTAAAAGCATTCAAAGTTTCTCTAGGTCAATTCAATGCAATTCAACAAGCATTTATTATTAAATACATCATATATCAAAAGTGTCATGGAATGTGTTAGGTATTATTAATATAAGATTAAAAATTTAAATATTCCCTGTCCTCAAGGAGCTTATATATTTTTGGAGTGGGAGCAATGTGTACATAAATACAGAAATACAAAGTAAATTAGAGGGTAAGGGTGAGAACACTAATAACTGCAGTATGAGGAAAAAGTATGATGTGAATGAGAGCACTTGAGTTAAGCCAAAAAGGGGCTAGAGATTATTTGAGGTAAAAACGAGAACATAGTGTATTCTGGGTATCATGGACAACATGTGTAAAAATTTGAAGCTATGGTTTTTAAATAAGCAAAATATTGTTAATCTATGGGAATATTAGCTTCACAATTGATCCTATTAATACAACTTAACTTACAGTGAGATAGATGGATAAATATTCTTATAGATTTTTCAAAAATAAACCAGACAATACTTTCTTTTTAAGGAAACCAATGTCATTTTTCCTGATGACATAGTAAGTGATACAGCAATACCATGTCAATTGGAAGCTCTGACATCATTGCGAATATGAGCTACAATACCTTAAGATGCATTTTCCAAAACAGGTAATATATTAGCAAGGTAATTGTTTTTGCTTACAAGACATCACTTTCAGGATTTTATCTGAATTTGTTGTATCCTTAACGTAATCCCCCCCAAGACTTTAATATACATTTTACTTAGACAATAATGCAGTGGAAGGAATTATATATTTTAATCTAATTTTGCATAATTTACCTAATTTATCTGATATCTAGTCTCATCGACAACAACTGCCCAGGAGTAATTAGCTTTATGATATAGTTTATGTGTGTGTATGTGTGTGTGTGTGTATGTGTGTGTGTGTGTGTGTTGAGAAGCTATGTGGCAAAATGGAAAGAGTCCTGAATCTGAAATCAAAGAGCATAGATTTGAATTCTAATTCTCCTTCTAATACCAGTTGTATTACCTTAGATAAATCATTGAATCTATTTAAGCATACATCAGATTTTCTCATCTGGAAGTGAGGATGGAACTTGAACCACCACCTCACAGAACTTAAGTAAAGATCAAACGAAGGAATTTGATGAAAGTTTTTGTTGTCATTCAGTGCTATAGAAGTATAACTTATTATTGTTATTGAATGAATGAATGAAACTTCTAGCCGTTAAATGATTCCATCTTCCTCTCCTTCCCTCCCCACCCTCCCACTTCAGTCATGCATTTTTATTGAGAAACAGCTAAGTAACATCTCCTCTATTAGATTTTAAGATTCATGAATCCAGGAATGATACTTACTCCATGTGACTACCACTTATATGGTACTTAGGCAGCCTTGTACTGGTAATTATCCAGCATTATACATCAGAGAGTATGGGTTCAAATATTATTTCTTTTACCTACTCCCTACATGACCTTGGGAAAGTCACAACTGCCTCAGCTTCATGTTCTTCATCTGCAAAATGAGAGGGTTAGACTAGATGACCTTTGAAGTCCTTTCCACTTTTGTATTTATGATCAAACCAACATGTCTGGACTTCACGGAGGAGTTAAGTGTTCAATGGATAGAGTACCAGCCCTGCAGTCAGTCAGGAGGAACTGAGATCAAATTTGACCTCAGATACTTCCTAACTGTGACACTTTGGGCAAGTCATTTAATCCTGTTTGCCTCAGTTTCCTCATCTGTTAAAAGTGAACCAGAGAAGCAGTGCTTCTGGAACTCTAGGCCCACATATTGGGGGAGATGAATCAGCTGACAGTACACCTCCCACCCCCAAAGGAAGCAGAGTAGTACTTTGACAAAGAGCTCAAAAGTCAAGTAAATAGCTGAGAAAATGAGCAAACAACAGAAAAATAATCAGAATCTTACTTTGATGATAAGGAAGACTAAAGTACACAAATGGAAGACAACAAAGTCAAAGCTTCTCCATCCAAAGCCTCTAAGAAAAATATGAATTGGTCTCAGGCCATAGAAGAGCTCAAAAAAGATTTTTTAAATCAAGTAAGAGAAGTAGAGAAAAATGGGAAAAAAATGAGAGTGATGCAAGAAAATCATGAAAAACGTATCACCTGTTTGCTCAAGGAAACCCAAAAAAAAAAATTCTGAAGAAAAAAATACTTTAAAAAATAGATTAACTCAAAAGGCAAAAGAGATTCAAAAAGACAATGAGGAGAAGAATGCTCTAAAAAGCAGAATTGGCCAGATGGAAAAGGAGGTCCAAAAGCTCACTGAAGAAAGTAATTCCTTAAAAATTAGAATGGAACACTTGGAAGCTAATGACTTTATGAAAAATCAAGAAATTATGAAACAAACCCAAAGAAATGAAAAAATAGCAGATAATATGAAATATCTCATTGGGGAAAAAACTGACTGGGAAAATACATCTGAAAAGGACAATTTAAAAATTTTTGGACTGCCTGAAAGCCATAATCAAAAAAAGAACCTTGGCAACATCTTTCAAGAAATTATCAAGGAAAACAGCCCTGATATTGTAGATCCAGCAGGTAAAATAGATACTGAAAGAATGCACCAATTACCTACTGAAAGAGATCCAAAAAGGAAAACTCTTAGGAATATTGTAGTCAATTTATAGAGTTCCCAGATCAAGGAGAAAATATTGCAAGTAGTCAGAAAGAATCAATGTGAGTACTGTGGAAAATATAATCAGGATAATACTAGATCTAGCAGCTTCCAAATTAAGGAATTGGAAGACTTGGAATATAATATTCCAGAGGTCAAATGGGCTAGCATTAAAACCAAGAATCATGTATGCAGCAAAACTGAGTATAATACTTCAGGGGAAAAATAGTCATTCAATGAGAGGACTTACAAACATTCTTGTTGAAAAGACCAGAGTTGAATAGAAAATTTGATTTTCAAACACAAGAATCAAGAGAAGCATGAAAGGTAAACAGGAAAGAGAAATCATAAGGCATTTACTAAAGTTGAATAGTTAACATTCCTACATGGAAAGATTATATTTGTAACTTTTGAGATTTTTCTCAGTATTAGGGTAGTTGGACAGACAACATACATATAGACAGAGGGCACAGAATAAGTTGAGTAGATAGATATGATATCTAAAAAAATAAATTAAGGGGTAAGAGAGGAATATATTGGGAGGAGAAAGGAAGAAATAGAATGAGACAAACTATCTCACATATAAGAGGCAAGAAAAAGCTTTTTCAATGGAAGGGAAGAAAGAAGAGATGAGAAAGAGTGAACCTTACTCTCATCACATTTGACTTAAGGAAGGAATAAAATGCACACTCAATTTGGTATGAAAATCTGTCTTACACTATAAGAAAGTAGGGGGAAAGGGGATAAGCAGGAGGGGGTGATAGAAGGGAGGGCAAATGGGAGGAAAAAATATAATTGTAGATGCATTTTTTCCTATAGTGTTGTTTTATGTTTGCTTTTGATCACTGTCATTATTTTCTCCCAGACCTATATTTTTCTCAAAGGTTGAAGTCACAAATTTCACTATGCCTACATTATTTCCTTTCTTATAAATTCATCCTTGTTGTATATTTGTATGTGTGTGTAATTCACAATGTAGAAACTTATCGATGAGACCATTCATTTCTGTGACAGTAAGGCATATGTCTCTCTTTAACTGGAAGAAAGAAATAGTGGTAATCATTGCCTTTTGCTTATTTGTATTTTTCTGGGGCATTTTCTTTGAGAATTTACATGAACAATTTGAAAGTTAAATATATTTATGAAGAGAGCAGATGTGGATATAACTTTTCTTGTTAGTTCTTGACGAATACAAAATCTATTTGAAGACACATGTCAATGCATTATAAATGGGCATTTATTTCTAACTCCACAGGGAACAGTTTTACTCTTCCGGAATTATTTTTCTATTATTTTAAAAATATTCCTCACTAAAGCCTCCACTAAACAGAGCAAATAAGTTATGAAGTAATTATCAGACTTCACAGACTTGGGGAGGAGTAGGATGTGTCATCCATGGTCTGTGGTGAGAGGTAAGGTGATTTTTTTGGAGGTAGTATTTGTGGAATAAGGATTAGATCTTGAGTTTAAAAAAAAGGTTAAGAATATGGGCTATATTGTAAAACATTAAAAAAATAAAAATGAAAAAATGAAAAAAAAAGAATATGGGCTGTATTACTTACTGAATATGGTATGTAAAGTGTTTTGCTTCCCTCTCTTAAAGTTTCAATTTCATCCCCTGGAAAATGAAGATGACTGGAGTAGATGACCTCTAAGAACTCTTCTAGATCAAACATTCTATGAAAAACAATAATAGTCACTTTGACCACACATAAATAGTACTTCACATTTTGCAATTCAATTACCTTATATAATGCCATGGCTTCCATGGTACAAACGTAAGGGATCACCTAAATTGGTATCACTCATGAGGGAAGATTTAGGGACCTATTTGGGGAAACAGAAAGCTAGGACCTCCACAGTCCTACAACAGGAGGCAGCTAGGTGGTGCATTGGATAGAGTGCAGGTAGCCGCGTGACTCTGGGCAAGTCATTTAGCCCTGTTTGCCTTAGTTTCTTCATCTGTAAAAACTGATTCTAGAATCTTTGCCAAGAAAACCCCAAATGGGATCATACAAAATCAAAACAATTAAACAAAAATAATTGGGGTAACAGGAGGCCTGACTAATGAGTGGAAATCTGGGTTGGTCTACTATGTGATCAGGAGTAGCCTCATTCTGTTGGATACATAGATGGAACTGGCAGTGTCTTTAAAATAAGTTGATTAGAACACTCTCTTTCTAACAATGTACAGGGGTGAAGGATTCATCCGACTCACAGAGAATAGTAACATATAGTAAGTAGGGGGAGAACATCCCCCTACTTCCATGTAAATTTGAGGTTTTTCCATTCTAGATAAAAGAAGGAAAGTCCCTGATATAGAAACTTAAACCATAGGGTTCATAAAGCCCAGGATCCCAGGCCAGATGCTGAAGCCATAACAGCAGAGAAGCCCTGAGAAACCAGTGCCCTGGAATAAAAACCCAAAAGGGTATTGAGACTAATGCTGCGTAGGAACTTGCTTGAGTTAATTTCCCATTTTTCCTCAAAGACTGAGGTGGCATAGGCAGGATATGTTCCAAAGTGTTAGGTGTAAATGTTCGCATGTTTGTGCTTGATATACATGTGAGGAAAATATGAATCTGATTATAAATCTGGTTTAATGGAATTAGGGTTATTGGAGCCCTGCAATTGGAGGAATGCATTCAGTGGGGACTATAGCCAATGGCAGAGAATCAGAGACCTTCAAATCCCCAAGATTACAGGAAAAACAAAAGCTTGAGTCCCTAATCTCACCCAAAACAGATTCATAATTTTTTCTTATTCATTTTTAATTATAAAATAAACCTGAAATTTTGTGTTTCATTCAAGTGGGCTTCTAGTGGCACAGTGGACAGAGTGCCAGGCCTGAACTCAGGAAGACTTGACTTCAAATCTGACCTCAGACACATCCTATATGTGTGATTCTGGACAAGTCACTTAACCGTTTGCCTCGGTTTCCTCATTTGAAAAATGAGTAGGAAAAGGAAATAGCAAACTACTCTAATATCTTTGCCAAGAAAACCCCAAATAGGGTCACAAAGATGCAGGTATCATTGAAACAGTGAGTAAACAACAAAAATTTTTACTAAGTAACACACATAATTGAATAGATATTTGTGTAGAATATTCATAATGAACATCTTTTCCAGTCAAAGATCAGGCCACACACTCTGCCAAAGGATATTTGCAAGGGTTTGTTAAAATTATATGTTTTCTTCTTCAAATTAGGACCATTCTAAGAATTTCAGGACATATGGTCTCTCTAGCTATATTTCTCTTGTGGCTCTGGTAAGTTACAACATGTTGGCATTTTGTGTGTGAAATACACTAATACAAAATACTAATTTGGCCCAGGACTTAGGAAAACAAATCATAGGCAATTACCCCTCCCATCATAGATAAACATGATCCAACATCTGGAGATGATATTATCTAGAGAATAAGGATGTGGACTCTAGAAACTAATATTTCAATATCCTAAACTTCAATGAATCTGTCATCTTATTGATATATGTAATTTCTGAATGATCTAGATCTCAAATTATCTTGATTTTTCCTATCCTATACTCAGTTAAATTTGCTGCAAGGGGTCCACTCAACATTTTGGGGAAGTTTCTTTACTTCTCTTGACACTGCATGAGTACAAATAGAACCCCTACTTGTTAACAAAACAAGAATAGCCTAAGTTAAAGATTGCTTTTCCGAAGTGATGGACCCATTTACATTTCCGGTTATATACCTTCCAGATAACATCCTTTATATGTGTTCTCTTGGATAATTCTTATTTCATAATGTATTTCCGCCTATTTGTAGCCATACTTTGCTTCCCCCAAATCTTTAAGGTGACCCTCAACTATGATTCTTCAGAATTTGTACAAACTTACAGCCACCATCAGAAGAATGTTGTGCTAACAAAAAAAAAATGATAGGTCTTTTCTTCAGGGAGACATCTTGAGGTAATTAAAATACTGAATAATTTCCTAAGGGTAATATAGTCACTTCTATTTCTGTTTATTCTGAGTCAAGCTTATAGTCTGATTTTGGTTTCTGTCTAAAATATATCTATGTGTATAGATACACACACATACACATATATGTCTAAAACATGTCTGTATATAGATGTACATATACATATTGTATGCATGTATGTCTTTATGTATATATGTACATGTGTATACATGCATACATACTGGCAGATTATGTCTGTGGGTTTTCCATCCAACTGTGTAACAGAATAGCGACAAAAAACATCCTTCATTGACCTTTATTTTCCCATGTGTATAGCTAGATTAGAATCTTTTAAACTATTATTTTCATCATTTAGATGGCTCTTCAGTGTCTCAAGGTTTCTGATAACCAGAATAATGGTATCCTCAGAGAGGAGCATCTGGAAAATCTTATCACTTCTCTATAAGAAATCTCTTTTTCCTTTTGAACCTCATGTTGGTTACCCTCAACAACAGCAGCAAATACATTTGACAAATAAGCATTTCATGTATTATCCCTTGTTCCATAGCAATAACCAAATAATAACTGATTAAAGGAGTCTCTCTCACATCTTACATGATTTTTGACCCAAATATGGAAAACACCTTTTTGGAGAAGAATTTTTAAAGCATTTGTCTGTACCAAAAGAGCTACTTGTTAGTAATAACTTTCAACAAGAACAACAAAATGAGCCTAATGGAATTTTGTTTTCTCTATCCATTTTAGTCAGTTGCGTAAATATGGAGATATGGTCCAATGTGGAATGTCATTTGTGTTTTATGATTTCTTGATTTCTCATAAAGAAATTAGCTTCCATTTGCTCTATTCTAATTTTAAAGGAATTATTTTCTTCATTGAGCTTTTGAAACTCTTTTTACATTTGGCCTATTCTGTTTTTTAAGGAATTCTTCCCTTTATTTGCTTTTTGGATTTCTTTTGCCAATTAGGTTAATTTAAATTTAAAGGTGTTCTTCAACCTTTTTTGGGTCTCCTTTAGCAAGCTGTTGAACCCTTTTTCATGATTTTCTTGCATCACTCTCATTTCACTTTCCAATTTTTCCTCTACTTCTCCTACTTGATTTTCCAAATCCTTTTTGAGCTCTTTCATGGCCTGAGACCAATTCATATTTTCCTTGGAGGCTTTGGATGCAGAAGCCTCAACTTTGTTGTCTTCTTCTGATTGCATCTCTTGATCTACCTCATCACCAAGGACATAAGAAAATATATTTTAATAGGAAAAGTAAGAATCTATAGTCTGATTTTCATTCTCCCCATTTGCTCATCTTCCCAGGCAATTACTTAACCTGTGAGTTCTTTGTTAAGTGAAGGGCTCCAGAAGCAGCCACCACTTAAGCAGTGCTTGCAACCACCATAGAGCCAAGGCCAAGCTGAGGCTGGAGCCAGACCATGCTTTTCTCTCACCCAAATGAAAGACACTTCCCTCTGACCTTCTAAGTTTCTTCGGTGTTTGTGGATTGAGGAGTCTGGAAACCACCACATAGAGAAATGATTTAGTCCCCTAAGGCCTACACCAGCTGCATCCATGCCTTGTGCAGCCCACATCAAACTGCGCTCTGCTCTCAGCCTGGTGCAACTGACCCTTCCTATTGACCTTCCAGATTGTCTTGGGCTGTATACTTGCTTCAGTCTGTCATTTTGGGTCTTCTGCTGTTCTGGAATTTGTTTAGAGTCATTTTTACAGGTTTTTTGAGGAGTTTTGAGGGAAGAGCTCAAGTAGGTCCCTGATCCTACTCTGCCATGTTAGCTCTACCCTGTTTTGTCATTTGTGAAAGGCTGCCTATCTTTTTCTAATGTCTCCAAGAATGCCACCGGTGTTTGTACTTTATGTAGATTATTTTGTGTACATTATCAATATATGTTCAAGTTGATATTAATACTTTCTCAGTCACCTTTTTTTTTCTAGTAACAATAAGTTCTGACTTCTTCCATATCCCTCACAAAAGCTTTAGTGATTCACCATTGTTCAAATATATTGAGAATTAATCCTTCCAAGTCATGTCACTCCTAACACAGTCTAGTACATTTCTTTCCTCTACCACTTCTTCATGTGCCACCTCTGTGACTGTCTCATGAGATTTGATAAAGAAGATTTGTGATTCATTTAAAAAATGTCTTCTATGCCTCTGTTCAGATAAAAGGCACTGATTGTCAAAAACATGAATTTCCACCAACATAATCTATAATATTCTATCACAAAATTTAGAAAAGGTCTGACAGTTGGAGTATGCTAGAGCCAGCTCAAACCAAGTCTTCAACCGATAGTTAAATTTTCGATGTGAGCATTTATACTATAGGAATCAGAAATCACTATAAAACAATTTGATTTACTATTCTATTGATGGTCTATTCTCAAGAAGTGATTGAGTAAGTGTTAATGCAAATTAAACTTATGTGTCACAGACATACTTTTTCCCCAAGAGCAAAGTAACTTTTCCATGATCACAGAAATATGTAATGGGCTGCGTGGGAAAGTGGTTAGATATCCCTGAGAATGTTCTATAAAGGATTGGGCTTTCATACCTAAATAGGCTCTGAGGTTCCCTCCAATTCTGAGATTCTTAAGTCCGGAATAATAGCATGGTACTTATTCACACGAAATATTATTGCTTTGATTGTTACTTTTCTGGAGCTAGTTCCAGATGATAGTTCTTAAAACTTGTCAAAAGCTTAGCATTTTAGTACCATCAGATCAGAGAACCCCTATCGTTTCCTAGATTTCTTTAAAGAAATGCAGTGAAAAAAATCCAGTTTAAGAACATGACTTCATATCAAATGAAACCTTCATAGGGAATACTGAATGAAATTTGTCTTGTAAAAAAATAAATTTTGACAGTTAACTTATCTGAAACCCACAGAGTTGTCTTTAAGAGTACTCAAAGTTCATTTCATTTTCTTCATCAATTCCTCTTCTTCCCTACTCCCTGCACCAAACCTTATGACTACTCTCATCTCCTCAATTTTTTAACCAGTTCAGTGAGTGTTTGCATTTGAAACAGTGATTCAAGAATGAAATTTCTTCCAGCTGTCATGTACTATGGACAGCTTGGCAGCTGTTTTAGGATCAGGAGATGAATTTTCCACACAGTTGATGTGAATATTCTCTGTAACATACCTGGTATGAGACCAAAGAAACTGACACTTCTTGGAAATTTCCCCTTGCTACAGATATGCCTCTAATATGCTCTGATTTTGTGCTAGCCTCAGGATGTGTATTGCATCCTCCATGTGTTCTTCTCATCACTAACACCTTCCACACTGAGATGCTTCTAACACATCATGACAAGGCTGACATTGTTGCCCATTGCTGTATGTCATTCCACAGGAATCTTGGAAAACTTGATGGAGCTTCTGTCGATCTCTTCTATTACTCTATACTTGGTTCACAGAGAGAATACTTAACTTGGTGTAGTGGAAAGATCAAAGGACTGAGAATTATTGAGTTCCAGAGCAGCCAGTTACTCACTGAGTCACCTTTGACTGGTCATTGTGATTGTTTAAGTCTCATATGCCACATTTGGAGGATGAGAGAGCTGAACTCAAAGATTGCTCCAGTCTCTTTTAGTGATAAATTTTTTTATGCTTCTCTTCTATTTTTACTCATTTTTAAAGAGCTAGATTTGACAATGTCTAACCTACTTTGTGTTACACTACTGGAGGAGGGAGATCATTGTTTTTTTGGTTGTTTTTATTATCTAAATGCATTTTGGAAAATATCACTGCCAGACCACTGAAGCACTACTTAATCTGCTAGCAAGCATTTTGACAAGTACATAGAATGTGCATAGACAAAGTGGAAGGAGATAAAAGAATTCAAAAATATGGTAATTCAAAATAAAACAAAAATAGGAACATGGCCCTAATTTTCCAAAATTATTTCCATGAGTAAAGGTTTGATTATAGCGTTTTACTTCTCAGTAAACTCCAGCATTTTCTATTCTCATAAACAGAAACCCTCCCTGGATTTTAAAACCTTTTATAAAACAAACTCAACTCACCTTTTAAGCCTAAGTATGTATCATTCCTGCTTCCCAAACTCTACAGTCTAGACAAACTTGCCTACCTGATGTTCTTCAAACACTCCACCCTATTATGCATTTCTGTGCTCATTCACAGTCTGTCTGCCTATGCCAGGGGTGCATTCACTCCTCCCTTCAGCCCCAGACATTCCCTTATTCCCTTTAACATTCACTTCGGTCTCCATTTTGCATAGCTTGCAAGGTTCTTACAGCTCTGAAGTTCTATTTTTCTGCCACTATTACAAGAAAAATGATAAATTATTGTGTGAAGGAAATTTTTATTTAGGTAAAAGTGTGGACTAGGTTGATGTAGGACATGTCCAACAACAGATTCTAATTCACAATTAAGAGTTGGTTTAGCTAGGAGCAGGATTCCTCAGGGAAGACTACCTAAAGGAAAGAGGTTTTTGCTTTTGAGGTCTTTTTCTTTTTTCAAAGAATGAAATCAAAAGCTGCCGGGTATATTGGAAAGCTAAGTGGAGGACAGAGGAAATGATCAATTACTGCACACACCATCTGTGTGACCATGAGTAGATCACTTAACCTTTCTGTAAAATCAGAGATAACTGATGGGATGACCTCTACTATCTTTTTTTTTAATATAAATTTATTTATTTAAATTTTTACATTCATTTTCACAAGATTTTGGGTTCCAAAATTTTCCCCCCATTTGTCCCCTCCCCGTACCCCAATACACCCAGCATTCTAGTTGCTC
>CM053769.1:279400647-279416817 GCA_028658325.1 Potorous gilbertii | reverse complement strand
GCCCTACAGGACAAAAGAGAAGATGGGGTAAGGGAAGGGAGGGATGACAGAAGAGAGGGCAGATTGGTGATATGGGTAATTAGAATGTCCAGTGCATTGGGGAGGGGGGAGGGGACTAATGGGGAGAAAATTTTGGAACCCAAAATCTTGTGAAAATGAATGTAAAAAGTTAAATAAATTTATTTAAAAAAAAAAAAAAGCAGGAAGGGAAGGGAATAAGAGAAGAAAGTGGTGGTGGGCTGGTAGAAGGGAAGACTTACTGGGGAAGGTAAAAGTCAGAAGCAAACCATTTTTTGAGAATAGATGGGGTGAAAGGAGGGAGAAAGATAAGAGGATAAAGATGGGGGAAATCAGATGAAGGGAAATACATGGAAATCAACAGTGTGAAAAAAATTACAACAGGTTTCTTGACTAAAGACCTCATTTCTCAAATATATAGAGAACTGATTCAGATTTATAGAAATAAAAGTCATTCCTCAATTGATAAATTCTCAAAAGATATGAGCAGGCAGCTTTCAGAAAAAATAATAAAAGCTACCAAAACTTATATTAAAAAATGCTCTAAATCACTGTTGGAGGAGATGGAGGAGACACCAATGCACTGTTGCTGAAGTGGTATACTGATTCAACCATCCTGATAAGCAATTTGGAACTCTGCTGTCATGCTAATGGGATTAAATGTCTTCTCTACCCATTAATGGGCCTACCCATTAAGGGGAGTTTGATTAGGGGAGATTTATAAGAAAGTTTACAACTTTTGTTAATGAGTCACTGGTTCTCAAAGGTTATGATGCCCTCTGGCTGTAAAAAATGTGTAAGTACTCTGAGGTGAGGTTTTACTTTGGGGCTTGCTCATTGCAAATGTTTGTTTGGCCAGATGAGACTCCAGGCAGCTGCTAAGGAGGCCCTCTGTCTTTGAAAACCAAGAAGTTGGTGCTTCTCTCTGGTAACTACGTATGTAGGGTCAGACAGTTTGATCTATGATGTATGTATTGCTTATGGTCAGGCAGCTGGAGGCCCTGTCTGTTGATCTTTATTTCTGTGTACTTTCACTGAAGTTTAAGGTGCTGACTTTTTCCCCTGAACTAAGTGAATGATATATGTGCTTGATTAATGTAATTGTTGACCCCTCAAAAGTTGCTTTCTTTTTAGAAATGCAGATCTGAGAAGCTGTACAATAGGCCCTCCTCTGTATGTCAGTGTCCTTGCTGATTATACTTGATCATAGAATTTTAGAATGGGAAAGGTCTCCAGAAATCTTTTAGCCAACTCCTATTTACAATATAATTCCTATCACCAATGTTCCCAACTTGGGGGCATCCAACCCACCCGAAAGATAAAATCTCTTAAGGCACTAAGGAGTAGTATGGAAGAAAGCATGAGGGAGAAAAAAGGAAGGGAATAAGATTTAAGACACAAGCGAAATGGAAGAAATGAGAGGGGAAAAGTGATAGGTAATGTGGGGAGGATATATGAGAAAATGAATGAGGGTGGAGTACTAAGATGAGAACAGACAGTATAAAGAAAAGTAATGCAGGGATGATATAGGAGGAGTACAGTAGAAAGAATCCTGAATTTGAACTAAGAGGATCCACATTCTAATTTCAATTATGCTTTCTGTGTGAGGTTAGGCAAACCTCTTAAGCAATTTGGTCCTCAGTTTTCACAGCTTTAAACATAAAGGATGGGTTTTCTGACATCTGCATTCTGATTACCCCTTCCTTCAATAAGCCCTCCCTTCTATCACATCTGTCCCTTCCCTTATCCCCTCCACCTCTCTTAATTGATTTTCAAAATCCTTGTTGAGCTCTTCCATGGCCTGAGACCACGGCATATTTATTTTGGATGTTTGGGATGGAGAAGTCTTGACTTTTATGTCTTCTCCTGATGGCAAGCATTGTTCTTCCTTATCAGAAAAGATGGAAGAAAATACCTGTTCACCAAGAAAGTAACCTTCTATAGTCTTATTTTTTCCCCTTTTTTGGGCATTTTCCCAACCAACTACTTGACTTTGGGTCCTTTGTCAAGAGTAGGGTGTACTCTGGGGACCTGTGAGATCTCAGTTCCTCCAACCTGACACAATCAAGCCTGCACACTCATCTGGGAGCAACCAGAAACTTTTCTGCCCAGAACCTGTGAGTAGTAGACTTCCCTCTCCACAATCACTTTCAGTTCCACCAACTGTTCCACCAACTGTTCCACCATCAGTGTCAGATTCAGATTAGCTGCTCAATTCCCTCAGGGACTTTAAGCTAAGGGCTCCAACAATGAATACTGGCTGCTGCTGCCACTCCCAAGTGGTGCTGGATCTAGGGGGGGACCTTGCTCCCTTGTCACTGAGGTGAAAAAGCTTTCTCACTGACCTTTGAAACTGCCCTTGGCACCTGTGGGCTGAGGGATCTGAAAACCACTACTGCTGCTGCTGGGGATTCCACCCCCAAAGCCTGCTTCTCCCAGTGCCATGGGGCCAAGGCTGGGCTGCACTCCACTCCATGTCCTGTGTGACAAACCTTTCCTATCAATCTTCCAGGTCACCTTGGGCAGGAAATTTCCTCCATTCCATCATTCTATGGCTTCTGCTGCTCTAGAATTTGTTGAGAGTCATTCTTTACAGGTATTTTATGGGCTGTGAGGGAAGAGTTAGAGTATATGCATCTTCCTACTCCGCTGTCTTGACTCTGACCCTTGAAGGATGAAAAGTTCTATCCATCAGTAAAAAAAACCCAAAAAACTAAAACAAAAACTGATGGAGTCTGAAGGTAGATCAAAGCATACATTTTATTCACTGTCTTTACTTTTCTTCCTTGATTTTATGGGTATCTGTGTTTCCACTCACAAAACAACTAATCTGCAAATATAATTTGCATAACTGAACATGTATAACATATCAAATTGCTTGCCTCCTTCTGGAATAGTGGGACCACCAAAAGTGGAATAACAGTCTTAGATCCCACCCTGGGGTGTGGATCCAATAAGCTCCAACACCATTACCCAAGTTGTGCATTAGCATAGCCATGGGCATTGGGCTCCCACCAGTACAGATGGGGTCTACTAGCCACTGAACCTGTTTGTGCTGTAGTGCAAATCTAGGGAAGGAGGAGACCTCCAGGATCCAGACTACCACTCAGAAAGGTTTCACCTGGCCTTGGCTTTGGCACAGACTAGCCAGCTCAGCACCAGATAAGATGTAGCAACATAGAGCTTTTAGCTGAAAAAAACCAGAGGCCACAGCACACAAAGTCAGTAACCTGGCCCCTAGCTCACAGCATAAGAAATGTGGGAGAGAGCACCCCTTCTGCTTCCTCAGAAGCAGGAATCCATTTTAAAAGCCAGGAAAAAGGCAATTGCCATTGCAAAAAGCAAATTAGAAAAGCAAAGACAATAGAATCTTATTACAGAGACAGGGAAGATCAAAATACAAATTCAGAAGAGGACAGAATTGACACCATACTCTCATATGAAACCCCAAAAGGCAATATGAACTGGTCTCTAGTCCAAACAGTATTCTTAGAAGAGTTTAAGGGCTTAAAAAGTCAAATTAGAGAGGTAGAAGAAAAATTGTCCATGATTTTAAAAATAAAATTGACAATTGAAAAAAGAATTCACTGAAGAGAACAGCTACTTAAAAAGTAAAATTAGTCAAAGGGATAAGGAAGTACAAAACTTAATTGGAAAGAAAATGGGCAAATAAAAAGGAAGTCCAAAAGCTAACTGAAGAAAATAATTTGTTAAAAATTAGAATTGGGCAAATTGAAGCTAATGACTATATGAGGCATTAAGAATCAGTTAAAAATCTAAAGAGTGAAAAACAGAAGAAAACTTAAAATATCTTATTGGAAAAACAACTGACCTGAAGAATAGATTGAGAAGAGAAAAGCTAAGAATCATTGTCCTATGGGAAAGCCATGATGAAAAAAAAAGATCTTGGACTATATCTTCCAAGAAATTATCAAGGAAAACTGCCCTGAAGTTCTAGATCCAGAGTGCAAACTACCCATCAAAACAATCCACCAATCGCTTCCTGAAAGGGATCCCAAATTGAAAATGCCAAGGACTATTGTTGCCAAATTCCAGAACTATCAGACCAAGGAGAAATACCGCAAGTTGTCATAAAGAAATAATTCAAAAATGAGGAAATACAGTCAGGATCACAAAGGACCCTGAAATTTCTGCATTAAAAGCTCATAGGGATTGGAATATGGTGTTCCTTAAGACAAAGAATCTTGGAATTCAACCAAGGATCAATTATTCAGCAAAATTGAGCATAATCTTTCAGGCAAGAAGATGGACATTCAATGAAATAAGGGATTTCTAGACCTTCCTGAAAAGGCCATAGCTCAATAGAAAATTTGGTCTTGAAATACAAAATTCAAGAGAGGTAAGAAAAAGGTAAACGGGGTTGGGGAGAGAATCAATATACGCGAACTCTTTACAACCCTATATGGGAGGAAGATACTTGTAAATCTTGAGAATAGTATATAGTTATTACTACATTTAAAAGGGATATTCATAGCTAGAGAGAGTGGGTATAAATTAACTGATGTGGAGGTAAAAAGTATAATTAAAGGGTGTGATGGGATTGTAATGGCAAAAGAAGAAAGGAGGAGGTATACAAATATAGTAGAAGGAAAAAAGAAGGGAGATGTGCATTGTTTGAGCTTTATTCTCATCAGATTTTCTTCAAGGAGGAAAAAGCATACCCAGTTAAGTAAAGAAATCTGACTTGCCCTACAGGCAGTAGGAGAGGAAAGAGTAAAGAAAAGAAGGGAAGAAGTAGTAAGGGAAAAGGGAGGGGGGCTGCTAGGAGGGAGGGAAGATTGACGGAGGTCAGTCATGGGAAAAAATGTTCTAAATCACTATTCATTAGAGAGATGCCAATCAGAACAACTTTGAGGTACCACATCACACCTGTCAGATTGGCTAACATGACAAAACAGGAAGATGATAAATGTTGGAGAAGATGTGGGAGAGTTGGAACACTAATTCATTGGTATTGGAATTGTGAAGTGATCCAACCATCCTGAAGAGCAATTTGGAACTATATTCACAGGGCTATAAAAATGTGCATGCTCTTTGACTCAGCAATATCTCTTCTAAGGCTATATCCCAAAGAGATAATAAAAATGGGGAAAGGACAGACATGTAGAAAAATACTTTAACAACTCTTTTTGTGGTAGCCAACAACTTGAAATCAAGGGGATGCCCATCAATTGGGGAATGTCTGAACAAGTTGCATGTATGACTGTAATGCAATATTATTGGGCTATAAAGAAGTGACAAAGAGGAGGATTTCAGGAAAACCTGAAAAGACTTATATGAACTGATGTTTAGTGAAATGAGCAGAACCAGGAGAACATTATACACTGTAAGAACCAGATTGGGAGGATTGTTTATAATAGTTTTAACTCTTCACAGCAATACAAGGACCTAAAACATTCCCAAAAGACTTGAAGCAAAATGCCATCCACAAACTGAGAAAGAGCAGTAGAGTTGGAACTCAGAATTAAGCAGACTATTTTCTATTTTATTATGGTTTGCTTTGTTTTTGTTTTTTCTCATAATTTCTCCCATTCATTTTAATCCTTCTATGCAACATGACTAATTTGAAAATGCATTTAATAAAAATGTGTCTGTAGAACCCATGTAAGATTGCATGTCATCGTGGGAAGGGAGGTAGGAGGAAAGAGGAGAAAAATTTAAAACTTATAGAAGTGATTGTTGAAAACTGAAAACAAATAATTAACAGAAAAAAATAATGGGGTATGAAATGAGCAGAACCAATAGAACATTGTATACAGTAATAGCAATATTGTTTTTAAAATAACTTGGAATGAATAAGTTATTTTGTCTATTATAAATATCCCAATTAACTACAAAGGATATATGAAGGAAGATACTACCTACATCCAGCCGAAGAACTAATAAATAGAAATTTGTATAGAATAATTTTACATGTATATAGACCTTTTGGGGTCTGGTGTTTGGCATCTGTAGTGTGTGAGAGGGGAAGAAAATGAAAGAAAAAATGAAATTTACATGATAATGTTTTTCGTTTAAAAGAATGGCAAGTTGTTCGTATTAGACTTTCAAGTGCAATCATCGTTTTATTGTACTATTAAAGAAATGCTTGTTTTATCCCACAAATTAAAAATAAAATATTTTGAAAAGATGAAAAAAATCTTCCCTTTTCCCTTCATACTTCAAGTACTTATTGAACCATGCCAGGAAGAGTAGCAAAAGGAGAACAACCATGTTGATTTTTTTAAAAATTGCATACAAAGGGCTAATATGAAAATATATTTTGCATCACTTCACATGTATATTTGATTTCATATTCCTCAGCTTCACAGTGGATGAGGGGGAAGGGTGTTCAAATATTTGTTTTTTAGTAAAGCAAAGTTTTTTACTATTTGAGGATAAAAGTTTCCTATTTCTTTTTGCTTCATCTCAAATGATTTCAAATATCCTTGTGGCTATCAGTTCAGGCTGCTTTAAAGGGTTATTGTCTTATCCCCAAATGGTCCAGCTTAGGAAAAATTACAGTACTTTTGTGTTAGTTAGACAGTGTCATTGATAAAGCCCAAGCTTGACCTGAAGTCATCTGTGGCTGTTACTCACTATGAGACTGTCACTTCCCAGGTCACAAAATATTGATGAGAACAGAACATAGCTTATGGCTTCCTCAGGGAATGCAAAGATAGGAAATCAATCTTGATGGAAGTGTCTGAGTGAGTACACAGCACAGTCAGTGCCCTGAGATGTAAAGGAAAACTTTGGAGCTTCTACTTATCAAAGATGAAAAAATGAGGTTAGAGTGATATATATGTCTGTCAGTCCCTTAGCAGCTGGGTGCCAAATACTATGCTCTATGATTATTGATTGGTACTGGGCACATATGGATCTCTGGCAATAAGACTACCTAGTGCTGGTTTTAGTTCATACCAAATAAACAGAAATTCATGAAGGACTGTGGAATAGATAGGTCAAATATGTGTGTGCATTATAACATAAAGGTGTCTAATTATGTATTGTGTTCAGTAATGTTACTCTTAGTGCTGATTAGCAAATGCCAGACTCAAAAGTAAGAGTTGTAGTTTGTGTCTATGTGTACCAAGTAGAGTGGGAGAACCTGAAGTGTTAGGAATCGCTGAAGGAGACTGTGCTCCACTACTACACAGAGGGGAAGATAGAAAGAACATTGGACTTGAAGTCAGAAAATTAAATTCCAGTATAGATACACCATTTAGAAGTTGTATGACAATGAGAAAACTACAATGTCTCTAAACCTCATTATTCTCTAAAGTGAGAATAATGTTCATGACCCAGAGGTAGAGACGAGAAGACAGAATGAAGAAACCACTATTGCCAAGGTGACTCTCCATTCTAAATAGCTTTTAAAAGCCTGTCAAATAGAATTCTGAGTAAAATAATCAACAACAACAACAAAAGTCATACTAAATCATTTTTCTAGCTCAGGACAACTAAGGAGGATAGAAAGAGAGGTCTGTGGACAGTGAGTGAAAACTGACCAAGAGTTTAGCATGACCAAAGTGACACTAGCTGAATGTCTTTGAAGGGGCAGCAGCAGTACTAATACGGGAAGTGATTAGCCGCTAGAGATGATAAGAAAGAGATGATAGGGGACCCTGTACTAGTACTGGGAGCAAAACATCAAGAAAGGTGGCAACTCTAATTCTCCATTGCTAATTCTGGGCTGCAGTTCTAGGGCAGAGAGACATTGTGTTTGGAAGGGAGGGAGGCCTACATGGATAAAGAACATAGTGCAGACTAGAGTAGTGAACACACTTCTCCCTAGATCATACTGCCTTAGAAGCAATGAGAAGTTACAGGTTTCCATACCTAGCTATGACAACAGCAAGACAGAAAAGCCTGAAACTTGTGACAGTCATCATACCACACTAGAAGCAAGCAGAAATAGGCTGGAGTAAAGAACAATGACAACAAAAATTTGATCATAAACTCCTAAGGTGACATCAAACCTCAAGACACAAACACAGAAAAAAAATACTGATTTGAATACATCAACAAGCAGTCTCAAAGAGAAATGAAAATCAAAAGTCTAATTAAAATTCTCATAATAGTTCAAGGAAGATAATTTTTAAGAAGAGCAAAAACATCACAGTTGTGAATGTGATTGAAATGAACTCACACATAAAACAGAAGCAGATATTAGAAGGGAATAGATGTCAAGATCCAACTACATCTTGTGGACAAGACACATACTTGAAACAGAAAGAAATATACAGAACTAAAATAACAGGCTGGAGGGGGTATCCTGATCTATGTGTAGCTACTGGAGGAGAGAATAAGACTGATGACTTTGCACAGTCCTGACCCATTTAAATCCAATTGTCTTGCAAGTCAAGACATCACCCTTCTGATGTCACTGATACTCTTCAAGAACGAAGAAGGAAAAAAGAAACTGAGGGAATACGATAGTATACTTAGAGAAACCTGGAGAATCAACTAAAAAACTATTTGAAATAATTAACAACTTTGGCAAAGTTGTAGAATATAAAGCAGACTTACATAAATCATCAAAATTTCTACATTATACAAATGAATCCCAGAAGTAAGAGATAAAGAATTTCAATTTGAAATAACTGTAGAAAATACAAAATATTTGGTTGTCTAACTGTTACGACAAACCCAGGAATACATCCTAAAAACACTTTTCACACAAATAAAATCAGAGCTAAACAACTGTAAAAATTTCAACTGCTCATGGGTAGGCTGAGCTAAAATAATGAATATGACAATTTTACCTAAATTAATTTGCTTATTCAGTGCCATACGAATCACACTACCAAAATTATTTTATAGGACTAGAAAAAAAAACAAAATTGATCTGGAAGAACAAAAGGACAAGAATATGAAGGGAACTGATGAAATAAATGTGAATGAAGGTGGACTACTATTATAATATCTCAAACTATACCATAAAGCAGTAATCATCAAAACTATTTGGTACTGGCTAAGAAGTAGAATGGTGGATCAGTGGAATAGGTTAGGTACACAACACAGTAGTAAATGACTATAGTTATCATTATTTGATAAACTCAAAAAACCCAATTTCTGCGATAAGAACCTACTATTTAACAAAAAAAAAATCTAATGGGAAAACTGGAAAATAGTAAGGAAGAAACGAGGCATAGATTAACATTTCACATCATATACCAAGATAACATCGAAGTGCATGCACAATTTAAATGTAAAGGGTGATACAATAAGCAAGTTAGGAGAGGAAGGAATAGTTTACTTTTCAAGTATACGGAGAAAGGAAGAATTTATGACCAAACAAGATACAGAGAATATTATGAAATTAAAAAAGCATTTTGATTATATTGAATTAAATAAATAAATAATTTTGATTACAATAAGGTAAAAAAGGGTTCGCACAAATAAAATCAATGCCATCCAAGATTCAAAAGAAAGCAGAAAGCTGGGAAGTGTTTCTGATTAAGGCCTCATTTCTAAAATATAGAGAGAGAACTGATTCAAATTTATAAAAGTATAAGTCATTCCCCAATTCATAAATGGTCAAAAGATATGAACAGGAAGTTTTCAGATGATGAAATTAAAGATAGTTGTAATCATATGAAAAAATGCTCTTGGGGGGAAGAGCCAAGATGGTAGAGTAGGAATATACACATACACTAGCTCTTACCCCACAGCCCATAAAATACCTGTAAAGAAGAACTTTCAACAAATTCCAGAGCAGCAGAAGCCACAGAACAATGGAGTGGAGGAGATTTCTAGCCCAAAGTGACCTGAAAGACCTACAGGAACTGACCCAGAGCAGAGTCCAGCCCAGCCTTGGCCACACAGCATTGACAGGAGCAGATCCAAGCAGGCTTCAGGGACAGAATCTCTAGGGGCATCATAGACCCCCTCAACCCACAGTCACCAAAGGACAACTGGCCAAGAAGGAGTAGGATGTCCCTATAACTCGGGCCTCTTCACGTGGCAACAGTGGAAGCAGCAGAGAACTGGACTCCCAAAGTAAGCAGTAACCACATCCATTGTTGAAGTTCTCATCATAAACCCCCTGAGGAAACAGAGCCCTGTGTGGTGCCCTTACCCTCACCTGAGCAGTTGATCTTAATCTCACACTGAATGGTGGCGCTGCCACCCCCTAAAGCCCTTGAAGGTTTGGACCAGCTCATCTGAATCTAAGCCCCCAGTGCTGGCTTGGTGAAACTGGAGGCCAGGTGGTTGTGGAGAGGAAACATAGAAGTCAAGTAACTGTCTGAGAAAATGCCCAAAAAAGGGGGGAAAAATAAGACCATAGAAGGTTACTTTCTTGGTGAACAGGTGTCTCCTCTCATCCTTTCAGATGAGGAAGAAAAAGGCATACTCTCACAGGAATTCAATGCCCCTGCCTCCAGGGCCTCCAAAGGGAACTTAAATTAGACTCAGGCAATAGAAGAGCTTAAAAAGTGAATTAGTAGCTAACTAAAGGAGAACCAAAATTGCTGAGGAAAATAACACCTTTAAAAAAAGAGGCTAATTCAACTGGAAAAAGAGGTCCAAAAAGCCAGTGAGGAGGAGGCTTTAAAAAAGCAAAATTAGCCAAATCGAGGGGAAAGCTCAAAAGTTCACTGAATAAAACAGTTCCTTGAAAGAGAGAATTGAGTTCAGGGAAAGGAATGACTATGAGATAAACCAAACAGTTAGTAAACGAAACCAAAAGTTTGAAAAAATAGAAGATAATGTGAAACATCTCATTGGAAAAACAACTGACCTGGAAAATAGATCCAGGAGAAACAATTTAAAAATTATGGGGCTACCTGAAAGCCATGATCCAAAAAAAAAAAGCCTAGACATTATCTTCCATGAAATTATCAAGGAAAACTGCCCTGATATTCTTAGAACCAGAGGGCAAAGTAAATATTGAAAGAATCCATCAATCACCTCCTGAAAGAGATCAGAAGAGAGAAACTCTTAAGAATGTTGTGACCAAATTTCAGAGTTCCCAGATCAAGGTGAAAATACTGCCAGCAGCTAGAAAGAAACAATTCAAGTACTATGAAAATACAATCAGGAAAACACAGGATCTGGCAGCTTCAACATCAAGGGATGGAAGGTCATGGAATGGGATATTTCAGAGGTCAAAGGAACTGGGACTGAAACCAAGAATCCTCTACCCAATAAATCTGAGTATAATACTTCAAGGGAATGAATGGTCATTGAATGATATAAAGGACTGACAATCATTCATATTGAGGAAAAGACCAGATCTGCATAGAAAATTTGACTTCCCAAGACAAGAATCAAGAGAAGCATGAAAAGGTAAACAGGAAAGAAAAATCATAAAAGACTCTCTAAAACTGAACTGTTTGCATTACTACATGGAAAGAAAATATTTTGAATCTTGAATCTTTGCTCAGTATTTGGGTAGATGAGGACATTGTACATACACACATGAATAGATAGAGAGTACAGGGTGAGTTGAATCAGATAAGATGATATCCATACAAAAAAAAATAATTTAAAATAAAAATTAAGGGGTGAGGGAGGAAAATTCAGGGAAGAGAAAGGGGGAAATGGAACAGGGCAGTCATAACTCATAAAAGAGATAAGAAAAATTTTGTTCAATGGAGGAGAAAAGGGAGAAGGGGAGAGGGGGAAAATGAAGCTACTCACTCCACATGTGGCTGAAGGAGGGAATAGCATGCTCACTCAATTTGATATGAAAATTTATATCACACCATAAGAAAGTAGGGGAGGAGGCAATAAGTGGGGTGAGGGGAATGATAAAAGGGAGGGCAAATGGGAGAAGGGAGTTACTAGTGATAAATACTTTAGAGAAGGGACAAGGTCAATTGTGGGGGGGGAGCGGAATAAGGGAGGATAGAGTAGGACAGAGGGCAATATAATTAGTATTATGCAACACGATTATTATAGAAGTCTTTTGCAAAACAACACATATTTAGTCTGTATTGAATTGTTTGCCTTCTCAGTGGGGTTGGGGAGGGAAAGAAGTTGGAATTCAACATTTTAGCAACAAATGTTGAGAATTTTTATTCCATATAATCAGGAAATAAGAAGTACAAGGAATGGGGTATATAAATTCATCTTGCCTTACCAAAAAAGAGAGACAATGGGGATAAGAGAAGGGTGGGGTGTGATAGAAGGGAAGGTACATTAAGGGAAGGATTAATCAGAATGCAAGGTATAAAGAAGTGGGGGAGCGGAATGATCATGAGAAAAATTGGACATGTTACAAAGTGAGGTAAAAGCAATTAGTATTAAAACAATTGACTGAATTAATTACTGAGAATAACTCAGTGACATCTTTAGTTTGAGGAGAAGAATTTTAGTCTAAATTTCCTAGAGGAAGGTAACCTTGGGTAAAATTTGGCATTGATGGAAAAGTTAAGGTTTTAATGGTAAATTTGATTTTATGGTTGCTATTTAATCAGGAACTAGAACATGTATAGAAAGCCATGTAAGCCACTTAAGACTTTCCTCAAAAGATGTTCTTTAGCCAAAGTGAAATTATAATAATATTTGAAACCTGGTTATTGGAACTTGCCATTTTTAGATACTATGGGACTATTAAGTGACTGTTTTTCTGAGTCTAACTCCAGGTATGGATAGCTAGAAAGGAAGTCTGAGCCTCCGATCCAAGATGCCAGTAAGCCTGTGACATACTGGTATGAAGTGCAAAAGGTGATCTCATGGGAAGGGTGGGAGAGCGACTGTTCAGCCTGGGCTGAGATAGGATTCTCCTGACTCAATTTCCCCAGTGACACCTGGCAGGCTTTAAGCTTGACTGAATGCAAGTGGACAATCTAATCCTGCCTGGAATCTACATGAAGTTGGGGAGATATTGTATCCCTACAATGTCCCTACTCTTGGTGGCAATTTCCTAGAGTCAAAAGGTCTGTAAGCTTAATACTAAATCTATTAAATTAAAGATTATTGGTAGGGGAGCTTCAAGGTTAAGTCTAAAATTAAGCTATTAGACTTAGGACTTTAGACTGACAACAATATGTTAGGGTCCTTTAATTCTTAGTAATACGGTAGAGACAATTAGGTCAAGGACTTGTGAAGTTAGCAAACATAAATACTATTTGTGTCTCAGTTGGTTAACGTTTGAAAAAACAAATTCTTTTGTGGTCCATATTGTAAATGCTTTAAAAAAGAAGTATCACCTGACCAAAAGTTTGAATTGTTTTATCTCTTATAAACTGTGTTAAAAATTAAAAAAGAAAATTCAAAAAAAAAAAGAAAAAATGCTCTCAATCACTATTGATTAAAGAAATGCAAATTGAAAGAACTCTGAGGTACAACCTCAAACCTATTGAGTTGGCCAATATCACAGAAAAGGAAAATGATAAATGTTGGAGAAGATGTGGGAAAAATGGAACACTAATACAATGTTAGTGAGGGTTTAAACTGAACCAACCATTCTGGAGAACAATTTGGAACTATGCCCAAATGGCTATAAAACTGTGCATACCATTTGACCCAATAATACCACTTCTAGGTCTGTACCTCACAGATCATAAAAAAATGGAAAAGGACACACACGTACAAAAATACTAATAGCAATCCTCTTTTTGTGGTGACAAAGAATTGCAAATTGAGGAGATGTCCATCAACTGGGGATTGGGTGAATAAGTTATGTTATAGTAAAGTAATGAATAGTAAGAAATGATGAGCAGATAAGTTTCAAAAAACCTAGAAAGGAGCACTTGAACGGTGAATAAACTGAGCAGAACCAAGAGACCATGGTACACAATAACAAAAGCATTGTCTTATGATCAACTAAGATAGACTTAGGTCTTTTCAGCAATGTAATGATGTAAGACAACTCCGAAAACTTAATGATGCTAAATGCCATACACATCCAAAGAAAGAACTATGGAGTTGGAAGGCAAAATGAAGTCAACTATTTTCTGCTTTGTTATGTTTTGTTTTTCTCATGGTTTCTTCCATTCATTTTACTTATATTAAGTATGTGAAAATGTATTTAATAGGAATGTGTGTATAGAACTCATATAAGATTGCATGCCATCTTGGGGAAGGAGGGGTGAAAATTTGGAACTTATGGAAGTGATTGTTGAAAACTGAAAACAAATAAATTAATAAATTTAGGGAGGAAAAGAACTGCAGAGTCTGAATGTGGATCAAAGAATATTATTTTCATTTTTCATTTTTTTCTTTCTCATTTTTTATTTTTATTCTGATTCTTCTTTCACAACACGACCAATGTGGAAATGTGTTTAATATGATTGTACATGTATAACCTGTATCACATTGCTTGCTCTCTTGGGGAGGAGGGAGCAAGGAGAAAAAATCTGAAACACAAAATCTTATAAAAGTGAATATCGAAAACTATCTTTACATGTAATTGGAAAAAAATAAAATACTGTTGGGGAGAGGGGAGAGAATGAAGGATGAACAACAATCTGGGACTAGTAGTAATTGCCCCACTGGGGACCCAACTGGTCACCTCCAGTTGAGCAATGCTGCTTTTTCTTCCCTCGCACCCTTCCTTCTTTCTCTCTTCTTTCCTTGCTTAATTCCTCTTCTTTTTCTTCCTTTTTTATCTATCTTCCTTCCTTCCTCCTAGCCCTCTGTACACATGGGAAGCTATAACCTTACATGGGGATTGGTAGCTAGATTTGTTTTCTTAACTACTTATTTATTCTTTCATTAAAAAAATCCTGAGACAAATCCTTTGTTTAATGTAGTTCTCATTTTTTATTTCTTGAAATATACTTCTTAAAAAAATCAGGTTTTCATACAGCCTGTTGGAATTCAAATGGAGATAATTGACTATGTTTTTAAAACTAAATCAATCTGGCTCTCCATAATTGGCTAATAATCAGTCCAATAGCCCAAGTCTTACTTGCTCATTATTTGAATTTTGATGGGTCAGAGTAGTGCAAATAGTAATTGTTTCAGTACTGGACAGAAATTCTGAGGGTCTTGCCCTCTCAAACTGAGTCTTTGGAAAAGGCAAACTAAGCCAAGAATGAATAACAACAACGGGGTTGAGCAAAATCTATTATGGGTCAACTGAAGTTATAAAAAGGAAGGGGTAGCAATCATGATCTTAGACAAAGCAAAAGTGAAAATATACCTAATTGAAAAAGATAATAAAAGAAACTATATTTTCCTAAAAGTTAAAATAAACAATGAATTAGCATCAATACTAAATATATATGCAATAAATGGCATAGAATTCAAATTGGAGGAAAACTAAGTAAATTAAAGGAAGAAATAGACAGGAAACTATATTAGTGGGTGCACGCAATTTGACCTTCTCAGACCTACATAAATCTAAGTATAAAATAATAAATAGGTGGCAGAGCCAAGATGGCAGAGTAGAAAGACTCACATATGCTAGCTCTGAACCCACAGCCCATAATTATCTATTAAAAAAACTCCCAACAAATTCTGGAACAGTGGAGTCACGCAGCAATGGGGTGAAGGAGATTTCCATTCCAGAGAGTCCTGAAAAACCGATCCCAAAGGTCCATCGCGCATCAGACGGGAGCAGAGCCCTGCCCTGCCTCAGCCGCTTGGCACTGAGATGAGTGAGCAGATCCGAGCAGGATTCAGGGAAGGAATCTCCAGCGGCCACAAAGATCCCTCCACCCACAGACGCACAGGTCAGTGAGAGAGATGTCTGGATGGGCTGAGAGGGGAGCAGGGGGTCTCGATAACTCAGGCCCCCTTGGGAGGCAGCAGCAGAGGCAGCAGGCAACCAAAGGCTCCAGGAGCAGAAGCAGGCAGGAGCTCAGCAGCAGCTCCATTACAGAATGTCTCTGTATAAACCCCCTGAGGGAACTGAGGCTGGGGTGCGGCCATGCCCCCACATGAGAACCTGATTTAATCTTACCCTGAATAGCAGCCAGCCTACCACCGAAAGCCTTGAGGCTGGGGAGCAGCATTTGAATCTCAGACCCCAAGCACTAGCTGGGCAGACCTAGGCCAGGAGTGGAGAGGACTCTCAGAAGTCAAGTAACTGGCTGGGAAAATGCCCAGAAAAGGGAAAAAAAATAAGACCATAGAAGGTTATTTTCTTGATGACCAGATGATTGCGCCATTCCTCTCTGATGAAGAAGACCAATGCTTACCATCAGGTAAAGACATAGGAGTCAAGGCCTCTCTATCCCAAACATCTAAAAG
>CM053769.1:279383815-279400147 GCA_028658325.1 Potorous gilbertii | reverse complement strand
GAAATAAGAAATACAGGTAATGGGGAATAGAAAGTTATCTGGCCCTACAGGACAAAAGAGAAGATGGGATAAGGGAAGGGAGGGATGAAAGAAGAGAGGGCAGATTGGTGATATGGGTAATTAGAATGTCCAGTATATTGGGGAGGGAGGAGGGGACAAATGGGGAGAAAATTTTGGAACCCAAAATCTTGTGAAAATGAATGTAAAAAGTTAAATAAATTTATTTAAAAAAAGAAAGAAATAATTCTTTCAAATGGAATGAAGCAAATGGAAGCTAATGACTTTATGAGAAAACAAGAAGTTATAAAACAGAACCAAAAGAATGAAAAAATAGAAGACAATGTGAAATAACTCACTGGAAAAATCACTGGCCTGGAAAATGGATCCAGGAGAGATCATTTGAAAATAATTTGACTACCTGAAAATAATGATAAAAAAAAAGCCTAGAAAGAAATTATCAAGGAAAACTGCCCTGATATTCTAAAACTAGAGGGTAAAGTAGAAGTGGAAAGAATCCACTAATCATCCCCTGAAAGATATCCCAAAAGGAAAACTCCTAGGACCATTGTAGCCAAATTCCAGAGTTCCCAGGTCAAGGAGAAAATGCTACAAGCAGCCAGAAAGAAACAATGCAAGTAGGATTAAAATCAAGAATCACTTAATCATCAAATTGAGTATAATACTTCAAGAAAAAATGGATGTTCAATGAAATAGAGGACTATAAACCTTTTTAATGAAAAGACCAGAGCTGAATAGAAAATTTAACTATCAAATACAAGAATCTAGAGAAGCATGAAAAAGTAAATAGGAAAGAGAAATCATAAGAAATTTATTAAAGTTGAACTCTTTACATCCTTACATGGAAAGATAATATTTGTAACTCATGAAACCTTTCTCAATATTAAGGTAATTTTGAAGCAGATAGATAGATAGATAGACAGACAGACAGACAGACACAGACAGACTTAGATAAACAGATGGCACAAATTGACTTGAATATGAAGGGATGATATCTAAAAAATAAAATTAATGGGAGAGAGAGGAATATATTGGTAGGAGAAACAGGAAGATAGAATAGAATAAGTTATTTCACATAAAAGAGGCAAGAAAAAGGTTTCACAATGGAGGGGAAGAGGGGAGAGGTGAGAAAGAATAACTGAACACTACTCTCATCAGATTTGTCTAAAGATGAGAATAACATACACACTCAATTGGGTATCTTACCCTATAGGAAAGTAGGGGGAAAGGGGATAATCAGGGAGGTGATACAAGGGAGGGCAGATGGGGGAGGGTTTAGTCAGAAGTAAACATTTTAGGAAAGGGTTTGGGTCAAAGGAAAAAATAGAATAATTGGGGGTCAGTATAGGATGGAGGAAAACATAGTCTTTCACAAAATGACTATTATGAAGGAATTTTGCATAACTGCACATGTATAACCTATATTGAATTGCTTCCCTTCTTAATAAATGTAGGAACAGAGGGAAGAAGGGAGAGAATTTGGAACTCAAAGCTTTAAAAAAATGTTAAAAATTGTTTTTACATGCAACTGGGGAATAATATATGCAGGTAATGGGGTATAGAAATCTACCTTGTCCTTCAAGAAAGTAAAGAGGAATGGGATAAAGGGGGGATGATAAAAGGGAGGGAAGACTGGGGAAAGTGTTAACTGAAATGCAAGCCATCTTGGAGTTGGGGAAGGGAAAGATGGGGAGAAAATTTGAAACTCAAAATCTTATGGAAATGAATGTTGGAAACGAAAAATAAATAAAAGTAGAAACTGAGAAATGATATGAAACCTCAAATAAAAAATACATTAGTGAGACAGATGAAATTTAAAATTTCTCCTTCATGACCTCTTTATCCACATTTGATGGGGAAAGCCTCAAAAAAATAACTACATTAGAAGAATATGGAAAATGCTACCTATCATATTTGTGGAAAGAAGAATATATAAATAAGCAAAAGATAGAGAGCACTGAGTGAAGTAAAACAGATAATTTTATTTCATTACGTTAAAAATGTTTTGTACAAATAAATATATCCAAGACCAGAAGGAAAGCAGAAAATTGGGGTGCGGGGGAATTTCTGGACAGCTTCTCTGATAAAGGCATCACATATCAAATCTATAGAAAACTCTGTTAAATAAATAAGAATGTGATTCCTTCTCTGATTGATATGAACACCCAGTTTTTTCATGAAAAAAATCAAAGCTGTACATAACCATATAAAAGTGCTCTAAATAATTATTGATTAAAGAAATGCAAATTTAAATAACTTTGAGATATCCTATCATACTCTTCATATTGGCTAAAATGATAGGGAAATGACAAATGTTGGAGGAGATACGAAAAAATTGGCATACCAGTGCAGTGTTGGTGGAACTGAGAACTGATCCAACCATTTGGGAGAGTAATCTAGAATTATGTCCAGAGTTGTAAAACTATATCGTTTTTGACCCAGCAATACCACTATTAGGTATGTTTCCCAAGGAGATCAGGGAAAAAAGTAAAGAACCTATATATTTAAAGCATCTCTCTTTGTGGTGGCAAAGAACTAGAAACTGAGGGGATACACATCAACTGGGGAACATTCCCATTTGATGAGACAAATATTTTGTAATGGGAAATGGGGACTTTAAATAGCTTTTCAATTTGCAACAATTTGGTACTCAGAGACACCATGAAATCTGTAAGAATATTGTGCCTCTTCCGTAGGTAGCATCCTACATCAGGAAAGGAGGAAGCAAACTTCCTGGGAGTAAATGACATTGAGAGTAATGAGAAGGAATGAATTCAGAGAAAAGATTTCATAGTAAATGAGAAAGTAAATGGCCACAGCAAGGTCAAAGTACAGAAATTAGCTAAGCAATATAAAACATAGGGAAAGTTCTACCATGTGACATTTATATTCTCTTTACTTTCCATCAGGAATTAATAACTCTAAAAGGATAGCACAAAATAAAAATTGAGGTGGGGTGGAATAAGACCTACAAGGTAATTATATGTAAACTCTTTAGAAGAGAGAATTTAAGGTGGGACAGATTCAAGATGGCAGAGTAAAAGTAGGGACTTGACAAACACTAGTAAAAAATAACTCTAAACAAATTCAGGAGCTGCAGAACTCACAGAGTGACTGAGTGAAGTAAATCTCCAGGCCAAGATAGCCTGGAAGGTTGATGGAAAGCAACTATTGTGCTGGCTGGGAGCAGAGTATCATCCAGTGTGGATCATGACAGCACAGAGAAGACCTGAACAGGCCTAGGGGGAAATGAATGATTGGAACCTGTGGTAGTTTCCAGACTTCATGACCCCAAAATGTGTAGGAAAAAAATGGAAAGTCACTGCAAAAAATCTGTCTGACCTGTGTGAGAGAGTGGACTGGCCCCAGGCTGTGGAGGAGGCAGAGGAGCCCCTGGCAGCTGCAGCAGGGGCAACAGCAATTGGTGTTTCTGGAACTCTAGGCCCACAGATTGTGGGAGGATTTAGCAGGCTGACAGTACAGCCCCCATGCCCACTGGAAGCAGAGAACTACCTTGACAAAGAGCTCAAAAGTCAAATAAATAGCTAGGGAAATGAGCAAAAACTTGAGAAAAAGAAACAGACTATAGAATCTTTATTTGGTGACAAGGAAGACCAAAAGAGACAAACAGAAGAAGATAACAAATTCAAAGCTCCTCCATTCAAAACCTCCAAGAAAAATATAAACTGGTCTCAGGTCATGGAAGAGCTCAAAAAGGATTTTGAAAATCAAGAAAGAGAAATGAAGCAAAAATTTGAAAGGAAAATGAGAGTGATGAAAGAAAATAATGAAAAATGAGGCAATTAATTGGTAAAGGGGACCCAAAAATGCTGAAGAAAATGACTCTTTAAAAAATAAACTAACCCAAGTGACAAAAGAAATCCAAAATCCAATGAGGAGAAGAAGGTCTTTAAAAGCAGCATTGTCCAAATGGAAAAGGAGCTCCAAAAGTTCACTGAAGAAAATAATTCCTTAAACACTAAAATGTAACAGATGGAAGCTAATGACTTCATGAAAAAACAAGAAATCATAAAACAAAACCAAAGGAATGAAAAAAATAGCAGACTATGTGAAATATCTCATTAGAAAAACAACTGATCTGGAAAATAGATCCAGGAGAGACAATTTAAAAATTATTAGACTACATGAAAGCTATGGTCAAAAAAAACAGCCCAGACATCACATTTCAAGAAATTATCAAGGAAAACTTCCCTGATACTCTAGAACCAGAGAGTAAAATAAATTTTGAAAGAATCCACCAAACACTTCCTGAAAGTGATCCCAAAAGGAAAACTCTTAGGAATATTGTAGACAAAATCCAGAGCTAGCAGTTCAAGAAGAAAATAATGCAAACAGCTAGAAAGAAACAATACAAATATTGTGGAAATAAAATCACAATAACACAAGCTCTAGCCACTTCTACATTAAGGGATAGAATGGCTTGTATTATGATATTCCAGAGGTCAAAGGAGCTAGGATTAAAACCAAAAATCACCTACTCAGCAAAACTGTATATAATACTTCAGGGAAAAATTGGTCATTCAGTAAAAGAGAGAACTTTAAAGTATTCTTGATGAAAAGACCAGAGCTGAATAGAAAATTCAACTTTCAAACGCAAGAATCAAGAGAAGCATGAGAAAGTAAACAGTAAAGAGAAATCATAAGGGACTTGCTAAAGTTGAAATATCTATATTCCTATTTGAAAAGATATTATTTGTAACTTCTGAGACTTTTCTCAGTATTAAGGTAGTTGAAGGGATTACATACACACACACATACATACATTTATATACATACATATACATATATATGCATATACATATACACATATATAATATATATGTGCATACATATATACAGATATATAATTTATATGTTTAGAGGGTAAAGGATGAGTTGAATATGAATGGATGATATCTAAAAAAATAAAATTGAAGGGTGAGAGAGAAATATACTGGGAGAAGAAAGGGAGAAATAGAATGGGGTAAATTACCTCTCTCATAAAAGAGGCATGGAAAAGGTTTTTTCAGTGGAAGGGAAGAAGAGAGAGGTGAGAAAGAAAGAATGAACCCTACTCTCATTGAATTTGGCTAAAGGAGGGAATACCACGCACATTCAATTTGTTATGAAAATCTTACACTACAACAAACTAGGGGGAAGGTGATAAGTGGGGGGTGCAAGATGATAGAAGGGAGAGCAAATAAGAGGAGGGGGTAATTAGAATTAAATTTTTCAAGAGGCCATCATCAAAAGAGAGAACAGAATAAATGGGGGCAGGATAGGATGGAGGAGAACTTAGTTAATCTTTCACAACATGACTATTACACACATGTGCATGACTACATATGTATAACTAAATCAAATTGCTTGCCTTCTCCTGAAAGAGATCCCAAAAGGAAAATTCCTAGGAATATTGTGTCCAAATTCCAGAGTTCTCAAGTCAAGGAGAAAATATTACAAGCAACTAGAAAGAAACAATTCAAGTATTGTGGAAATACAATCAAGATACCACAGGATATAGCAGCTTCTACCCTAAGGGGTGGAAGGACTTGGGACATGATATTTCAGAGGTCAAAGGAGCAAAATTGAGTATAAGACTTCAAGGGAAAAAATGGAATTTCAATGAAATAGAGGATTTCCAAGCATTTCTTGTTGAAAAGACCAGAACTGAATAGAAAATTTGACTCTCAAATACAAGAATCAAGAGAAACATGAAAAAAGGCAAACAGAAAAGAGAAGTTTTAAGGAACTCATTAAAGTTGAACTGCTTACATTCCTACTTGGAAAAATCTTATTTGTAGTTCATGAGACCTTTATCAGTATTAGGGTAGTTAGAAGGAACATATATAAGAAGGTATGCATAGGTGTATATATATATATATGTATGTATATATGTATATGTGTGTGTATGTAGGTTTGTATGTGTACATGGGTATATGTCTGTATGTATATAAATATACATAGACATAGGGTACAGGGTGAGCTGAATATGAATGAAAAATATGTAAAAAAATAAAATTTACTATTGAGTGGAATGTACTAGGAGTAAGCAAAAAGGAGTAGAAAGTAGCAAATCATTTTACATAAAAGAGGCAAGAAAGAGCTTTTACAATGGAGGGGAAGGGGGGAGATGAAATAAAATAAGTGAGCCTTATTCTTATGGGATTTGGCTTAAGGAGGGAATAACACATGCTCAATTGGATACATAAATATATTTTACTCTGCAGGAAGGCAAGAGGGAAGTGGATAGGACATGGAAGATAATAGAATGGGCAGCAAATTGGGGAAAGAGATAATCAGAAGCAAAAGTTATTGTGGGAGGACAGGTCAAGGGAGAGAATGGAATAAATGGAGGGCAGGATAGGACAGAGGGAAATGAGATTAATTCCTTGCAGCATAACTATTATGGAAGTGTTTTGAATCATCACAAATGTATAACCTATATTGAATTGCTTGTTTTCTCAAGGAGGGTTCATTTCTAAGAGGGAGGAAAGGAGAGAATATGGAACTCAAAGCTTTAATAATGAATGTTAAAAATTGTTTTAGCATGCACCTGTAAAATAAGATATACAGGCAATGGGGTACAGAAATCTATTTTGCCCTACAGGAAAATAAAGGGGAAAGGGTTGGAAGAAGTCGGGTAATAGAAAGGAGGATAGACTGGAGAAAAGGGTGGATGGGGTGCATGCTGTCCTGGGGTGGAGCATAGAGAGAGATAAGGAGAAAATTCTAAATTCAAATTCTTGTGGAAGTTAATGTTGAGAACTGAAAAATAAACATATATTTTAAAAAATAAAAAGAAATGGAGGCCCAGAGCTCACACATGTAGGAGGTGGCAGACATAAGATTCCAGCAAAGGCCCTCTGATTATGCCTCTCATGAATCTCACTATTCTTCTTTTGGACAGAATGAATGTTGATTCCTTGAAGATTGTGATGTTTTATGATTACAATCATATTATGGAATCTGTAGAAGTAAATTGATGTAAAAAAGAAGATTTTTGGGTCAGGCAGTAGCGTGAGATCATAAAATGTGTGATTTCTAAATATTTGTCCTTAATATTTCCTATGGGGAAGACAATTATGCAGATTCCTTTTGGGGATTTTCCTACAGCTCTACTGTTAGAGCTATTATTTTAATAATAATGATGGTGGTGATCAATTTCACAAACTCATTACTTGGCAAATAAATGTGTTTGGATTTTTTAAAATATGCTTGAATTAATTGCAGGGGATGCCACCAAGGAACAAAAAAATCCCTAAATATTTAAGAATAACTATCACACACAGAGTCAGACTTCATGTCTATAAACATTTATTAGGCACTTACTTTTTATCAGGAACTGCATATATAGATATATATGTATATATACATATATATATATATACATATATATATATATATGAACGTATGTGTGTGTGTGTGTGTATGTGTGTATACAGTGGAAATATAAAGATAAACATGAGACAATGTCTTCTCTCAAAGGTTTCACAATTTAATGAAGAGATACAATATATAAAATGAAACTAAAAAGTGAGGGCTTGTGAGAAAAGAGAATGTTAGCCAGCATGAGGACATGAAACAGTCCTGTAGTGAGAGTGGGAAATGAGTTAAGGAAATTAAAGTTTTGGAGTTGATTTCACTTTTTAAGGAGGTGTTTCTGGAGAGCATGGTATCCAAGAAAGTAGCTGGGTAGAAAATTATTAGTGTAATTCTCTGTGTGTCCCCCTTAAATGATGATGGATCAGGGAGGACTTTTCCTGTATATACCATCTACCCTCTCCAATCAGAAGATGCTAGGGAGAAACAAGATGGAAATGGAGACATCATATTTTAAGAAATTATCAAGGAAATTCTGTCCCAGTGTCCTATAAACTTAGGGTAAAAGAGGCATTGAAAAATTCACAAATCATCATCTGAAAGAGATTCCAAAATGAAAACATTCAGGAATATTGCACTAAATTCCAGAGCTTCCAGGTCAAAGAAAAAAATAATCCAAGCAGGCTGAAAGAAACCATTTAAATATCATAGAGCCACAATCAGGACAATATAAGATTCATCAGCTACCATGCAAAAAAGTTGTAAGACTTGGAAATTTATATTCCAGAAGGTAAAATAGTGAAGCTTATAACCAATAGTTCCTTACCCAGAAAAATTGAATATAATCCATCAAGGGAAGCAAAATGGATATCTAATTTAATAGATGACTTTTGAAAATTCTTGATGAAAAGATCAAAATTGTCAGAAAATCTGACAATTAAAAATAATATTCAAGAGAAGCTGTGTCAGTAACCACCCCAACATATGGGAGGAGGGGCTACTATCACAGGTTTTTGATCTGCTTTTCTACAAGGAAAGGCTACTTTTGAGGGATCAACAATTACTTTAATCAAACACATGTATCATTCATTTACTTGAGGGGAAAAAGTCAGCACTCTGAACTTCAGAGAAAATATAGAGAAATCTAAATCAACAGACAGCACTTCCAAACTATCTGACAGTAAGCAATACATACATCCCAATTCAATAGACAGATGCAACTGCCCGATCATGTTACTAGAGAGGGAATCACCAACATCTGGGTTTTCAAAGCCAGGGATCTGCTTAGCAGCTTCCCAGAGTATCATCTGGTACACAAAGCTTCTTCTAAAAACTAAGCCCCTAAGTAAAACTGCATCACAGAGTCTTTATATGTTTTTTATAGCCAGAGGGCTTCACAACCCTTGAGAACCAGTACCTCGTTAACAAAGGTGTGGGCCTTTCTACAAATCTGTCCAGGCCCATTAATGGGTAGGGAAGCTCTTTAAACACATTATTCAATCAGAGGCACTTGATTCTACTAAAACAAAAAAGCAAAATTTACACTTGCTTGCCATCATAGAAACATAATAAAGGTAAACATGAAAGAGGAATCAGAAAGGACTCAATAATGAGAAATTATTTATATTTCTTTATAAGATGAGTCATGGAATTTCCAACAATTTTATCATTATTAGGGCAATTAGAATAATTCTATATAGATTTGAGGTATAGGAATGTCTATTATGTTGGGATTATGTAGGGGAAAATGGATAGATAAGAAATAAAGATGCTCTGGGAAAAGGGGACAGGGAAAGGAGGAAGGTAAGAAAAATTATGTCACATTGAGGAGATATGCAAGCAAGAGAGTTTACAATGGAGGCTAAAAATTGGTGGCAGAGACAATACTTGAACCTCACTGTCGTCTAAATAGGTTCAAAGAGATGAAAACACACACACACATAGACAGACACATACACACACACACTGATTTGGGCATAGGTTATGTGGTGCAGTAGTTAGAGTGCCAGATCTGGAATCAGGAGGACTTGAGTTCAAATCTGGACTCAGACACTTACTGGCTATGCAATCCTAGACAACTCACTTAACACTGTTTGCCTCAGTTCTTTATCTATAAAATGAGCTGGAGAAAGAAATGGCAAAGCATTCTAACATCTATGCCAAGAAAACCATAAATGGGGTCACTGAGAGTCAGATGTGTGTGTGTTCATCCTTCCTTGCTGAAGAAGACATAACATCAGAGAAATAATGACATGACTTTCACTTGATTTTGTTTTGAGTGAGGGAGGACTGTGCAGGTTACCAGTCTCACTTCTCCTCCAGAGCCATCTGAATCCAGTGACCAGATATTCATCAGGATGACTGGAGATGACCCAAGATGAGGCAATTTTGACTTGCCCACACAGCTGGTGAGATTTGAATTCTGGTCCTTCTGACTCCTGCACTGGTGCTCTATCCACTGCATCATCTAAGTGCCCTGAAACTCAGATATGATTGAAAGTACTCAACAATTACAAAACTCAAAACAATCATTTACCACATCTTTGCTATTATTAGGCATCCCATCAATTTCCAATTCTTTGCCACAATTTAAAAAAAAAAAAAAAAAAATATATATATATATATATATATATATATATATATATATATATATATATATATCCTTTTTCTTTTATCTCTTTGGGGTATTAGACAAAAGTAGTTGTATTGCTGTATCAAGGGTAGGTACAGTTTTACAGCCCTTTGAGCACAGTTTCAAATTGTCCTCCAGAATGGTCAGACTAGTTAATAAATTCACCAATAGTTCATTAATGTACCTATTTTCTCTTATCCCTTCAAACCTTTGTTACTTCTGATAGGTATGAAGTTGTGTTAATTTGCATTTCTCCAATAAGTAGGGATTTAACGTTTTTTTCATATAATGAGACAGCTTTGATTTCTTCTTCTGAAAACTGTCTGTTCATATCCCTTGACAACTTACCAGTTTGAGAATGGTTCTTATTCTTATGAATATTACTTAGTTTCCTATATATTTAAGAAAAGAGGCCTTTATCAGAGAAATTTGCCGTAAAAATTTTTAGGTTACTTCATTGTCTATTGTATTTTCTATAAAAATGTAGTTTCCCTGATCATCTCTTTTAATTGGGTCTATTTTTGCTTTTGCTTTGTCTGAGATGATGATTGTTACTCCTTCCTATTTTCCTTCATTTGAAGCATCATAGATTCTGCTTTATCTCCTTATTTTAACATTGTGTGTATTTGTTTCAAGTGTGCCTCTTGTAAATAACATATTTTTGAACTCTTATTTCTAATGGATTTTACTATTCTTTCTGTTTTACGGGTAAACACATATAACTCACATTCACAGTTATAACTACTGTGAATTTGTATCCATCATATTTTCTTCTATTTCTCTGTCTCCTTCTCTGTCTCTGTGTATCTCTGTCTCTCTGTCTGTTTGTGTATGTATATGTTTGTCTCTCTCTACCTCTCTCTCACTTCCTCAAAAGTCTGTTTCATTTCTAACCACTACCAACTTAATCTTCCTTTCCTTTTAAAATCCCTTCTTTTTTCTCTCATCTCTTTCCCCTCTTATTTCCCTATTGGGTAAGATAGATTTTTATACTCAGTTGAATATATATGTGTGTGTGTGTGTGTGTGTGTGTGTGTGTGTGTATTTCTTTCTTTGAACCAATTTAGATGGCAGTGAGGTTCAAGTATTGTCCCCACCTTCCCCATTTTCCCCTCCACTATAAAAGTTCTTCCTCATGTGCCTCTTTTATGCAAAATGTATGCAAAATAATTTCCTACTTTCTATCACTCTCTTCTCCTGATGCACCTGTTTTTCTCACCTTTTGATTTATTTTGAGATCATCCAACATAATTGACATACCCATACCCTCTTTTGATGTACACTACTTTTAACTGCCTGAATAATGATAAAGTTCTTAGGAATTACATTATCATCTTCCCATATAGGAATGTAAACAGTTTAACTATTGAGTTCCTTATTTCTCCATAGTGTTGACCTTTGCATTTTTTTGTTGAATTTTCTATTTGAATATTAAATTTTCTATTTAGCTCTGTTTTTTGTCACAACTACTTGAAAGTCCTGTTTTTCATTATTCATTTTTCCCACAAAAGTTTTATTTAGTTATGCAGCATAGATCTTTCTAGTTCCTTGGCCCTTTGGAATATCATACCCCATGTGCTCTGTCTAGTTAGTATGGAACCATAAACTATGTGTGACCTTACCTATAGCTCAATGATGTTTGAATTGTGTCTTTCTGACTGTTTGTAGTATTTTCTCTTTGACCTGGGAACTCTGGAATTTGGCTACAATATCCCTGTGTTTTTCATTTGGGGATCACTTTCAAGTGATGATTGGTTGATTCTTTCAATTTATGTTTTACTTTTTGGTTTTAGAATTTCACAATAGCTTTCCTTGATAATTTCTTGAAATAAGATGTCTAGACTCTTTCTTTGGTCATTTCTTTCAGGTAGCCCAATAATTCTTATCTCTCGATCTATTTTCAGGTCAGTTTTTTTTTCCAGTGAGGTATTTCACGTGTTCTATTTTTTTCATTCATTTTATTGTTTCTTAATGTTTCATGGAATCATTAGCTTTCATTTTCCCAATTCTAATTTCTAAGGAATTATTTTTTAACTGAGCTTTTGTGCCTCTTTTTCCATTTGTCTAATTATGCTACATAAGGAGTTCTTTTCTTCATTGAATTGTTGGACTTCCTTTTCCATTTCACTTACACTGATTTTTAAAGAGTTATTTTCTTCAGGAGATTTTATGTTTCATATACCATTAGACCAATTCTGTTTCTTAAGCTGTCATGTTTTTGTATATTTTGGTGCCTCTTTTTTCAAGCTGTTACTTGTTCTTTTTATAATTTTCTTACAACATTCTACGTTTTCCCTCAATTTTCCTCTACCATTCTTATCTTTCTTTAATGCTTCCAAGAATTGTTGTTTTGCTCTTATCCAATTAGCAACTTTTCCCTTAAGTTTCAGTTGCAACTATTTTCACATTGCAGCCTTATGAGTTTATGTCTTGGTCTTCCTTGCCACTGTAATACTTTTTTATGGTCAAATTCTTTTTCTGTTCCTTGTCCACTTTTCCAGTCTATTTCTTGTCGTGGAATATTATGTTCAAGTTTGACTTTCTTCACCTGAGAGTGAGGAGAGAGACTTTCTCAAGTTTTAAACTGTTTTATCTGCTGCTTTCAGTTAGTTCTTGGGATCTGAAAGTTTTCAATACTCCATAAACTTTTGATTTGAGGAGAGGTGTGGTCACCATTCTCCTGGTCTTTACCCAAGAAGGGCCCTGCTTCTCTGCAGCTGCAACCACTGTAATGTCTCTCAGTCTCAAAATTGTGATCAGTAACCCTGATCTCTTATGAGTAACCACCAGTGCTCACTCCTGCCCTGGAATTGCAACCCAGAACTTCATGAGGCAATAGTTTCTAATTAGTTCCAGCTTCATACAATGTCAGTAAGGGGTCTACTTCAATCTCTGTTACACCAGTTATTGATTACCTCTTTATCTCTGACCTCAGAGATCCTGAAGCTGCTGCTACAACCACCACTGTTATAGCCACCTCCAAGGCCCACTACTGGTGCTCCTGTGGTGTGCACTGCAGGCTGGTCCCCACCTGGGTGTCAAAGACCTCTCCTGCCCACCTAATAAGTTGTCTTAAGTTGGAAAAAGATATCTCACCCTTCATTTTGTTGACTCTACCATTCCAAAAATTGACTTGAGGCATTATCTTAAAGTTGATTGCAGAAGAATGCTGAGAGAGTTTGGCTGGGTTGCCATGATGATGCCAAATTTTAATTCTCCAGGTTGATTCAAAATTTTTTTTTAAAAATATTAGCAAAAAGATTACATTAATATATCACAAAAAGTAAACTATGACCAGGTGGAATTTATGCCAGCAATGTGGGATTGATTGGATATTACATAAAAACTTTAAGCATAGTTGATCATACCAATAAAAAAAAAACAACAAAAATCATATGATTATCTCATTCATTGTAGAAAAACTTTTGACAAAGTACAACATTCATTCCTATTAAAAAAAACAGAAATCATAAGAATAAATGGAACCTTTCTTAAAATCATAAGCATTATCTATCTAAAACCAAGAGCACACATTACCTGTAACAAGGATAAAATTAGAGCCTTCACAGTAAGATCAGGGTGGAGCAGGCATTGTCTATCATCACCATTCTCTTAAATATTATGATAGAAATGTTAGGTATATCAGTAAAATAAGATAATAATGGAGGAATAAAAAATAGGCAATGAGGGAAGAAAATGATCACTCTTTAGAGATGATACTTAAAGAATTCTAGAGAATCAACTAAAAATCTAATAAAACAACTAACAACTTTTACAAAGTTGCTGGAAATAAAATAAACCCACATAAATCATCAGCATTTCTATATACTACCAACAAAGTTGAGCAGAAAGAGGGAGAAACTGAAATTCCATTAAAATAAAACTGCCAACAATATGAAATACTAGGAAGTCTACCTGGCAGGACAAACCCAAGCATTATGTCAATACAATTACCTATCTCTTTTCATACAAATAAAGACAATCTAAACAATGAGAGAAATATTATGTGTTCATTGGTAAGCTAAGTCAGTCTAATAAAAAAATGACAATTCTACCTAAGTTACTTTACTTATTCACTGTCATACCAATCAAACTACAAAATAATTATTTTTTAATGCTAGAAGAAATAACAAAATTCATCTGGAAGAACAAGTTAAGACTATCAAGGGAATCAATTTTTAAAAAGTAAAGAAAGGGGACCTAGCAGTATCAAATTTCAAATTATATTACCAAAAAGTACTCATGAAAGCAATACGTACTGGCTAAGAAATACAGTAATAGTTCAGTGAAATAGATTAAGTATACAATATACAGTAGTAAATGGCCAAAGTAATTTAGTGTTTGATAAACCCAAAGATCTAAGTTTTAGGGGTAAGATCTCACCATTGACAAAAACTTACTGAGAAACCTGGAAAGCTATTTGGAGGAAATTAGACATAGACCATCATCTCACGCCATATACCAAAGTAAGGTCAACATAGAAAAAAGATTTAAACATAAAGTAAATTAAGGGAACATGGGAAAATGTACCTGTCAGATTTATGTATATGGGAAGAATTTAGGAACAAGAGATGGAAGGAATTGCGACAATTAAGATAGGTAATTTTGATTACATGAAATTAAAAGGTTTTGCACAAAAAAAATGCAGTCAAAGAAAAGCAAGAAAGTGGGAAAAATTTTATCAAATGTCACTGATAAAGACCTCATTTTTTGAATTGATAAGTGATCAAAGGATATGAAGGTATTAAGAAAAAAAGAAATCAAAGCTATCAATAGTCACATTTAAATGCTCTAAATTATTTATTGATTAGAGAAATACAAATTAAAACAACGCTGAGATGTCAATTCACATCTATCAGACTGGCTAATATAAGAAAAAAGGAAAATGAGAAAGGCTAAAGGGAATATAGAAGAATCGGGAAACTAATAATTTTTGGTGTAATTATGAATTAGTCCAACCATTATGGAGAACAATTTGGAACTATGCCCAAAGGGCTATAAAGTTTTGCATATTTTTTGACCCATCAATACCACTACTAAGACTAGCCCAAAGAGATCAAAGAGAAAAGGGAAATGGACCTACTTGTACTAAATTTGTAATCGCTTTTTCTGTTGTGACAAAGAATTGGAAGTTGAGTGGAAATCCATTACTTGGAGAGTGACTTATCAAGGTGGGCTATATGATTGTGATGGAATACTATTGTGCTATAAATAATGATGAACAGGATTCTGGAAAGACTTACATGAATTGATGTAAAATGCAATGAGCAGATTCAGAGCATTGTACGCCGTAACAGCAATGTTATAATGATGATCAATGCAGAAAGACTTAGCCTCCGATCAAGACAATGATCCAAGCAATTCCAAAGGATCTATATTGAAAAATGCTCGGGGGCAGAGCCAAGATGGCGGAGTAGAAAGACTCACATTTGCTAGCTCCGAACCCACAGCCCATAGATTTCCTGTAAAAAGAACTCCTGACAAAGTCTGGAACAGTGGAAGCCGTGCAGAAACACAGTGAAGGAGATTTCCCTTGCAGAGAGCCCTGAAAAACTGACCGCAAAGGTACACTGGACGGGAGCGGAGCCCTGCCCTGCGGAGCCCTCCCCTCCCCCTGCCCTGGCCATGTGGCACTGAGAGGAGCGAGCAGACCCAAGCAGGCGAGCAGACCCAAGCAGGCGTCAGGGACCTGAATCTCCAGTGGCCGCGAAGGTCCCTCCACCCACAGACGCACAGGTCAGTGAGAGAGATGGGCTGAGAGGGGAGCCGGGTATCTCCGGGACTCGGACCCCCTCGGGAGGCTGTGGCCGTGGCAGAGGCAGAGGCAGCTGGACCACAGCTCCATTACAAAAGGTCTCTGAATAAACCCCCTAAGGGAACGGGGCCTGGGAGGCAGCCCTGCCCCCACCTGAGTATCAGCAGATAAGCTCCCATTGAAGAGCAGTCAGGCCTGCCACCAAAAGTCCTGAGGCTGGGGAGCAGCATTTGAATCCCAGACCCCAAGCACTAGTTCGGCAGATCTAAGCCAGGGGGGTGGAGAGGACTCTCAGAAGTCAAGTAACTGGCTGGGAAAATGCCCAGAACAGGGAAAAAAACTAAGACCATAGAAGGTTATTTTCTTGAGAAGATGATTCCACCATTCCTCTCTGACGACGACAAAGAGATATGCTTACCATCAGGTAAAGACATAGGAGTCAAAGCCTCTGTGTCCCAAATATCTGAAATAGATACCCCATGGGCTCAGGCCATGGAGGAGCTCAAAAAGGATTTTGAAAATCAAGGCAGACAGATGGAGGAAAAACTGGGAAAAGAAATGAGAGAGATTCAAGAAAAGCATGAAAAATGGGTCAATACCTTAATAA
>CM053769.1:279357934-279383315 GCA_028658325.1 Potorous gilbertii | reverse complement strand
CAAATGGGGAGAAAATTTTGGAATCCAAAATCTTGTGAAAATGAATGTAAAAAGTTAAATAAATTTATTTAAAAAAAAAAAAGAAAAATGCTCCTCACCTCCAGAGAGAGAACTGATGGTCTCTGAACACAGATTGAAGCACACTTTTTAAACTTTATTGTTCATATTTGTGTTTTCATGTGTATATTTATGCTTTTTTTGAAACATGGCTAGTATAGAAATGTTTTGCAAAACTTCACAGGTTTAATTGACATACTGCTTCCTTTCTCAAAGGGTGGTAAAGGGGCAGGAAACAAGGACAGAATTTGGAACTCAAAATTTTAAAAATTGGATTTTAATTTTTGTACATGCAATTGAGAAACATTTAACAGAATAAATAAAAATACATCAAGGGAAAAAAATTTCATGCTCCTATCCCAGGCAATTTTAATTTACTCATTTCTGGATCTAAAGTCTAGTCCAGTTTATTTGTAACTGAATGAGTACAAACTAGTATACGAAATCTTTTAGATGATTCCAGGCAGGCTTCAGATAAGTTTCAACCTCAAATCTAATCCAGCTATCTATTCAAGATGTCTTGCCATCTGCCTTCCTGATAACCACTGATAACCTCCCTATGCTTTCTGCTCCTTGCTCTAGGAATATTAGTTGAGTCACTAGTATAATTTCTTCTAGTAAGGGTAACCAAGTAAGAGTAATAAGCATGAAACTAATAGAGTATCAAATTTACTGCCTTAGGTATTAACTCACTATCCCAATAACTCAACAGACTAAAATTCCCTGTCCTATCTACCATTTCCCTTTAAGTGTCTGCTTGCCCCATGAGAACATAGGCTTCTTAAACTAAAGGACTGCCTTTATTTTGTGTTTGTGTCCCTTTGGTTTAGTTCAGTACCCATGAAATCAAATACCTATTAAATGTCTTTTTCATTCATTCCGTTTATTCATTCACTACATCCCATTGCCTCTCTAAGTACATACAAACAGACCCTTTGCCTATACCAAAGAAATCCTCTCAATTTCTTTTGTGTATCTTCTAATTTCTACATTCCCCAATGAATTATCTAGTACTATAGTAGTAGGTAGGCGTGAGGTCTCAGTAGTCTATGTCCCTTGTTTCCAAATGTGCATGTATCTCAATAACTTGATTTCAATGCAAAATCTAGAGGCCTATCTACATATATCTGGATCTTATGATCAGTTTAAATGCCAGAACTACCCAGAGATCGACTTCTCCAATGAGCAGATCGAGTACTCTTTTTAAACATTTCTGAATGAAAATCCTTTATTAAAACTAGTCTGGGTGTTCCTCTGTGTCTTCAATACTATGCTTCTTTTGTAGTGTGCCAGCATGGTTACTCACTTGAACACAAAATGATCATCTAAATGTTAACAAGTTGTCATTAAAGAATGATGACAATTTTCAAAGTACAAGTAATCCCTGACAGGCCATAAGGGGTGACGGAAGACATGATATTTTATTCATCCCAAGGATTCATTAACAATTCCTCTTCAAAGCTGCTGTGACACAGGCACCTTATCTGAAGTGTTTTGCAACTGACTGGTGTCGTACTTAGTTAAAACCAAAAAATGCCAGTGTATCTAGGGAAAGAGCTGGTTTGGTACCATGCAGTGAAGCTGTTCTCCAGTGCATGAATTATCCAAAGGTTCTTTTTTTCTAGCTACATGATTAGGAAGTTAAAAATTATATGAATAAAAGCAAAGTCCAGGCAATAAGGTAATATAAATCCATGAGTTGGAGTAAGAGGGACAGGGTAATAAGGAAAGGCTAGGCTCTCAGGATTTCTTTACTTCTATGAAAACGTCCTTAGAAATGTCACTCTCATATTTTCCTCAATTGAAGAATGCTTGTTTTGAAGGCCCCAGATGATGTTCTTATGATCAGTTTGCATATTATATCATATAGTAGAGAGATTATTAGTCTTAGGTTCAAAAGACAGTAATTCAATTCACAGCTGCCACCTTAACTAGCAACATGACCATAAGCAAGTTAACAACTTCTCTGGGCTTTAGTTCTCCTATCCATAAAATAAGGATGATTATGCTATCTATTTCAGCTGGTTACTATGGGGAAAGTGCTTTGCCAAATAAAAGACACTCTATAAATATGATCTATTTCTTTTTTTGGATATTGCTTGGTATAGTGGAAAGACAGATGAGTATGGAGTCCACAGATAGAGGGTGAATCATAATTCCAATACTTAAGCCATTGGGGTAGAGGGGAAAGAATGATGGATTGGGAGTCATAAGATCTTCATTCAAATCTTATCTCTGCTGTTTTGTCCATGTGATCTTAGTTATTTTAATTCTCTGGACTCACTTTCTTCATCTGTAAAATGAGAGAACTGGACCAAACAAACTCTAAATTTCTTTCCAGCATTAAATATGTGACCCTAAGATACTCTAAACTATACATGTGACCTTATGCAAGCCATCTCTAAGACCTGCCTTCTTCTGAAAAATGGAAATAATGCTACCAAACCTGAAATATCACAGAGCTGTTGCAGAGAAAATATTTAATAGACATTAAACTTCTGTGTGAATGCAAGCAGTTATCACAACTGAACTTCAGTGTAGAGCTGGAATAAACTTGATTCCAAACTGTTTATCTTCTATATGAAGCATCTGAGATCCAGAGATATTAAGCACCTGAGACCCCTACTCAAGGTCTGCCAGGTAAGTAGCAGAGATAAGATTCAATCCTTCTGAATCCAGAATTTTCTTTGACCATTCCATCAGACTGCTTCTCATGATCTATGAGAAGTAAACTAATTAGTGGTCCAGAAGCATCTCTGTGGAGGACCAAATTAGGGGTAAAAAAAAGCTAGCCTTAGGAAACTCATGTCAGAACAAGTAAGTATAAATTTGCTTTGACTAGCAAAAAACAGGTAATGCTTCATGTAAGAGGAGGAAGAAGAAGAAATAGACAGAGTAAAATGATGATTGGACACTGATGGAAGACCAAGGAATAATTTAACCTGCAGAGATATTTAGGTTAAATTGAGAATGATAATTTTAGCAAGCTAATTAACCTCAGAAAGCATTTGAGTAGGTCCATTCATGAAAATTTAATACAAGTTAAAACACCTTCATACAATGTTTGAACCACTTAAAGCAGTAATCTACATTTTTTGGTTACTTGCCATGTTAGTAAATAAAATCAATAATGTACCCCCAATATAGATATATTTGCTTCTTGAATGTAATTTACAAATAAGCAAATATACCTATACTGGGAATGCATTTTCTATATCGATGACAAACTGATGTAGTAGTTAGAAAGTTGACCTTGAAGGGAAGTGCATTTGAGTTCAAGTCTGGCCTTTGAGATATACTGGCTGGATGGGTGAGCCTAGAAAAATCAGTACCCCAGACAACCTTCTAAGATTAGAATTTTCAGGGAAAGTATCAACCTGCATTGGTAGAGGGTGTTTCTTCACCTGGGATTTCCCTATACCAATGGAATCACAGGTCCAATTCCTATTGCATGCCTGTACCATTATACTAATAATTGTGTAAATATAAAACATATCAAAACAAATTCAAAATTAAAGAGATAATACAATATAATATTTGAACATATTTTATTAATAGCTCAAAATCCTTTTTGCTTCCACTAAAATTATACTTTTAATATCAGTAATAGTAATTAATTTTATTAGTTGTATTTCATTATATTTTGGTGAGAACAATGTGACTAATTGTTTCATTAATTTAGGAAAACATAGTTTAACACTTGGTGATGCAGAGATTTGAATGCTTGGTCCTAAGTTCACTTTTTTTGATACAAGATTTTAATGAATTTCATAGCAGAAATTTTATCTCACAGGAACATTTACATCCAAATGCAAGAAGTACATCATTTACTAAATGATTTTTCAATACCATTCACCAAATATGCAGGGTTTCTTGCTGAAATGTGGCCAATAAGTTTCCATTTCCATGATGCCAGCCAATTGTTGTTGCCAAAGAATCAGAAGCTATTGCTATACCCACATACAGACACACACACACATATACATACATACATGTATGCAGATATGTGTATGTATATACATATATATGTACATACATATTTATTTTTAATGGCTTCAAAGTCCACTGAAACTCCTCATTTGAAAGATTTGTAAATGGTTTAGAAAATTCCATTGCTAAGTCAAGTGATAGGAAGACTTAAATACTGTTTAGCTACAATGACTGGGGCAGGGTTGACTTGTTTACATTGGAGACAAGTTGACAGCGTTCTACCTCAGAAAGAAGGAATGTGACCTATCACCTCATTCTCAGATTGATTGTTCACATATCCCATGGGATTAGAACACAGAGTACCATAGATTCATGACCATTCCACCTAGAAGGCTGAATCACACAATTTGTATATCACTGGTCTAAACTAACTATACAATACCACAGAGGAAGAACCATCACCTACAGAGGGGATAAATGGAGACAAATGATTTGAGTTTCCTCTCTAACCTTACATTTATGTGTTTTTTAAGTGTTACCTCCATTTCATTATGAACAGAATTAGGTTTACCAAATTTTCTTTAGTAGTTGGGAATGCAAGGGAATTGGTAGACAGTGTGTTTCAGTGGCAAAGGCAGTAATGCTTCCATTAGGAGACTGAATTTTTTATTTCTAAACCTGCTTCTGATGCTTACTTATTATCTGTGGGATGGTAGACAAACCATTTAACTTTTATGGACCTCACTTTCCTCCTCTTTAATAGGAGGAGCTTAGAGATGGGCCCCTCAGGATCCTTTACAACTTTTAGATTGGTATTATACCAAAACTCATTCAAGAACTTTTATGGATGTGAGCAACAGGATGGAGGACTAGACAATTGCATCAATTATTGGGAACCCTCAAAACTTCGCCAAGAAAGAATTATATACAGGAGTCAAGTTAGTTACAAGTGTCTCTATAGGTCAAGATTCTAAGAATTCTAATGAGACAACTGATAATTTAGGAGTGAATAAAATTAGTCCCTGGGACAATCACTCAGCACCTTTTCCCCACCCAGTCCCTCCATAACCCCCTAAAATCTTTGGGAGGGTAGCACAGCCAAACTCATTATCTGTGTTTTGGAATCCCTCTTTGCACACATCCTGTCCCTTGTCTCACCCCATATTTTATGGCAATGAGCAGCAGACCTCAATTTTGCCCCGGCCAATCTCACTTGTTACAGGCAGAGGTGTAGGAAAATAGACAGGTTCTCCCATCAGGATGAGCTGCAGCAGCACCCCCTCCCATACACATTCCCCAGAATTCAGGAAGAAGGGCTGAAGCTGGTGAAAATAAATTCCCCAACAGGAGAGAAGGCTGAGACACTTTTTAGGTCCTTCTATAGGGGATCTCCCTCTTTTTACTTCAAAGGGAAAGGAATCAGAAAGTGAGCCAAATAAAGGGGATAGGGGACGTTGAAATTATCACATAGGTATCTCAAAAGGAAGAAAACTCAATTAAAACCATGGGTACAATAATGGATAAACAAACAGGAAATACTAATGCAAAAGTATGCAAAATGGACAGTCAAATGAGTCCAAAAATTTTGAATAGTTTAAGAGAGAAGAAATAGCACCTGATGAAACAGAGAACTCTGTTAATTCCCAAGAGAGGGTGGAATCACAATAGGACATTTCTGAATGCCTCAAAAGAGAAATAAGAATCACAAAATTAAAATCTATGGTTTCTAAAGAAGAAGTAGTTGGCAGAATAGAAAAAAAAAGCTCTGACCTATAGTGATAAGTCTCTCTGAATAAGCAAAAGAGATAATTTGATTGGAAATACAAATATAAAGAAAATAACAGCATGGAAAAAGGGATGTAGGTAAGTAGATAGATACATAAATAGATACACATAATATTAAAAATAAATTTCTATTAAAGTAAAACTTATTTATCTCAACAAGACACTTATAGACAAAATAACAATCACAATTCTAACAGAATATTTTAGCAAGCCAAAATATCATAACCCTAAAACACAAGAAAACTACTCCAACAGAAGGGAAAGAATTAACATATCTTTCCCTCAAAATAAACAAATGGGCAAAATGAATGAAAGCATAAGAGAATGAATGAATGAATTAAATATACTCTATATTGCAAATGCTAGGACACATATTATTCAATAATTGTAATAGTAAATTCTGCAGGAGATCAGAAGAAAAAGACATCCAAACATAAAGGAAAGGAAATTTGAATAATACATGAGTATTCTGAACCCACCAGAAACTACAAGAAGAAATGAAATAATTTATTCTGGGAAGTCTAAATCAGTTCAAGATGAAACGCAAAGTGGTACACTTGGCAAACCTGAGCTTAAATTTAAACAACAGGGGAGAAAGAGATAGATATTCAATAAAAAAGAGGCGTGTGAATTATTCCTACAAGAATCAAAAGCAAAAAACAGTCTGAGTAGATCATTTGCTTTACAAACACCCACGATAACAGAACACCAGAAAGTTTAATAAATACACACAGCTATCAAGGAAAACACAAGTAAAAAAAATTATTTCAGGAAAGAAAACCTAGAAAGATATATATGGATTTAAAGAGATCATTAAGACATTTCTTGGGCAGAGCCAAGATGGTGGAGTAGAAAGACACACGTATGCTGGCTCTTCCCACACGGCCCATAAAATACCTGTAGAGAGGGACTCTCAATGAATTCTGGAGTAGTAGAAGTGGAGAACAACAGTGTGAAGGAGATTTACAGCCCAGGGTACCTGAAAGGCCAGTGGGAACAGAGTCCAGCCCAGCCTTGGCCTCTCAGCTTGGCTCTGGGAGGAGGAAGCCTCAGGGGTGGAATCTCCAGTTGCAGTAGCAGTAGCAGCTGTACGCAGATCCCTCAACCTACAGGCGCCAAAGGTCAGTGACAGGGCTTTTTCAGCTGGCCAGGAAGGGAGAAGGGCCTTCCCATAGCTCCAGCTTCAAGCAGCAGACACAGAGGCCATATTGGGCAGGCTGCAGCAGTTTCCACAGCAGCCCACATCCATGGTTCAATTGTAAAAACCCTGGGGTCACTGAGCAGCTCATTCTTACCTCAGCCTTGTGTGGAGGCCCTGCAGCAGCTGATCTTTATCTCGCACTGAATCTCACAATGGGCAACTCTGCCCATGTAGCTTATCTGAATCTCAGCCCCCAGTGCTGGCTTGGTGGAACTGGAGACCAGGTGACTGTGGAGAGGAAACTGCTAAGATTTTGGGCACAAAAATCTCAATCTGCTCCTGAAAGCAGTGTACACACTTGATTGTGCCACTTTGGAGGAACTGAGATCTTACAGACTCTAAAAGTATACCCTACTCTTGACAAAGGATCCAAAAGTCAAGTAACTGGTTGGGAAAATGGTCCAAAAAGGGGGAAAAAATAAGACTATAAAAGGTTACTTTCTTGGTGAACAGATATCTTCTTTCATTCTTTCGGGTGAGGAAGAACAATGCTTACCATCAGGGAAAGACCTAAAAGTAAGGCTTCTGTATCCCAAACATCCAAAATAAATATTCAGTGGTCTCAGGCCACGGAAGAACTCAAAAAGGATTTTGAAGTAACAGAGGTGGAAGAAAAATTGGGAAGAGAAATGAGAGAGATACAAGAAAATCATGAAAAGTGAGTCAACAGCTTTCTAAAGGAGACCCAAAAAAATGCTAAAGAAAATAACACCTTTAAAAATAAGCTAACTCAATTGGAAAAAGAAGTTCAAAAAGCCAATGAGGAGAAGAATGCTTTTAAAAGTAGAATTAGCCAAATTGAAAAGGAGGTTCAAAAGCTCACTGAAGAAAGTAGTTCTCTCAAAATTAGAATGGAACAGATGGAGGCCAATGACTTTTTGTGAAACCAAGAAATCACAAAACAAAACCAAAAGAATGAAAAAATGGAACATAATGTGAAATATTTCACTGTAAAACCAACTGGCCAGGCAAATAGATCCAGGAGAGACAATTTATAAATTATGGAACTGCCTGAAAGCCATGATCCAAAAAAGAGCCTAAACATCAGCTTTTATGAAATTATCAAGGAAAACTGCCCTGATATTCTAGAACAAGGGGGCAAAATAAATATTGAAAGAACCCACTGATCACCTCCTGAAGGAGATCCAAAAAAAAAAACTTCTAGGAACATTGTGGCCAAATTCCAGAGTTCCCAGATCAAGGAGAAAATATTGCAAGCAGCTACAGAAAAATATTCACGTATTGTGGAAATACAATCAGGATCACACAGGATCTAGTAGCTTCTACATTAAGGGATCAAAGGGCATGGAATAGGATATTCCAGAAGTCAAAGGAACTGGGACTAAAACCAAGAATCACCTACCCAGCAAAACTGAGTATAATACTTCAGGGGTAAAAATGGTCTTTCCATGAAATAGAGGACTTTTAAGCATTCTTGATGAGAAGACCAGAGCTGAAAAGAAAATTTGACTTTCAAACACAAGAAACAAGAGAAGCACGAAAAGGTAAACAGCAAAGATAAATCATAAGGGACTTACTAAAGTTGAACTGTTTACATTCCTACATGGAAAGGCAATTTTTGTAACTCTTGAAACTTCTTTTCAGTATTGGGGTAGTGATGGAATTTTACACATACACACAGAGAGAAACAGAGAGAGAGAAGAGGGAGAGAGACAGAGAGAGAGACAGACAGAGAGAGAGACAGACAGAAACAGAGAGACAGAGACCACAGGGTGAATTGAACAGGATGGGATCATATCTTTAAAAAATGAAATTAAGGGGTGAGAAAGAAATATAGTGGGAGGAGAAAGGGAAAAATGGAATGGGGCAAATTGTCTCTCATAAAAGAGGCAAGCAAAAGACTTTTCAGTGGAGGGAAAAAGGGAGTAGGTGAGAGAAAAAACATGAAGCTTACTCTCATCACAATTGACTAAAGGGAGGAATAAAGTGCACACTCATTTTGGTATGAAAACCTATCTTACAATACAGGAAAGTGGGGGAGAAAGGGATAAGGAGGGTGGGGAGGATGATGGAAGGGAGGGCAATGGGAAGAGGGAGTAATTAGAAATTAACACTCTTGGGGAAGGACAGGGTCAAAAGAGAGAATAGAAGAAATAGGGGGCAGGATAGGATGGAGGGAAATATAGTTAGTCTTACAGAACACGACTATTATGGAAGTCATTTGCAAAACTACACAGATATGGCCTATATTGAATTGCTTGTCTTCTCAATGGGGATGGGTGGGGAGGGTGTGAGGAAGAGAAGTTGGAACTCAAAGTTTTAGGAACAACTGTTCAGTATTGTTCTTGCATACAACTAGGAAATAAGAAATACAGGTAATGGGGTATAGAAATTTATCTTGCCCTACAGGACAAAAGAGAAGATGGGGATAAGGGAGGGGAGGGATGTTAGAAGGGAGGGCAGATTGGTGATAGGGGTAATTAGAATGCTCGGCATTTTGGGGTGGGGGAGGGGAGAAATGGGGAGAACATTTGGAACCCAAAATTTTGTGGAAGTGAATGTTGAAAACTTAAATAAATAAATTTTTAAAAATTTAAAAAATATATTTCTTGCTAAAATTGCAAAAGGAGATCAAGCTAAAAACTGAATTTAAATAGAAGTAATGGTGAAAGAACAAACTGGAAACACCATTGACTAAACAACAGCATTTCACCTATGGGAGAATCAATGTTTTTGTGGGACTATTCTGCAGAATAGGAGGACATATGAAAAGGAAGAGGGAAGGAAGACTATAGAGGAGGAATGTGTGGTGCATCATAATCAGGTCAATGCAAAACTATAAACAGGAATAGCTACTATAGGTCATCAGAAAAAGAGGTCAATTGATAGATATTCACATATATGAGTAAGATGGCAAGGGGAAGGCTTGAAAGAGGGGAGGAGACATAAAGAAGTCAGTAATGGAAGGGGACCTTTCTGAAGGACACTCCCATGAAAGGAGAGACATATCTTGCAGTAAGAGAAAAATATGTTTGAATGAGTATGATCTACAGGGATATGGTGTTGCAAGAGAGTATTGTCTCTGAAATAATCTTGCAGATCCAGAGGCAGGAACTTACTTCAAGAGAAGAATCAGAGTCCCTAGGGACAAATGGCACCATTAAAGGGGGGAAGGTTTAGATCCTAGATAGGAGTTTTCATGGGAAATAGGAAAAAAAATGAGCATGAAATGGACAGTATACTCAATACATTGGTGACCATTTATGCAATCACAGAGAAGGGGAAGAAGGAACATTTGGTACAGGAAATGGTTACCAGACTAAAGTACAGAGTATGCCAAGAAAAGTAGTCTGGAATAGCCCTATTTTGGGAATCATATCATTTGGAAATTTCTAAATGGAAATAGTCCCATTTTGAAATAGAATTGAAAAGGTACATAAGAGCTTGACAATGAAGAACTTTAAATGACAAACTGAAGAGTTGTATTTATGGTCAATAGGGAGCCACTGAAGATTTTTGAGTAGGGGAATAATGTGATCTTTTCTGTGCTTTAGGAACATCAAGATAAATGAATAGGACAATATTGAATAAAAAAGCTTCTGGCAGCCCAGCTCATTGAACAACACGATGGATGGGGGATCAGTGATGTTCTCTCCAGTGAAAGGCACAGAACCAACATTTACTCAGTTCCAGTTTACATAGGCTGTTTTATCTGGCCCATCTTTGTTGGAATGACAAGGTCAGGGAGCCTAAATTGACCACCAGCAAAAAAAAAGGGAGATTTCTAAAAAATTAAGCAGGAGGGCCTAAATCATATTAAGGAAGATAGAATCACAACTATACCCTATTAGGGAGTTTTCTGGTAAGTTTCAGCCACTTACTCTAACTAGAAATATACATATAGTTTAAACCTTAACCATGTCAGAGCTGCATAACATATGTAGCTATCAAGGAAATCAGAAGTAAGTAAATGAATTATTTCAGGGAAAAAAATCAAGAAAAACTTTATAAATAAATCAACAACAAATGAAAGCAGAGACTTCATTAAGAGACTTCTTTGCTAAAATTGTACAAGGAGATCAAGTTGAAAGCTGAACTTAAATAGAAGTGATGGTGGAGCAATAGTCTGGAAATAGCATGGAGAAAAACCACAACAGTCCTAGGATAGTGGGAACCATAGTCTCCTCTGGCTACTCAGAGAATATTTTGGTTGTCCAGAGGAGCCCTGAAATTGGAGTCAGATAACCTAGGCTCCAATCTTAGGTCTCATAACCCTGGAATGCCTTTAAAGCTATACATAAATGGGATTTATTTGTATTATCATCGTATTTCCCAAAACCTTTAAAGATATAAAAAGGGGAGAAATAAAATCTTGAACTATGGGGGCAAGTGGCATGACTGATGAAGGATTAGAAACTTTTCATTTTTCACCAGGCAAGGCAGTTGCCACTTATAACCACCATGATTCTGATCTGGGTTTGGCTTTATCAGTGTGAGTGCTTTCATGCCATTGACTTGCATCTCCTTGGATTTTCTTCTTGTAAAACTGGGAGGCTTTAAGTGCATACTCTACACAGCTTCCCTTGAAGCTTTCAAAAGGGAGGATGGTGATAATTAGTAAGCCTCTTTGCTTTCTCAGTCGAAAAAGCCCCATCAATTTGTACACATCTGCAGCCTATACATATGAAGCATTTAACACCTTGTGGAAATGCCTGCAAACATCCACCTCTGTTTTGACACAGGGTACCCCATCTTCCTACAAACAAGGATTTTCATTCAATGAATGACTGAACTATACAAAGCATGTGAAATTTAAGGTTTGAGCTAATTAGCTCAAGCTGAAACATCTTAAATGATATCAGAGTTGAGCTTCAAATTTTTGCTAATGTGAATGTTTGCAAACCCTTTTGCAAAGCCTGCACAGTGCTAACAGAATGACAAGGGACTTTAATCATGGGTAGCACTGGTAGATATCAAGTGATTAATATTGTTTTGTTCGGGGGTCTTTGTGGGGAGTTTTGTGAGAGTTTCACTGCTTCTGGAAGCTGTGAAAAGGAAAAGAACTCATGATCCTCAGACATCAAAACCTGGGAAAGTTCCACTATAATATTGGAGAAGGAAAACAAAATGGCAAACGTTTAAAATGTCCTGTTTTCTTGAAGTGAATGGATGCAGATGGGTGGGATTAATCCGTTGCTTTTTAAATAGATGAATTTTACATCTCTTCCAGAGACCATATCATTCATCTTGGTTATCAAACCTGCCACCAAGTCTAGATGACCCTTCTGAGCTGCAGCTAACACACATTGTGTTCCCGTTGATGGCCTAATTTTAAAAGAAGCCTAGTAATTCAATTAGTTGCCTCTCAAAGAAGACTTTATTATTCGCCCCCATTTTGACTAATGTAATGAAGGTTTGAAGAAAGCTAAAATGGTGCCATCATTAAAGGTGTCGTCAATAAAATGGTGTCATCAGTGAAGATCATTCATCTACCACCTCAGTCCCTGAGGAGTTGAAAGGGGTGGGGGTAGGGTGGGATAATGCTCATGGTTTAGCTCAATTTCTACATAGCATTAATCCCACCAAGTCCCAATCCAAAGTCAGTAGTCTATTTCGACCGGACTGGCAACCTCCAAGCATACCTCCCACAGCAGCTGCAACATCCTCCCTGGATCCCCATTTCTTGCACTTCACCCTGAACTAGTTGAGAGAAGTTGGCTAAGCTTCTATTGCACTTCATTAGAGAACTTGCTCTCTAAAATGGAGGATTCCAGTTTAATGAACAAAGTTTCATTTGTTTAGTTAAAAGAATTCTGGACTTAGAGAAGATGGGTTGCAGGCACAACTCTGCCATTTAATATTTATGTGACCTTAGGAGAGTTACAATTTCACTGGGTCTCAGTTTCTTCATCTGAAGAATCAGATTTTGAAAAGATGATCTCTAAGGTCCCTTCTATTGTCTATAGCCTAAGTGTGGTAGTTTCTCTGTTTCCTTGATGGTTAAATCTAGTCTCTGTCCTGCTAAACAAAGAGATTCTCAAATCTCTCATTGAGCTCTGTGTACCCTTTGCTCACACAGCTCTTCTGCCAGCCCACAAAACACAAATATTTTATTATCTTTCTTGGGCAAGGACTGAGATCCTGAGACAGAGAGAAAGATGGAGGGGTACCATAAACAAACAATAGCCGAGAGCACTTGGTTTGGGAGATGAGACTGTCAAGTGAAAAATAGGACACATAAAAAATAAAAAATTATCTTAGTGTCGGTGTATATGTGTTTGTGGAGAGTTTATACTGAGGATGGCCAGTATTTATGTGGAAGTGTATAATGGTGGTGAAAGTGTTTTTGGCATTAAATAATACCTTGGCATTCTCATTCAGCTTTCTCTGAATTCTGGACAAGTTGGTTGAATCTTGCTCTACTTCAAGTTTGCACTACTTCATTCTATTAGCTGAAAAACATGATTATAAGACAAGCATCCCTTCCTATAAGTTATTCAAAAATAATCAATATTTGGAGATTTAGCTAGTTATTATCTTTTCGATAATGATATTCATTCCAAAAAGCAAAGTACACCTGAACTGTATTATCCAAATACAGGACCCAGGAGGATGGGATCATTCATTTCCATATATAGTGACAACAAAAAACAGAATGGGAAAAGTTTCTGTATCTTCAGATTCTGCTTGAGTTTACACTGACTTCAGGTATTATCATTCGCTCCTTAAAACCAAGTTAACTTCATCCTTGCCAAAGGAAAGCTCATTATCTTGAAATGAACTCAACATATATGCAACGCATGCCAATTCACTTTATGTTTACACACATTCAGACTCTCTCGACTGTATATATGAGTATGTATACTACCCTGATCATTTCACGGAATCATTGTACAGATCACAGTTAGAACACCTTCCACTGCTAATTTATTTCTCCTTTCAGAATAATTGCCTCTGGTGTGTTTTTGTCTCCATCTGTTGTGGCCCAACTAGACCTGTTTACCACCAACAGCCCTTTACAATGAGTTAGAAATGGTGATCTGAGCTCATGAGAGAGGAGCCCTCAGGGCCAGTGGCAAGATAGATGTTGTAGATAACTGAATTGTATATAAAGCATGGGCTGATCTAGGACTGCTGGACAGGGTGAACTAAGTTTGTACAAAACTCACCAATAAATATAGTGAGTTCCAAGATGCGAGTTCTGACATTGAGTGAATAACTGTCCTAGTGAATAGGTTCATAGTTTCTAGTAAACCAATATGAAAATTTATTGCATTCTGTATACCTTGCAGTAAATCGTGTGGTGGTAAAGATATAGCCTACTTTGGAAACACCTTATTAAAGTTTTCCTGATCCCTCATCATAGATGTCTTCTATTTATCTGCATGGTATTCTCATAAAAATGTATAAAAAGAAGAAAGTAGGTTTCTTGGCTGGAAGTTGTTAATGAACATTTGTAATAATCACTTTCTATTGGGAAAGAGAAGAATTATTCACTGCTTTTAGGTGGCACAGTAGATAAGACACTGGATTTGAAGTCAGGAAAAGTCAGTATCAAATGCGACCTCAGGCACCTTCTAATTGTGTGACTCAACAAATCACTTAATGTCTCTATCTCGGAGTTGTATCTGAAAAAATGGGAGTAAAACTTGCACCTACTTCACAGGGTGGTTGTGAGGCTCAGAGGAGCTAATATATATTTGTGTACACCTTAAAGCAGTATATAAACACTAGTTCTTTAAGAGGATTCCCTGACATGGGAGAAAAACATCATTTACTCTCACTTTCAACTGAAAAATACCGAGGAGCGGTCAAATTTCTTTAAAAACTTTGAATAAATAGCCTATTCCCACCTCACTTTTCTAAAGACAAAAAAGTTAAGTCCCAAATGTCAGAAAAGCTAAAAGAAATCATTATAAAACCAAGATAGGGTTAACCTAGGAGCTTGCCCCAGATAAATATGCATTAGCCTATGGGAAATATCGGATTTCCTCCCACTACTCTCATCCACCGAGGTAGAAAATTGGTCACCTGTCCTGCCAAGGTGCATCATGTCCTTCCTCCATAATCCATCAACAATCTTAATTGATGTGGTAATGCTGATCTCTGTTCTGGGCTCACAAGCACAAGTAGGATTCTTACAAAGTGTTTTTTTACTTAAGTGAAAAAGAGCAAAATCGGTACAGATGTTTCACTCAGGAAAATGTGTTTTTCTTCATTATCTCCCCACTCAGCCCAACCTGTTTAGCAATTTGGAGGCTCAGATTCTGTCCACTCCTTCAAAAAAACTTTCCTTAATTGCTTCCTAAGTACAACTCATTGTCCATAGTCCTGAGATGAATAAGAGTCATTTCTTGTCTCTGTTGAGCTTACAATTTAGTAGAGGATCACAGAGTTGGATGGGATCTTAAATGGCATTGATTTGCGCACATGCACACACACACACTCATGCACACACACACACACACAATTTTTTTAACAAATGAGGATAGTGACACCCAAATGAGGAAACTTGTTGCTGTGGTGGGCAACCAGGCAAGTTTTAAAGCAAGAAAGGCAAGTTTTAAGCATGGATCTCTCTAAAGCCAGAGGAAATGCCCTTTATATACAGACATATGATAAAACTAACAATACAAGGAACCAAATAAAAATTCAGAACTCTAAATGATCAAAGATGAAATCAGGGAATTCAATTTAATTAACCAATTATGAATTGAACATTTATGTTGCATTAAATATAAGAAAGTTCCAAGGAAGAGTTGGCATGAGAACTGGGTTTTGAAGAAGGAGCAGGACTTCAATGGGAATATAACACTGCCTATCATGAAATCCCTCTAGTGATCAGGAATTGAATATTCCTTGAAACAACATGGCATTAGATGCAATTTCTCACTTCCCAGTCAATTGTGAGAAGAAAAAAGAAGGAAGGAAGGAAGGAAGGGAGGGAGGGAGGGAGGGAGGAAGAAAAACCTAATAATTTTATCTTTTCTACAGTTGAGAAGCTTGGAAATAATAGAGTAACAAAATGCCCTGGCTATCAGAGGTTTCTTCCCTCTAGCTCTGACATGGCTCCATCCGTATCACTCTGTCTTTCTATGCACCTGGAATCCACTCGTGAAGAGAGTCATATCTGATATTATTCACCAAGTTAGGTTGCATGAACCTTCTAGGAGAAGAAACTCACTTGTGATTATAGTATATTGCAGTTGAACTAAATTTTCCTAAGCTATGGGGGCAAAGAAGATTTCCAGAAATGTTTTTTAAAGACATTTTTAACCTAGAATTTGATGTCACTTAGGGGAATTTCCCCCCTTGTATTTATACATGTAAAAGAACGGCTTTCCTCTTTCCAGTTTCTATTTTCTTTAACTTCACCATGACTCTTCTCTCATATGGAAAATGAGAGGAGTGGTCAAGCTAGTCTCTAAGGTCCCTTCCAGCTCTGAAATTCTGATTCTCTTATACTAACTATGGGACCTTGGGGAGATGTCTAAAGTAGGATGTTGTCATTGGTCTCATAGAATACTGGAGTTGGAAAGGTAATTCAAGATCATTTTACAGTAGAAGTCGTTCAGGAATGCAACATGATTTACACAAAGTCATGCAGTTAGATTGGAACTAGAACCTAGTTTTTGCTGTTGTTTTGTTTATTTATTTTTACTCTAATACTAAGCCTCTTTCCATTACACTAGATCCCTTCCACCTATAATATTCTAGTTTTCTAAATTATTGAAATATCTGTTTGCATCATGATCCCTTGCCATAATTAGATTTTACCCAGGCAAATATCCAGGGAGTGACTGAATATTGCTTTTCTGATATGAATTCATGCTGCACAACACTTCCAAATTCCTTTTTACTTCTACAGAAAGTATTCTGGATCACACCTGGAGACAAATGGTTCTTTCAAAGACACTAGCAAGTTTTAGGATGATATGAAGCTTTTTTCACAGCAAAGTGATGCTGATGACTCTGGGCTTTTGGTAGAAAGGAGGGGAAGCATTTATTTAACATCTATTATGTGAGAAATGCTACACTATGGTAAATGCTTTACAAATATTATCTCATTTGAGCCTCATAACAACAACCCTAGGTGTTATGGAGAAGAAACTGAGAAAGAGGTTAAAGTAACTTACCCAGGATCACACAATAGTGAGTGTCTGAGGTCAAATTTGAACTCAGGGCTTCCTTTCTCTAAGCCCTACTGGACCTACTGTAGGCCCAGTTCCTTGTCCACTATAGCATCACCTAACTACCTGTAACTGGTAGGAGGGTCAGCAGCCTATACAGTCTTACCTGGAAGAATGGTAACTAAGGGTCAATTTCCTAATCAATTTCAAAGGGAGTAATATTCTTTGAAAAGGAGCTGGTCTGATTACTTGGGATTCTGTTCTGGTGTTACTCTAAGAATAAGTTTAGAGGATCTTGAATTGAAAGGGACCTGAAACGTGTAGTTAAATTCCTTCATCATACAGATGAAACAATTAAGCAAACCTCAAAGTCAGGAAACAATTCACCAAGAGGTAGGTAAGTGGTAGGCATGGATAGTGTGCCCTGTTCTGGAGTGTGGAAGATCTGAGTTTAAATCTGGCTTCAGATACTTCCTATCTGTATGATCCCAAGCAAGTCACTTGACCTGTTTGCCTATATCTTCATCTGTAAAACAGGAACAAAAAAGACCCCATGTTTTAATGAATTAATGAGATAGTATTTTTAAACCTCTCAGCACATTGTCTGACACATAATAGGTACTAAATAAATACTTGTTTCCTTCCTTCCTCTCCTTCCTTCTTCTCTCCCTTCCTCTCCTCTTTTCCCTTCCTTTCTTCCTTCCTTTCTCATATAGGTATTACATAGGAAAGGCAGAATTCAAACCCATTGCTATGATTCTAAATTAGACTTTCTTTCTATTGCAATACAAACCAAAGCTTAAGCAACTATACTGTTAGTGCCACCAATATGATCATGAATTTATATGACAATTTATAATTTTTTTTGTTTTTACAATGCTTTAATCCTACAACAGTGCTATAAAGTAGGAAAAGTCAATTGCTGAATTTTTCCATTTTGGGATTTAGAGTCAGCCTAATACTAGAGTAGGAAAGAACACTGCTTCTAAAATTAGGAGGAGGGGGAGTTGGCTCAAATTTCATCTCTGACATGCCCTGTGAGACTCTGGGAAAGTCGTGATTTGCATGAGCCTCAGTTTCATCATTCATAAAATGGGAGATAGAGGACTGATACTCCTTGCACCTCTAGATGTATGATCATACGGTACTAATAGTTCTACGAAAGTCAAGGGCACTATAAATTGGCATGTGACAGAGCTAGGAGTCAGGCTTCTCACTCCAAGCTCAGCACTCTTTCCACTGGCACACTGTTTCCCTAATGAAAAATCTAAACAGGAAATGGAGTGACTTTTGTATGATCAGCCTATTGGGAGAATTGATAAAGTGGGTGTCAGAATCCTAGGAGTCAAAGCTAATCAGAAGCAAAATTCCAAAATTGGTGAATTCCTCCTTCAGCACTATTCAAGTCCTCTTTTTACAATGACATCATTTCCCTTGTCACAAGAAATCATAATGCTTTTCTGACATTTTTTACTGACTATAAATAATTCATTATTTAAAAAAAAAGTGACGACCCTGAACCCCTCTCCAATACCATTTAGAAAATTCTCTGTTCCAAATTCTGTTCTCTTAGGCCCCTGCCATGTAACAGACTGATTCCTCATAAAACAAGCCCTATTAATACATTTGTTATTGTTTACCCCTTCATGGATTATTCTCACTTTGATTGTTCACTTGGTGGACCATGTCCTCAGAGGACTAACTATAAGGGCTGAAGTTGTTTCTTTGGTACCGTTGCTTATGAGCCCCTAGCTTCTATGTTCCTTATTCATTATGAATTCGCCAGCTAGAATTATGTTTCAGAAAGGAGTACTAAATAATGTAGGAGTAAAAACAGTTGATATGGAAACTTCTCTCCAAAGAAAATTTAAGACACATTCTCTCTCACAAGTCCATATAGAGTTCAAAGAGAAGTGGGCTCAAGCTTAGAGTGCACCTTAGTGTGTTAGTCAGGGACTCATACAGCTCTTAGTTAAACGGAAATTCTTTTCTCCCTTCTTTGAGTTCCCATGAAGTTCTCCTGAGGTGGGTGCAGGTCTCTCCTTGGACCTGAGGGTTCTTGACCATTTTAGAGTCATGAAGCTGTCCTTGCTACCCCAATGAGGTCATGCTGCAGAAGTTTCCATTTATAAGTATATCTAGTTTATCTTCTACCAGTTTATGAATAGATGCATTTTTTTTTAAATCTGAGAATATCCATCTTACACAGGTTGGAAGATCAAGGGCTTCTTAAGGACCCCAATCCCATTCTGATGGGTGTGGGATGGGGAACCTGCATCTTCAAGGCCACATGTGACCCACTAGATCCTCAAATGTGGTCCTTGGACTGAATCCAAACTTTGCAGAACAAATCCCCTTAATAAAAGGATTTGTTCTGTAAAACTCAGACTCAGTCAAAAGACTACATCCAAAGAGTTAGAAGGCCACATGTGCCCTCAAGGCCATAGGTTTGTCCCTTTCCCCCATTCCTCCATGGTTTTGAGCTGCTGAGTTTCTAACCTGGCCTGGATTTCCCTTCTTTAGGCAATCTGTTGCTCCGCAGACTTTCTTAGAGATCCATCATATTAATGCCAAATGGTGTAAATACCTGCTCAGTTTAGCCCATTGCAGGTCAGAACTACTGAGTTCAAGAAATCTGACAGCCTATTCAGCACCATGGATTAGAGTCACCATGCTCAGCAGGATGAATTATTTGTTTTTTGGTCCAGTCTATCTGATGGCATAATCACATGTGGATAGGGCTAGTGTGACATTCTGTGAGCTCACTCCCTAGTCCATTCCACTATCTTCTTTTAATAGGGCAAAGTGTCCAACTCCTCAAAAATGCCTCAAAGTTTAACTCTTGAAAGCATTACTGCAATGTTGCTGTTGATTCTCTGCTATGTATAGCTTCAGAAGTATGTCTAATTATCTCAACTAATCCCAACATATTTCTTCATCTTTTATCCAATGGCTTGGCATACTTCACTCCTTCCAGATTTGATTAACTGGATTGTTTGTATCTTTATTTGATTAATTCAAGAGAGGTGTCTAGGAATTGTTTATACTGGTTTGCACTATTGATTGATTCTATAACTCAAAGAGGCATAATCACCTGATAAAAATGACTGATAAATACAACTTTTAAGGCATCAAAAGTATCTTGTTATATTAATTGGGGTCAGGGAGTGTGAAACACTCTTCATACACTCGTATAAAAGCTAATGAAACTGTTAATGTTTCATATGGCTAATAGTACTTATAATGGCATATTCTTTTCAATATGTTGATTAATTTTGTTGAATTTGCTTCTCTTTATTATAAGGGATAAATCTTTGTAAGGGTTACAGTGGATGATTGTTGTCCTTTCTTCTCAAAGAGGATTAAAATGACATCAGTATGTTGGGAACAAGGTACAGTGTGTGCAATTATGACTGAACAGACCAATACAAGCTCACAATGCTCTACCCCACATTGGGCACAAATAGTCCATATGAACATTTGGAGTGGACATTTTAGACAATGCAAATTGTCTAATTGAGCTAATATAATTCTACTTTACTCATACAGCATAGTGCCTTCTTTGATGTGGGCATGCCATGCTAGATGGTCCTGTGCCTGTGTCCCCAGTTCTCACAATCACTTCCAGAGTTCTTCAGAGAGACTTTGAGAGGACATGATGCATTAGGAAATATAGGTGATGCAAAACCATACATCTCAACTAAAATTGTCTAAAAATTTATTCTTATACTACCTATCCTAATTAAAAATGTGTCCAAAGCAGCATATGTAAGGGACTCATGTGAACATATACATCAGTCAATCAGTAAGTCAATAAACATTTAGTACATGTATTTTTTGTGTCAGGTACTATGCTAATCCTTAGGGTATAGAAACCAGCAAAAGACAGGCCCTGCCCTCAAAGGGCTCACATTGTAACTGCAGAAAGAACAGACAAATATATACAAACAAGCTATATGTAAGACAAATAACTAAAAAGAAGAAAGACACTAGAATTAAGAGGGGTCGGGAAAGGCTGCCTATAGAAGATGAGATTTTAGTTGGACCTTGAAGGAAGCCAGAAGCCAGTAGGCTTCACATATGTGAAAGGCTTACACATTTGATGCAGTAGGGCTGCTGTTGACTTCTTGTGCCCATGCTATGAGATGTTACTATTGCTTCTTTCACAGGTTTGAGTTGAGGTTTAGACAAAAAAAGTTCATAAATACAAATCACTTTGCTATATACAGAAAATAAGAATCTTCCTTTCATTGGATGTCTTGTTTTGCAGTCTAATGTAATTTGCTTGCTAAAAGTTTTCATTCTTTAGCCTCTTCTTGTCTCTTGACAATACAAGTTTACTTAACAGCTCAGCTTAAAGTTGAGGGAGGAGGAGAGGGGTGGAGCCAAGATGGCAGAGTAGAGAGCAGAGAGCTTGAGCTCTCCCCTCAAATCTCTCAAAATACCTGTAAGACAAGTTCTAGAGTAGCAGAAGCCACAAATGACAGAATTAAATAGATTTCCAGCCCAAGACAATCTGGAAGGTTTATAGGAAGGGTATATTGCACCAGGCTCAGAGAAAAGCATAGCCAACGCTCTGCTGGCACAGATGGTACTGGAGCAGGCTTCAGGGTTCCGAATCGCTGGAAGTTGTAGTAATTTTTCACACTTCTCAACCCATAAACACCAAATATAGCTTCAAATGTGAGAAAACTCTCCCACTATGTAAGATAGGAGCATGGACCAATGCTAATCATAGCCCCAGGGCAGTGACAGCCACTTCTGTAGCTCACAACCTACAGATGGTGGGGCATTGAGGGGCTGATCTGGGTCACAGTCCTGAGTGGTGATCCTGGGGTGAGGAGAAGCTCTGGCCTGGCAGAGTTGGTGAAGGTTCTGGAAGAGGGAACTTTACTTGCAGTTCCAGGGCTGAAAAGAGTGCTTATGGTTGCTCATAGACCAGAGCACAGGCCAGGAAAGGAGTGAACACCTCTCCTTTGATTATACCACTTTGGAGGAACTGAAAACTTACAGGTCCCTAGACATATATCTGAAAACAATTGCCCAAAACCTCTGAAACTTCAGGTAGTGTACCCTATACATAATAAAAAACACAAAAGTCAAGTAACTGGCTGAGACAATGTCCAAAAAGGGGAAAAAATAAGGCTATAGTATGCTACTTTCTTGGTGAAAAGATATTTTCTCCCATTCTTTCAAATGAGGAAGATCAAAGCATACAATTGGAGGAAGATAAAAGCATGCAACTGGAGGAAGAGAGTAAGGTCAAAGCTGCTATATCCACAGTATCCAAAAAATATATTAAACGGTATCAGGCCAGCAAAGAGTTCAAAAAGAATTTTGCAAATCAAGAGAAGTTGAGGAGAAATTGGGAAGAGAAATGAGAGCAATGGAAGAAAATCATGAAAAGCAAGTCAACAGCTTGCTAAAGGAGATCCCAAAAAATGCTTAAGAAAATAACGGCTTTAAAATTAGACTAACCCAAATGGCAAAAGAAGTTCAAAATGCAAATGAGGAAAACAATGTCTTATAAAAGCAGAATTGGCCAAATGGAAAAAGAGGTCCAAAAACTCACTGAAGAAAATAATTCTTTAAAAATTAGAATGAAGCAAATGGAAGCTATTGACTTTAGGAGCAATCAAGAAATTATAGAATAAAACTAAAAGAATGAAAAAATAGAAGACAATGAAATATCACATTAGAAAAACAACAGACCTGGAAAATAGATCCAGGAGAGACAATGTAAAAATTATTTGTCTACCTGAAAACCATGATAAAAAAGAACCTAGACATTATCTTTCAAGAAATTATCAGTGAAAACTGCCCAGATATTTTAGAATAAGGGGGTAAAACAGAAATGGAAAGAACCCACCAATCACATCCTGAAAGAGATCCCAAAAGGAAATCTCCTAGGAATATTACAGCCAAATTCCAGACCTCACATGTCAAGGAGAAAAATATTGCAAACAGCCATAAAGGAACAATGCAAGTATTGTGAAAAGACAATCAGGATCACACAGGACTTATCAGCTTCTACACTAAGGGATCAAAGGACTGGGAATATGATATTTCAGAGGTCAATGCAGGTAAGATTGACACCAAGAATCACCTACCCAGCAAAACTGACTATAATACTTCAGGGGAAAAACAGAATTTCAGTGAAATAGAGGACTTTCAAGCATTCTTATTGAAAAGACCAGAGCTGAATAGAAATTTTGATGTTCAAATACAAGAATCAAGAGAAGTATGCAAAGAGGAGAAGCCATAAGGGACTCATTAAAGTTAAACTGTTTGTATTCCTATATGGAAAGATATTTGTAACTCATGAGACCATTCTGTTTTAGGATAGTTAGAGGGAATATACATACACATACCTATGTATGTATGTGTGTATGTATGTGTTTATATGCATGTATGTGTGTATTATATGTATGTATGCATGTGTGCATGTGTGCACACGAGCACGTGTGTGTGTAGACAGAGAGCACAGGGGGAGTTGAATATGAAAGGAGACTACCTAAAAGATAAAGTTAACTGTTGAGAGTAATGTACTGGAAGAGAGGGAAAGGGAGAGATAGAATGTAGCAAACCATCTCACATAAAAGAGACAACAAATGGCTTTTACAATGGAGGGGAAAAGGGGGAGCTGAAAGGGAATAAGTGAGTCTTACTCACTTTGGATTTGGCTTAAGGAAGGAATAACATACACTCAATTGGGTATGGAAATCTATTTTACCCTGTAGGAAGGCATGGGGGAGGATAATAGAAGGGCTGGCAGATTGGGGGAAGGGACAATCAGAAGCAAATACTATCGTTGGGGGACAGGACAAAGGAAAGGATGAAATAAATGGAGGGCAGAATAGGATAGAGGGAAGTGTGGTTAGTCTTTCACATAACTGTTATGGAAGCATTTTGCATGGTTACATATGTATGACCTACATCAAATGCTTTGCTTTCTCAATGACGGTGGTTGGGGAGGGAGGAAAGGAAAGACTATGGAAATCAAAACTTTAAAAGCAAATTTTTAAAATCACTTTTGCATGCAACTGGGAAATAATATGTACAGGCAATGGGGTATAGAAATCTATCTTGCCCTACAGGAAAATGAGAGGAGGGGGATGGGAGAAGGGGGGGTGATAGAAAGAAGGAGAGATTGGAGGAATGGGATGCACACTGGAGCATTGTAATGGGGCATTATAGTGCCAACACAATGTTTATAGCACCCACAGTGGCCATGAATACATATCATGGCATAATTCTGAGTCACAAAATACAACAGACTTTCCACATGGAAGACAGAACCAAAACATTTATTCAGACACCAGAGAACCAAATTCATCATAATCTATACACAATAAAAATGCAGAGGGCAACATCATCCCCAAACCTTCCCCCTACTGGGCTTCTCACAAACCAGCTCCATTAAAAAAATTACAAGTAGGTTCCCTTAAACAAAATCACCAACATGCTCTTTCACTCATGCTAGCCAGCTGACTGCTTGCCTGCATCTTTCCTAGCTCTGACTGTTCTCATGACTAACTTCCTCTCAGCTCTGCTCTACCTCTACCTCTTCCTGCTCCACCCTTACAGTTCCACCGATTCAGCAAGCTTCTCCTACCTCGGGTTCCATGTGACTCAGACTTCCATATAGCCCAGGCAAATCACACAGACCTATTAATGAATGGGAAAGACCTTCCCATTTAAATTACCACTACAGGAGTGGGGGAGAGATGGGGAGAAAATCTGGAATTCAAAAGCTTGTAGAATTGAATGTTATAAACTGAAAATAAATAAATTATATATTAAAAAACTAGTTCAGCTCAGAGAGGAAGAGAAAAGAACAAGTATTTATTAAGCACCTGCAATATACTAAGTGCTTTATAAATATTGTTTTATTTAATCTTTACAACACTGAGAGTCATGTGCTATTATTTTCTTCACTTTACAGCTGAGGAAACTGAGGCAGAAAAAAGTGAATTGACTTGGTTAGAGTCACAAGGTAAGTGTCTGAACATTTGAATTCCTGTCTTCCTAAATATAGGTCATCTACCCTGTATGTCTGTACTTGGAAGACATCGCACTGAAAATCATGTAATATTAAAAAGAAACAGAAGAATAGTTTCTAGCACTCTAGTTAGATCCTCTATGGAAGTTTTGTTAAAACATGCAGATAGAGCCCATAGATTTCCTGTAAAAAGAACTCCTGACAAATTCTGGAGCAGTGGAAGCCGCGCAGCAACACAGTGAAGGAGATTTCCGTTGCAGAGAGCCCTGAAAAACCGACCGCAAAGGTAACCCGGACACGGGAGTGGAGTCCTGT
>CM053769.1:279317094-279357434 GCA_028658325.1 Potorous gilbertii | reverse complement strand
AAAAGCTCACTGAAGTAAATAGTTCTCTCAAAATTAGAATGGAACAGATGGAGGCCAATGACTTTCTGAGAAACCAAGAAATCACAAAACAAAACCAAAAGAATGACAAAATGGAAGAGAATGTGAAATATCTCATTGGAAAAACATGCAGATAAGAATCACACAAGAAGAAAGGGCAAAGATGATTCTTTGATTTGCACCTTTGGAAGAAACTCTCATACCTATGACAACATAAGCTGAAAATGTAAATGTTGAAATATCCTTCAAGCTCAGATAAGTTCATCATCCTAAATTCAAAATTCCATCAATAACATCAGTGGTGTCTGGTAAACTTATATAACCATAGCACATCAGAACTAAGGAGGGAATTATTAAGGGTTTCTTTTATGTTGGGCACTAAAAATAAGAAGACAAAAATTCTATAATCAAGGATCTTTTATCATAGAATGCTCCTTAACCCATCCTGCTCATGTTACTAATAAGGAAAAGAGTTCCAGAGAACTTACTCAAAGTGACATAACTAGTGAATGAATCAGAACTAGAACCCGTCTCCCAGTTTCTTGTCTAGCTCTCTTTCAATTACACTACACTCTGCCAAGCTCTTCATGGGAAAGAAAAGATATTTAATACCTTGCCCTCCGTCCACCTTCTCACCAAAATTAATTTCTACTAGGATTTTTTTCTACAGATTTTTAATATTTTATATAAACTTAAAAATTCATCAAGTCCATCACAATTAAAGAAAAGTTAAAGACAAACTTTTAATTGTGTTCAGGAGAATGTTATTAAGTAGTTTTTAGTATACAGCAACCATAAAAATCCAAATACTTCACTTAATTCAAAAAAAGAACATATAAGAATCAGAGAGTGGGAAGAGATGGAAGGTGGATGTTTTAAAAACACATTTGGCAAATGAACTTTCAAAAACTGTCTGCAAAAAATATTTAGAAGTGATCCATTGTACTTGAGGCTTATTTGCTTCATACAATACCATTTTACACTCTCTCCCTGGGAAAAAGATAATGGGTATTTTATTCGATGAATGAATGATAGATTTCTGTAAGGACTGTGAAGACACTGAGATTTAGAAGAAGAATCAAGTACTTAAAAATAATTCTCAGTGGTGGGGAGAAATCCTGACCCCTTAAAATGAAAATCACACTTGAATTTTGTTGCTAAAATAGTCCCATTAAAAACTTACTCTCTGAGACACACAAACAAGTCTTTTACTTTAACTTAGAACACTGGATGTTGCGTGTTTAATAAAGTTTGTGCATATTTGGATAAATAAGAAAATTATAAAATGTAATACTACATTGCCTTGCTTCTTCCTGTTTAAATGCATATTAATAAATTATTATACTCAGTTAAATTTAACATCAGTTGATGAAGTCCCTATTATCAGAATAATTGTCCTGGGATCATCCCTAAATATTTGCAAGTAGCAATGCCACTACACTTGGGAAAGTCAGGGTTGTTCATTCCAGGGGAGCATTTTTTAATACCTATATTTAATAAGATATCATTACAGGATGCATTTCCGTGTATCACTGCAGTCTCTACTGGATGAATTATTTTTATTTGAATCATTTTTGTTCACAGCCTTCTCCATTAGGAGATTTTGTGTTAGCAAAATACAAAGCCTATGTCTGCAGAGGCTCCATATTTCCCATTCATTCAGGAAGTGGGCTTTGCAATGCTGGAAATTAACTGGGCATCTCAGCACACAAAACCATAAACCCATGGAGATTCAGAAGGGGCAAGGGCTAAGTTTGAAAAATGAAAGATTAACTGTACCTAGTATGACCCCTGCCAAAAGTTTCATTGAAAAAAGCATGAGCTGCATTATTAAAAGCTAGATGGAGAATGTTGATTATTCAGGGTTTGCTTTCTGACTTTGGTTCCACTTCTCCTGCAGTTAAGGAATTTTTTTTCTGTCATTATCATTTCACTAAAGGGCTGAGAGGAATAAAAGATGAATTTGAAACCATTCACTTATGCTATTTGTTAGTCACTTAGGAAAAGATCGAAACCATTAACTAAAGTGAGGTTTTTGAATTCACTGTGGATTTCCACTACACACAAACTTTCAGTCCCCCCTCCATTTTCCCGAAATAAGTGAAGAGTAGTTTTTAAGCATTATTTCAATCTCATGGAATAAATGCTGTACCTTGTAAGCCTCAGATCTCATATGTGATTTGACATCACTGGCAGGGTTGAACCTAAGCATTCAAAGAATTTGAAATGGCTCTGGAACTGATTCTTTATCAAAAGAAATCTGGGTTTTTCAAAGTCCAATAAACTCTAACATCTCTCTTCTTCAGCTGAAATCTACTCAAGCACTCTTCAAATACCTTCAGATGAAAATGGGTTCTTTCCAATAATTCATTCATCACTCAAAAGGATTTTTCACAAGGATGATCAATGAACAAGGCTGCAATGATCCAATGATACTGAAAGGAAAATAGGGGACATTCTGAAAAGTGATCAGTGGTATATAATTTCACTTTTGTGAAATAGAAAACCTAGAGGGGGAAAATGCCAAGAAGCAAAGGTCTCTGAACTGCCTGAGATAGAGAAAAACACTTTAGATTGCTGCACGCCGTAACAAGCAGCCGAGTTTATTGTTTTGTTTGCAGACTGGAGTCTGCAGAAAATAAATATCTGGGGCTGAGGGCATCTGGAGATAATGAACATCCAGAGCTGAGAATGCACCCCAAGGTATTTTGGGAATCATCTTACTGACAGAGGAAAAAGTAGATAAAGTAGCAGAGAAGAATTTTTAGCAGTACAGAAACAATGAAGAGGAACCTCAGAACAGGGACAGGATTTGGACTGGTAAATAATAGAATTGTAGTCTTCTATAACAAGCCACATACATTCAGTGCTGGCTGAAGGATGGCATTTGTTTTAACAATACTCTCTGGCTTTGGGGCATTTCGTTTTCTAATCAACTAGAGAATCCATTACAACTCTATAAAGTTGAATTTCATCTTCTTTCTTATTCTATCCCAACAAGTAGTTACTGATTCCCTTTGAATGTGTCAAACTAAAGTCATCTCCAAAGGGTTCATATTAAATTTAAGAATATGTTTCAGTTCACTGATTTAAAAAAAATGATGCCAGAAACACACAAGGGATCTTCTGCTCTTTAAACTCTGTAAAGGCTAATTTTTGACAAATGTTGGCAGATGGTATGGTGAAACTACAGAAATTGATTAGAACACTTTTTTTCCATTATTTGATTTTAAGAATACCTTCCATTAAAAGGCTAATTCATCTATGATATTCTATCATGACACTCTTTGACACTTTTTGCAAATATATAACTCAGTGAAAATTTGTGGTCACAATGGTGAAACAGAGACATTATGAGTTCCTGATATCTTTTCTGTATATAATTTTGATAGATGTTCAGTGTTGATTATTTTTATTCTAATTCTCCAGTAATTGATCACCTAAGTATATTATTAGTGATAACTTTATTACCAAGAGTATTGGGTTAACCAGAAGATTCCAGATCAATCAATCAGCAGGAATTTATTAAGCACTTACTATATGCCAAGTGTGGGTCTAGCTGCAACAGACATAGGAACAGGGAAGCAATTCCTGTTCAGAAGGACCTTATATTTTAATGAGGGAGACAAGTACATACATAAATATATACAGTAGATAAATAAATATGAATATACATTCAAAGTAGCTATGGAAAAGGTAGTTTGGGCAGGGAGGCACTAGAATTGGAGGGAGTCAGCAAAGACTTCATATCAAAGATGCTGTATTTACCCATATTTTAAAGAAAGAGAGGAACTTGGAGATGCAGGTAAGGAAGATTGGATAGTAGGATTATAACTGCAAAGTCATGGAGACAGGAGATGGGATGATGTATATGAGGAACAGAGAAAGTCAGTTTTCCTAGTCCACAAAGCTAGGAACAAGGAGTGATGACCAATCAGATTCAAAGACAGTTTGGTGTCAGATTAGGTAGAATTTTAAAAGTTAAACAGAGGAATTTATATTTTATCCTGGAGGTAACAGAAAGCCAAAGTAAATGATTAAGGGAGTTACATAATAAAATCTCTAAGGCAACACATGGCAGCCATGTGTTGAATGGACTTAAGTAATGAGATACTTGTAGCAAGGAGAACATTAAAAAGGTTTGTTTTTCCAATAATCCAGGGAAAGGTGATAAAAGCCCAAAATAAAATGGTAGCTGTGTGAGTTAAGAGAAAACAACAAATGTGAAAGGTATAAAGTTGGAAATGATAAACTTTTGGCAACTGTTTGGATAAGTAGGGAGAGGGAGAGTGAGGAGTACAGGATAAAGCCAGCATTATGAACTTAACAGTCTGGGAGGATGGTGGTGACTTTGAAAGAAATAGGGAAGGTTGGCAGAGAAAAGGGTTTGAGGAAAACAGGATTTTTATTTTATGTATGTTAAGAGCTAAATGGCATTTTTTCCCTTGCCAGATGGTGGGATTTACTATCAGTAGCATTTTTTTCTTGGAAAAATATACTAAAACATTGGTTTTACATCACCAAAATTTAATCTGGGTTAGCACCAATGTAGAAACTAAGGGGCAAATTCCATTTCTGAATTTAAGAGACTTAGAATTAAGACTAAAGTTTTCCTTAAAAAGCCCAAAATACAAACCTGAATCCTATGACTCTCCTCAATCTGAAAAAAATAACATTAAACTAATTGCCTTGTTTATCTAATGCCCTCCAAGAACTTTTGACTTCTTTTTTATGCTTTTCCCCCTGTAGGGTAGTGTAGTATTGTATAGTCAGAGCTTAAATGAGTTCTGTTGACACACCTCAATTACCTATATGTTGAAATGTTAAAGAAGGTTGTTAATTCTAGTCTATGTATCCTATCTACCAATACAAATCTGTAATATTTTATACTTTTTCACATAGTAGGCACTTAATGTTCATTGAATTGAATTGAATCTTCTCCGACCACCAGCTGATAAGCACTTAGGAAATATAAAATCTGAGATATAATTAGACTATATGTTACAAATATGTTTTCAAAAGCATAACTTTAAAATACATTCCAAAGACCTGTCTAATTTATTGTCACATTGACTTTGTATAGAGTCCTCTACATAATCCTTGATCAGAGAGAACTGACTTTATTCTATATAACTTTTATATAGATTGTATTCCACTAGAAATAGATGGATGAATAAAGAATTCCTTTTCTAATATCTTGTCCTACATTTCCATGCAAAGGAGATAATTTAGGAGAGAATTGCATATGTAGGAGAAAAAAATAGCTGTGACCATGATACTGACGAGGCTGACTTGACATTCTCACCTTTCTTTGCAGCTTATAATGGGAAATCATGTCACCCCTGACTTCTATTCCTCTCAGTCTCTTCCTCGTGGGAAATATCAGCATAAGAGAAAGTATAAGAAAAAAAATCATCCTGTACTGACAGATAGCTTGTTCATAGGTTAATCAGTAGTAGTCTTACCCATCTCAAGATTCTAATTGGCACTTTTAAGCTAGCTTAGTATTGGAGGAATTGCTAAATTGGCCTCACTCCTTTCCCCATCTTTCCATCAAGAGTGCTATGGGCCTTGAGTCCACCAGCAGAAGTCCCTCAGTAAAGGATTGGTGGAATGAAGGGATGTCGAAAGTCTGAGGATGCTCAGTAAGTTTTACAAACAATGAAGTCTTCCTCTCACAAACTCCACATTAAATTTATTTTGGAGCCTTTGCAAAATAGGGAAACAGCTGAAAATTATGGAGTAGCTGGAGGATGATGAGATAAATGACAGAGAAAGAAAGCAGCCCAAAGGCCATACATTTCTATGTGAAATTGCGTTGATTGTTGATGCTTAATTTTTTTGAGTTTTGTAATTTATTTACCCAGAAAAGGTCATCTCAAATTCAATGTCGGCTTTGTGGCGACAAACAGATTTTTATCAAATTTTCCAACAGGATTGAATGAAGCATTAGAAGGTCAATGACTGTGAGTCAGTGATTCTGACCCCTTTGGAGGTCAAGCTATACCTGCTTCTTAATGCCATTTTCTATTCCACTAAATGTTATGAATATTTGTGTAATGCTCTTGTAGAAAGGCTTAGAGGAAAAAGATACTTCCACTACCTATTTCAAAGAGTTATTATAAGAATCAAGTAAGATAAAGAGTGTATATCTGGAAAATAACAAAATAAATATCATCTGCTATAAATAATAATAATATAGTTCTTGATATATACTTATAAATGCAGATATGTGCATGTCATTTTTTAAACTGTCATGTTGACTTTATTATAAGCTTAAAAAACAAGCTATAGATAATGGAAATTAATGATTTTGTAAAAAAGATCTTTTTGTTGTTCTTCTGAATATGTGAAACAACTAATACTTTTTTGCATTTGACAAAATTGGAAAATTAAATTTGTTTTTAGAAGTAGTGCTCTTATAGAATTAATGCCCTGTAATCTTGTTCAAAGTCATTAAATAGGATATGATTACAGAAGCTTTTAATAGTGACAGATGAATCACAAACAAAAAAAACATTCTTCAGTGACAGATTTTTTTTCTTAAATATGATTTATAAAAATAGCTTTCTTGGTAAAAAATATTTTATATTCAAATTGCATGATGATCCTGATTGTTAAAATATAGCAGTGTAGTAACATGTAGACTAAAGTTTAAAGGTAGTTTTAAAACTTCATTTTTGTGGTTATTACAGTTCATTCTTGCATTTAGCTATTCCCTACCCGCTCCTACTGTACACTCTAGACCAGGTCCTCATTATCCCTTACTTGAAGTACTGTAATAATTTCCTAAATGCTCTCCCTATCTCTGTGCTATCCCATCTCCAATGCATTATATTTCTGCTAGAGAAACAGTTCTTGATTCAGAGATCTGATGATTCAAATGATTTGAATGTATCACCTACCAAATACAATACAAACAACTTAGCAATTTAATCTATTTTAGTATTATTTCACCCTATTCCTCTAACACATTCAAAGTACTGGTTGGAATGATTCATAATTCTCAAAGTCATCTTGACTTCTATCTGAGCATACTTGCATACACCATTCCAAAGTACTCCCCATTCTTCTACCTCTTCATGTCAAGCCTCTATTTAAATTATTTTCTTCTTTTAAGACAGAACTCAACTGCCACTAATTCCATGGAAGTGAGAAATATGGAGGTAGAACTGGCAAAATGGCATCAGACTCAATTCTACAATGGATCACTTTTATGTGGAAGGACTAAGTATTTTGTCACCAACTAATACAAGGACAGTTTCATTAAAGACACACCACTTTTTTGTCACATTTCTAAATTTCAAATGTTTTCAAACTCATGGAACAAAAATTTTCCATGGTATCATTTGAAAACAGAATGATCCAACCATGTTCACTTTTGAAAACATCAACAGGTTTGAGACTTCAGTTCCTAGAAATAAATGTGACTTCTTTGCTTTCTCTATTATATAAAGTTTAATTTTAAAAAAATTACTCGTTGACATAGAAAAAGTAATTCAGGTTTTCCTATCACTATAAAATTTTAGATGTAAAAAGGAACTTAGGTGGTTCAACCCTCTCATTTTACAAATAAAGAACAGCAAGATTAAATGACTTACCCTAAGAAGGAATAGTGGCAGAATGGAGATCAGTATGCAAGTCTTCCTCAATCACATATCTTCCTAGTTTATGGACCATGGTAGTGTAGTGCAGGGGAGAGAGTCCTGTATTCAGCATCAGAGAACCTACGTTCAAAATTTGGCTCTCTCATTTACTATCAGTGTGACTCTGCAAATCACAAACTCTCTGATCCTCAAATGGTGATTGAACTAGTTGACCTCGAAATTCCCTTCCATTTCTAAATCTGTAGTCTTATCATTAAGACATAAAGAGAAACATATGAGCATTTTAAACACATATACCATAACTGGGCAACATACCCAAAGCAATAGATGCTTTCTGAAATTTGCCATGAAATTCATTAGCAGTTATTTCTTTTTTGCGATCAATTCAGCAAACATTTCTGTTTCAAGAAAAATTTTAGCATTTATTTTTTTGAGTTCCAAATTTTTCTCCCTCCCTTCTATGCCTTGTTTTGAAAATGGTTGGCAGCGTGAAGTAGTTTATACATATGCTATCATGTAAAACATTTTCACATTCATCACAGGTGTGGAAGAAGAAATAGATCAAAAGGGAAAAAACACAAAGAATAAATTAAGAAAAAAAACCAAGCATGTTTTGATCTGCATTCAGAATTCATCAGTTCCTTATCTGGATATGGATAACATTTTACTTCCTGAGTCCTTTGTACTTGTCTTGGATCATTGAGTTGCTGAGAAAAACTAAGTCATTCATAGTCAATCATTGCATAATGTTGCTGATACTGTATACAGTGTTTTCCTGCTCCACCTCACTGGTTTGCTGGGATGCTTTCTGTCCTAGAACGTCCTTTCCTTTTACCCTAGTGAGATGGACCTTTCTTACTTATCTTCCAAGTTTCCTGGGCTAAAAACGTTTCCATCTTTCCACTTGCTCCATTGTTCCAAGGTTTGTTCTGGGGCACTATTTTGCTTCTATTTGGAGGTAAAAATGGGATAGCTATAGCAATTGACTTCTTATCATCCAAGGATAGCTCTGCCCAGTGGCTAATATGTTGATAGCTCCATAGATTTATATTTTGATTAAGCTTCTTTTTGAACCTGAACTTCTAAAATAAGTTATTTTTTCTATTCTCTCTTATAACACCGTTTCACTAATCCTACAAATTACCACATATTCTTTTGATTTACTTTATTTAAGTTTCTTTGTTTGGTCAAACTTATTTGTAATTGTCGATACAACACTTATTTAGATGATATGAGATTGTGGGACAATCTAACAAATGAATTAAGACTAAAATAACAGTACTATCTAACCCTATGAAAATGAATAATATCTTCATTTAACAAACAGCATTTAATTCTTATGCAATTCTTTTTACACAAAATGACACATATTATCTTACAAAGGTTACAGAGACTTGGCAATAAAGCAAGCAGTTCTTAGACAATTTCAATAGCAGCAGTCATTCCTTTGAACTGCTTGAAGAAATATTCAAACTGTGGAATTGTCATTTAAAAGGACTTGTTCATTTTCTGGCCTGACTGATCTGCCAGGTTTTAGTGTCACTGCAACATAAGGAAATTTAAGATATCTGTAACTATCTGAACTTACCACCATATCCCTTTTCCACTGAGGATCTAGGGGCTGGTTAGTGATCTTGGATTTGGCCTCCTATGGCAGCTGACACAACCCTCCTTTAGCCAGCTCAAGGGGGTTCTGGCAGCCCTGTTGATAAATATTTAATAAATGACTGTAAATATGTACATAATTTTAGGTTTAATCTGCATTACTAACTTTTTTCACCATCAATTTCTTAAATCTAAACAATCAACAAAACAGTAAATTAAAACTTGATTTTTAATAATTGACAGTTTCCAGGTATGAATCCTCACACTGAAAATTTAATAATTGGTTTTCATAAGCCTGGTATTAAATAACTCCAGAACTCCCCTAAATGTATAAATCTTTGTACACTTTAAAGTATCTGCAATATTCTTGGTACGGGCTCTTTCTTCAGTTCAGATGCAACTTCTCCATGTTTTAACAAATGGTCTTGTGAATTGCTGTGGCCATAAAATGCATTACCAGGTGTTCACTTCGCTAACTTCTGGTGATGAGTGTTTTCCCTATTTAACTAAGCTGCTTTTAAGACAACACACACACACACACACACACACTTACACTAACACACACTACTTCTGGAACCATATCTGGCACCTGTCTAGTTTTGTAGGACCTCCCAAAGATAATGCTCCACTGGAACATCCTTTGAAGACTTTTCATTCATTTCCACATTATAAGGAACTAAAGAAAGCATATATATGTATGTTAATATAGGGTGGAAGTCCCTGTGACAGGAAAAGACCTCAGAATCAGGAAAAACTTAAAGTTCCATCCTGACTGAAGTAAAATAAGGTTAAAATCCTAGGTGAGTCTCTCTACCTCTCATTGCTTCAGATAACTCTCTAAGACTAGAAGTTCCAAAGTATACCAACTTACTCACTGGGAGTACCCTATGCTACTTAAATCAGATGAGTTCAAGTAAACACACATATATGAAGTGTATACATGTATTTATGTATATATATCTCTATGGTTTTATACATCCATACATGTATACATATATATGTATAAACTATAGTGGCTGTCACAAAAGTCTTCGTCAGTTTTTAAGCTACCTAAGCTTAAAGCAAGAATATGTTTTATGGTTCCAACAATGAATCTCTATGAGTCTTTACAGTTAAGCTTAAAAAAATTTACTACTGTCTTTGAGACACAATATATGCATCTTTGTATGTGCATGTGTATGAATATGTGTATGTATGTTTATGTGTATGTATATATGTGCTTATATGTGTGTATGTATACACATGTATTCATGTATATGTATATATAGATATAATATTTTTATAACTATATTGACAGATTAGCAACATGGCACAGATGAGGGAGAGACAGCCTTGAAACCCAGAAGACCTGAGTTCAAGTCTTGTCCCTGTTACATACTAGCTGTGTGACTCTGAACAAGTCACTTAACCTCTGAAGAACTTTAAGCAACTCTACAAGCACCTGAGTTATAAAAAAGGTGCTGATAGAGGCACTTTTATCTAGAGAGGGAGTTTTCTATACCAACTAAATCATACATCCTATCCCTAATTTTATGTATATATTTGCAGAATTATTTCTAATACAAAGACAGAGACCCTTGACTTAGATTATAATTAGATGTGTAGATACAAGGGTTATTAAGGATGATATCTTTATAGCATTACAAAGGAATATATATTTGTATATATAAACATATATAAATGGATATTTATACATAGAAATGTGTTACATATATCTACCTCATTGCACATATAAGGTAGATAGGAAAATAATGCGCAGATGCATGCACACATACACACACACACACAAGCATACACACACTAAGCAGAATGATAGATCTGTATTGCAATAGGAAGCACAATCTAATTGCCAGAGAGACTACATCAAGGAAACTAAGAAATAACCCTTCTTCAAAACTTGAATTACTAAGCCCAAAGGCTTAAAAATACTAAGTATTCTACACTACATGGAATTCAGTTCTCCTCTCAAAAAAGATCTACATTTTTTACAAAGATGAAATAAAATGAGCTACTACTTCTTGGTCACCCATGGAGAGGATGCCTACTGAGAGGCAAGTTCATTGCCTAGCATGAGAAATGGATGGTAAGACCTAGACTCAAATCTCTCTTGTGTAATATTTCAAGATTAAAAAGGGGGATCACAAATGAGAGAATGGTCAAAATCTGTGCCCAAAAACCCTTCTGGAATCTACCACCAGTTTCCATTCAATCTCACATTTTATGAGTCCTCTGATACCAATGCGCCAGTTTAAAAAGCAGGCAGGATATAGTTAAGGATGTTTAGGATGAGAAATTAAATAGATTCAATATTCAGTGTTCCCTCAAAGCAAATTAATCATAGAAGAAGAGAAAATGTAATTAGCATTTCTCAATTTAAGGTTTGTTATGAATTACAGCATTACCTAAACTAAGAGAAAAAATGTTTGGTCTAATGAGTAATGGTATAGAAATATTAGGCCTTTTGAGACTGAGTTTGTGTCTACACAAGCAAACTGAAATTGAGCAGTTCATCTAGCAAATCCATTAACTGTAGACCACTGATATGGATCTTTCAGGTTAAAAACTATTTTTTTCTGTAGTTTGCTTTGATTGAATTATTTAGAAAATTGCACTGTATCTCGGTTTCCTCTTACCTCAGTTGTGTATATAATGAATTAAAGAAGAAATTTAATAGATATAAATGTAAAATCTTACACTTGAATTCAAGGCATCAACCACACAAGTACAAGATGTAAGAGGTATGATTAGATGCTAATTCATCTGAAAAGGAACCAGTGATTTTAGCAGAAGCCCAGTTCAAAAGGAACTAATAATACAAAAGACCAGCCAAAAATGCTAATTCAATCTTACCCTGCATAGGGAAAGACATATTATCTACAATAAGGCCCGTAAGCCTCCTGGTATGCTGGACCCTGATCAAAACATATGGAGAATGTTTTATAAAGAGCATTGATTAATTCCAGGAATCTACAAACTATCAATACAACTAAGGGCCACCCTATGCCTCTCCTTTTTACAGTCTTTGAGCTAAGAATGTTTCTTTTTTTTACATTTTTAAATGAAGCAAAAAAAAAAAACATTCTTAGCTCACAGACTCTGCAGTTCATGTCATAAGAAGTTGAGTTGAAGGAATTGAAAAACAGTCCTAATGGTAAATTATAAGAGGCACAAAATAGCAAATAGAGAACAAAATAGAACACTTTTGGTATGTACAGAAAGTGCTTACATTGTCACCAATCCTTCCCTCCAATGAGATCACTCTGCTGTAATAATTCTGAGGGCAGAGCCCCCTGAAAAATTTATGAAGCTTTAAGAATGATTCTATGAGCCACATGGTACTACCAGAAAGTGTATTAATACTGGAGAGATTTGACAGCTTAGAGACAATATGGTTCATGTAGGTAATGAACAGTGGATTTACAATCAGAAGACTTTTCTTAGAATCCCAGTTCTGGTACTTACTACTTTCATGAGTGCATTTTTTTCCTATGTGCAGATGAGGGGCTTTGGCATTAGAAGATCTCAAAGGCTCTTTCAGTTCCAAGTCGTATTAGCTACAAAGTGTATGAAGTGAACTGTGAACCGTTAAATGCTACAGTCAGTAGTCCGGGAGTCAAGTTCTTTTTCTTGTTCATCTTTCGTTCCTGTAAAGGACCAATGACATCATGAGGGTGATGTCTTGACTTGCATGTGAATTGGAGCTCTACTATTAACTAACTATGCAACCCTGAGGTGCATGGGGTATTGAGTAGCATCTCTGGTGTGAGGACTTTCCAAGACCTTTTCAGTATTTAGTGTCCATCTTTCACTCAACTCTCACCTGTGACTCCAAGAAATGATAGTATGCACAGTTGCCACATCCCAGTAAAAGTCTTGGCAGATGGGCAACCAATAGACCTCAGGCATGTGAAGACATTCCCTGGTGGAATGGCAAAGTAAGAACAATGTATTCTAACAGTCACTAAGGAGACTGAAGTAGGCACTGCAGAACACATAGATCTTGGTCAGACATCAAAGACAAGGTCATTCAGTACATCCAGGGATATCCACCCTGACTTTTATCTTGCCAGTGAACTTGCATGATCCAGAAATAGAGTAAGGCTGACAACTTTGTGCAATCCTGCCTCACTTAAATCCAATTCGCATGCAAGTCAAACCATCACTCCCATGACCTTGGGGAAATGAGTTTCAATATTCTAGGTAGTTAAGAGAATATAAGTTACAGAGAAGGGTTCTAGGTGATACAGTGGACAAAGTACTGGATCTAGAATCAGAAAGACCTATGTTCAAAGGTTTCTGCTCCTGAGTAAGTCACATGACAACGGCATGACTCAGTTTCCTCATCTGAAAGATAAGGATAACTATAGTACCTACCTTTGACAATTGCTGGGAAGATAAAAGGAGAAACTAGTTGGAAACATTTTGTAAACCTTAAAGTATGGTATGAATGCAAGTTTTTATTATTATTTACCTACAACAATAGAGGAAGCTTCTTTACTGTGATTATAAAATCATAGGTCCAGTCCTTATTTCCATTTTCAGGTGTTTTACGAAGCCTAAAGTGTCATTTAAATGTCAGTCAATATTTTATTGTTGTCATTCAAAACAAACTATGCCTGGTAAAATCTCACCCAGTCCTGTTATCACACCATTCAAAAGACAGCAAAGCAGCATCTCTCATTTCCATTGTTTTTCCATCTCATCATATTCTAGGTCAAATGATCTTTTCCTTTAGAAAACTATAACTTTGGTAAACTTTGCCTTACTAATTCCTGTATTACCAAATTAACGTATCTTCTCTAGTTTTTGTTTGTTTGTTTTTCAGAGAAGAAGCTAGGAAGGAAATGAGGGGTGGCTTGTTTTGTTTATAAAACATCTCAGAAATATATGTATTAAAAATAATTAACAGGTAGCCAATACCTGTGATGATGATATTGAAAATACATTCTGTATCCTCTACAGTTTTTGCTTTCCTCCAAATTATGCTTTGAATGAATTTTTAAAAATAACAGAGCACCATAGCCATCCAAATAACCCTGAGAGTTAGGTGCTATTATCACCCCCATTTAAAGGAGGCAAATAGAATTAAGTGATTCATCCAGGGTCACAAATTTAATAAGCTGCCTAGGATTTAAACTTATGTCTTCCTGACTCTAAGTCTAGCTCATTATCTACTGTGCCATATACATTACAGCTAGTAAGTTTCTGAATCAGGATTGAAGTCAAGTTTTCCTAACTGATCTCAGCACTCATTATACCAACTTAGTGTTTTTGCATCAGATGGGCATGGATTTACTTTCCAAATCCTTTCTTCAGTATTCTAAAAATTCTTAACTCCATTGTATGGTTACTCATGACTTAGAAAATAATTGTGGCACTTATTGATGCTGAAAAAGAAAATCACTGGTTGGCTAAACTTTTGATAATAAGGTTGTCTGAATTTAGCTAGGATGACACATATAGAGTTCATCAATTGACTCATATTTGAAGGCTTTCTAGTTTGGTAGTACCTGAGAGAACTGTATTACATTATAATTGGCTTTAAGAACCTAAAACAACCTCCATTTCATTAGGAAGCACTGGAAAGACCAACTTCATTAAGATATGATTGTAGTGAGCAATGAGTAGATACTGTAAATTAATATCAAAAAGTTCAGAGACATGATGTGCAAGAATGGGAGTAGATAGACTCAATCCCTACCTTTATACTACTTCAGATTTTATTTTAAATATCTTTCCAGATAGTTCCTTAGCCCTTCAAGTATGGTTCTGTGTGATTAAATGTGAATATATATATATATATATATATATATATAATGTCTACTGAAATATATCAAATATTAAAAGGTAATGTCCTTATAACACCAACAAAACTGGATTAACAATAATAATTCGGTAAGCCATTTCATCATTTGGTCTAGGAATATCCAACAAAAGTGACTCTTTTTCTTCCACTAAATTGACTAATTCTTTTTTTTTTTTGTTAACTACTTCAATGTGCATGTGTGCGTGCATGGATTTTTTTTTTTGAGTTTACACAAACAGTGAAGTCATTTCTGCTGCTTGACTGAACTGTCTCAAAGTCGATTACTGGACCTCTGTCTATATATCACAAAAATAAATCAGTACTGTGATAGTCATTTGATCAAAGAAGACAGTTAAAATGAAAAACCCTAATATCTCATTCACTCTACATCAGAGATATCAAACACTCAGTTTGCGGCTACTCGGGACTGGAAAACTGCCGAGTTCCTACAGAGCCATTTTAAAATGTAAATGATCAGTGTTTAAGAAAGTAAATAAAAATACAATAACATCACAAAAATGCTATCTTGTGGTTTTCTAAATCAAACGGGAAGTCCACAGGGATCTTTTTCTAGTTGATTTTGATACTGCTGTTCTAGAACATGATTTTTTTAAACCAGTAGCCTCTCCATAGCCCTTTACGTAATTGTATGACTGTATAACGTTACATTTGTGTGGTGCTAGATCTGTGACCTAGAATAAAGACTTTGTTGATGCTTAGTCATTTCAGTCATGCCTAACTTTTCATGACTCCATTTGAGATTTTCTTGGCAAAGATGTTAGAGTGGTTGGCCATTTCCTTCTGCAGCTCATTTTATAGTTGAGAAAACTGAGGCAAGCTGTGTCAAGTGACTTGCCCAGGATCACACAGCTAGCAAATGTCTGTGGTCAGATTTGAACTCAGGTCTTCCTGACTCTGAATGCCAGCTCTCTATTCACTGCACCACCCAGCTGCCTCCAAAATTAGGGAACAAGTCTTATAAACCAGTGAGGTCACAAATAGAATCTGGTTAGGAGCATAACCAAGTCAGGTTCCAAAATACAAGCCAAGATTCAATAGCTTAAGTGAGGATGAAAGGCAATAAATAACAAGATGCAATAATTAACAGTCACTCATCTCACCCAATATTCTGCAACCAGAGCCAATAGGAGCTACATTTTTTTTGTTGACTAGCCTTTCAAAGAAATTCTTCAGGGAAGGAAGAACAAAATAGCTTTCAAAACAAATCATTTCCCTTTAGGATACAACCAATCACTGGGAAGCTTTCCCTTACATTAAATCTAAATTTTCCACTTTGCCAGTCCTGTGAATTTTAATTTTCCTACAGGGATCAAGTAGAACAAGTCTAATCTAGCATCTCCATGAGAATACTTCAAATATTCTAAGATGACTATAATATTCCTGCTGTACTCTCACATCTTTTCTTCTCAAGGCTAAATATACACCATTCCCTTATACAATCTTCATATGGTATTGTCCCAAGCCCTCCACCAAACTGATCTCCCTCCCTGAATCCTTTTCAGGATAGGACAACTTAAATCATTTATCAGATTTATCAAGAATGTATTACATTAGAGCAATGGTAGATCCTGGCAAAATGATACTTTGTTTCATGAAATATTGTTGTCCCAAGACAACATCCCTTTTATAGTTGTGGCAAGTGAGCTATGCCCCATCCTGACCCTACAGTGGTGGACTTTCCTCAGGCCCAAATGTATCTATGTCTTCGGATAATAAAGTTCACATTTGTGTTACTAACTATGGAAAGTGGCCCTTCATTTTTCTAAAATTTTACTGTGCTCACCTCATAGAATTATTCCACATATCACTAATCTCAGAAATGGAAACGAACTCATGTTATTTAGTCTAACCTTTTCCTAACAAATGGTCATTCTCAAATTTCAATGAGACATCTTCACTGATTGATGAGTCTCTACCTAGCATTGCCATTTCTTCAGGAATCCTAGACATGCTCATCAAAGTACGCAAACCCCCTCCAAACTCTACTTTCCTGTTAATCTTTTTTTTGTCATTCCTATTGAAATTGCTAAATATGTGAAAATAGGGAACCATCTTTTTTGCTTGAAAAGTTATCCTTTCCACAATACAGGAGTTAGGTAGGCTGCACTCCATCAATTTGGAAAGTCTGTGTAAAAATTTTTGGTCCCTCCTTCATGCCAGAAAAGAACTCTGATTTTTTTTTTCTTTTTCCTTTATGGGGTTTTTGCACTACCTCAATGTAAAATTTGGGTCAATGTTATACATTACTATGCATATAGTTTATGCATTTCTGAGTTTCTGAACTTTTTGTACATAATTTGCAAGCCTTTGTGTATTGTCTAAAGCTTCCATAAAACTCCCCCACAAAATTGCCATTTCCAGTAATTTCTTACTGTAAAGCTGCAATGTGGAAGGAATAACTATATTTGTATCCCAAGTGCTTAGCACAGTGCCTGGCACATGACAATTGCTTAATAAAATGCTTTATTTAGCTATCAATAGAAATATTCTTATTCTAATATTTCAGTACTGAGTTAACAAGCTTAGGCTCACTATATCCAGATTCTTCAAGATTTTATAGGTTTTAAACATGTCTTTTTTAATTTTTTTATTGCCTTTTGAAGACTAGAGGCTTCACCTTTTTCTCTCTGCACAAACTGCAGCATTTCCTTCTCTCCAGGAATTATACTGGAGAGTACACTGGACTATATTACTGGAGAGTATATACTTTCCTAAATCTCATACCAAGTAATCACAACAATCCCCCAGCTGAGCAACTCCACAAGACCATTTTCTTCATATTTTCTTGAGAATAGCACTGGAAATGACCAAGGCTTTTGGACACAGTCAGTTTAGTAGGAGAATGGGGGCCAGTTAAGGATGTCTAGTGATATGAGAAATGTTGTTATCAAGTCACTTTGCCTATTCAGATACAAGTGTCAACATTTGGACTATCTTAGAATAGAAGGCCCTACAAAATTAAAGAAGATTGTAATGTTAAAGCCTGTAGCAACAATGATGGAGATGAATATTTTTCATTATAGCGGGAATGATGATGGTAGGAAGCACATTGTGCTTTATAAATGTGGTGCCCAGTATGCCATCACACCTCTAGGCACAGCCTGCCCACATGCTGTGCATGTCAAAGACTGGGACAGATCTATTTGTTGTTTTATTCATGCTGAGAGAATAGGTGAGTGGATCTGTGATTTCATTGATTCAGTGAACTCTGAAAATTCCCTCCACCAAGACAGACCAGCTACTGTTCTGAATATTTCTATCTAAGAGAATTGCCTGGGACACTGAGAAGTAACTTGCCTGGAATTTCAGAACTACCACACATCAAAAGCAGAACTTGATTTCCTGTCTCCCATCCTCTTCCTGAAACAGCACTCTGTTCACTGTGCCAAACAACATACTTAATACTATTTTTCCAACTGCTAATCTAAAATCCAGATACAAGGTCCTTTGAGGATTATAATTTGTAATCTAGTGACTTTACTCTTCAGCATATGCCCTGATGTGTATGAAATGTTCAGTACACAAGGTAAGATTGTCTGGACAGAACCAATAATAACCATTGCAGACATATCCTTGGGAAATATTTCACTTACCTTATCTCCCTTGAATGAGCTATTTGTTTGTTCTTTCAATATTGCTTTAAAACTAAATACATTCCCCTGGCTTAGTCTACCAGCAAAGTGGAATATGTATCATGGATGTGAGGCTTCCTCTGCCTACATATAATATAAATGTTAATATTATGTCCCTTGTAACCAGTTTTTGTCATTTAATATTCATCTACTTACAATTATTTAATCAGAAGTGCCTTCTGAAAGGCTTGCTCTTATGTGGGAAATCATAAGAAAATTTTCTTTTAATGGATCAAACCACTAATCATAGGATGATTCAATTCCTGAAAAAATTAACAACTATCAGATTAAAACCCCCGCATCTTACACTTCCAATTTTTCCCCTTTTATATAACCATTGAACTTTTTTGGAATAAGGATTGACTCAGTGGTTTCATTTGCCTCAGGATCTCCAGGAGAGGTTACTCCCTGTACCCACTATATATTGGCTCCTTATCTTCTATTGGTTATCCTTAAAGAGGAACATATAACAATGAGAGGTTAACTACCTAGCCTACCTACAAATATTATATATTAGGAGCATGAAATTAACTCAGGTCTTTTGGCTCCAAAACTAACTATTTATCTACTATATATCAACTTTTCTTGATAAACTGAAGATACTCCTTCACTAATGTTCCCAATGCAATAGGAGGTGACCATGGATTTTGAAGTTTAGCCAGCATAAGCAAACTCTTCAAATCCTACCAAGTAGAGGTATGATAGTGGACTTTGTATGTCTCATATCTTAGTATCTCTTGTCACCTAGCCAAGCACAGAAAGGCTCATCTTCAGAGTGTTGGCCACCAGAGGATGAGGTTATGGTCTGCATTGATGAAAATTCTACTCATACAAATGAAGTCACAGACCTTTGCAGGACTGAAGGAAGAGAAATGTCCAATTGCATCAGGCTGCCTAAACAGCTAAGACTCAGCCTCTCCTTAAAAATGAAAGACAGACACAGATGAATACATCTAACTGGTCAGGAATAGCACCTTAATTGATTTTCCAACAGAATGTGATACAGAGATAACAATAAATGATAAGAGAGCATGACCAATGTGTATTCAAAGACCAAAACAACTATGAAAGTTTTGCCCAAAGAAGATAAAACAAGTGACTTGAACTGTACATTTTCCTACCAAATGTTAGGCAGAGTCCATTTCTTATTCCCCACTACTTCATGGAGGGTCTTGCATATAGTAAATGGCCACTAAGTGTTGCTGAATTGGATCTGAGTCAATTATGAAAACCATGTTGATCAGAGTGATGAGAGACAACATAACAAAGCTGATGCTGGACTGAATTGGGACTTGAATCCTAAGGACTTTGACCAGCATAGCATGGTGTAATGCATGCCATAGCTCTGCAGTCAGAGGACCAAGGTTCAAATCTCATCTTTGTCAGTTACTAGTTGTGGGATTTTGGTCATCATTTAACCACACTAAACCTTATTCTCCTCTTCTATAAAGTAAGGAGGTTGTACTAGATGGCTTTGTGGTGCTTTGTGACTTTGGTTTTAGATTCTATTATGCAGCAAGTTGCAGCTCCCTAAGCTTTCTCACCTATCAAATGGGAATGGTAACTTTCTACCAACTCTACAGGACTAACATGAAGAAAGAACAAAGCACTACCTAATTGTGAAGTTAGACTAACCATTCTAGAATTGCTTCTACTGAATAGAGGAAAAAGTATAGAAAAAAAAATTTTGTGGACACACTTAGGATAAAATAAAACTTTTCAAGACACTTCCAGAAGGAAAAACCTTCCAATGTTTGAGCAATGTTGAATAAGAAAATAATTCATTAGGAAGAACTTTCTTTCACCTTTGCTTATTTGGAATTCTCTATATAGGTACATGGAACATTTTTGTGTAACCCTAGCATTGCTGCTGTCCTTTGGGTCACAAGAAATTCCTAAATCAAGTCAGCTACAATAAGCTCTTTCCTGCTAAGCTCCAGGTGACCTGGGTAAAGGATTTTCTTTCTTTTTTTTTTTTTTGGAGGGGGAAGATTGGTTTGGTTTGCATTTTTTGCCAGGTTGGGAAGGAGTAACAGAAGGAGAAAGAAGCAAAACCTTTTTCTCATATTTATCAAAACTATGAAAACATACAGAGTCTGAAGTTGACTTAATCTTAACAACAGACATAAGCTATAATGTCATTCTACATCTGCCAAAACACAGGAGCCATGTTCCCTACCACCAGGCAGAAATTTCTAACAGCAAGCAAATTTACAATTGCTGGGAGGGGGAGAAATTAAAAGGGAGGTAGAAAAATTAGAGGATAGGGACAAGCAGGGAAATAGGTATGTTGTAGCTACAACAGCTGATGGAATAAGTGAAACAAAATATTTGTTTATGGATCTGGAAAGACGTATTGGAAACACTATGCATTATTTATTTATTTTTAAATGGTCTATTTTTTATTGTGTCAGCTAAAAGGCCTGCTTTTCATATTGTTGATAACACAACAACTTCAAAACCTTCTCAGGAGGAGAGACATAACAAATGGAGAGGTTTCATGATCATGTCTCCTTTCTCACATCCCTCTGGAAAATTGTTCTCTGAGGTTCATTTGCTGTATTTAAGGTTTAATGAACAACATAGATAGAAGAAAACAGACAGTTTTGTAGCTATTACACTAGCCTAAGAGCTGGTATCTTTCCATGTCTTAATTATTAAAACCTACGAGAATTTATGGTTAAAATCCATGATGATTACAGAAAACAAAAGGGGAAAGTTTACTGAGAACCCAAAGGAGCAACAAGAAGAGATGATCACTGTGCTATCAATTCCATACCTTGATTGATTTCAAACATTCGTCCACACACACTCACACCAGTCTGTGTAATTCATATTGAAAGTTCACTCAGACCAAAGACCATTGTTCTCTAATGAAGTCTTCCCTGAGCTTCCCTCCTTTGAACTTCTTACACATTTTTATTATGCTGCCATACTCTACTTTTCATGATAGTTATTTAATTTAATTAATTAATCAATCTGTTCATTATAAACATTTAGGGAAGTGGATGAAATAGAATAAGCATTTAGTAAGCCTAGGAACCATGCTAAGTGCTTTACAGATATTGTCATTTGATCTCCACACAACTCCAAAAGGTAAGGGTTATTGTTATCCAAATTTTACAGTTGAGTAAACCAAGGGAAACAGAAGTTGTGATTTACTTAAAGTCATACAGCTAGTAAAGTGTCTGAGGCCAAATTTAAACTCAGTTCTTCCTGATTCCGGGCCCAACACTATTCACTTCGCCTCCTAGCTATTTTGTGAGGCTGGTTTACTTGGTAAATAGACAGCTGTCCTTGATCCTTGAAATCAAGACTGCCCCAAGCTACTTCTCTGATCATAAACTGGCTGTGTGACCCCCAGGGAAGTCACTTAACATCTAAATGCTCTAGATAACTTTCTAAGACTATAAATTGAAGACAGGGTTCCATCTTGCATTAAAAGAAGACGATTCATCATCTGGGCATTTTCTATACCAGGGAAATCATTTGATTCAGTCCCTAATCCCATTATAAAGCTAACAAACATGAACATTTCAATATTGAAAGAAACAGGAATCTTTGTGGAACTATGCAAACTTCTGCTACATGGAGGTTTTTCTTTTTTAAGTGTATGTTAAATTTTATGAACGTTATCCGTGAACCTGTCTTTATCTCTTCTGTAAGACTCCAAAGACTGAGGGCAGAAATTCAACCTCACTGAAGGTTGAATTGTGTAGGTATGCAATATATATTTATTGCAAGATAATAAAAAGTCCCAGTTATTTGTCCTAACTTAACAAGCTTAATTAACAAAGCAAGGGGGAAGAAACATTTATTTAAATTTGAAATTTTGGAGAATATTTAGCCAAGTTCATTTCAACAAATCTGGTTTTTCCCATGACAATACTTTCTAATGGGGCAATTTGCTAATCATTCAGATTTTTTCTATATAAATTCTGCTTTCTGTCTTTTTTTTTGGTAAGTTGTTTTATCAGTGGACCACTGAAATTAAGCAATACAATTTTATTCATGGAATCTATTTTCAAGGTAGACAAATGTTAGCTGGTAAAGTGAAATATTTACCTCCTGTGTGAAAGTTGCATGAAAATTCATCTTTTTAAATATAGCTTCTAACCTGTCTTCATTAAGAATGAAAGTCAACCTCTAAGTTACATCCCAATTCATGTATTTTAATGGAAATCAAGGCGGGTAAACAACCACATGGTTACTGTGAAAATGTGCAAGGCACATTTATATGTCCATACCAAATATAATAGAAGATGACTAAATATAGGCGAAGAAATTAAACGTGAATTGTAAGAATTCTAAAATTTCTTGGTTGTAAGAGTGGAAATAGAAGGGATTCACTGAGATTTCCATAATGAAAGACACAAAGGGAAAATAGTAAAAAGAATTTTGTGTAATCAGATTGAAAGTCTGAAGGTTAAAAGTTCTAGGGAATTTTTCTCACCTTAAATATGCTGCCAATTCAATGAGAAAATTCCTTTGATCTCACTATTATTCTGTCATAAACTAGAATTTCATTATAAAATAAATGAATATAAAGAATTACAGACTAAATGTCTAGACTGTAAGCTTTGTGAGGGTAGGGACATAACATCTAAACTATGAATCTTTTAAAAAAAGGGAAAAGGCACCACATTTACAAAAATATTTATAGCGGCTCTTTTTGTGTTAGCAAAGAATTGGAAATTGAGAGGATGCCCATCAATTGGGGAATGACTAAACAAGTTGTGGTATATGTAAAGAACAATACTATTGTTCTTTAAGAAATGATGATTCAGTCCCTAATTTAGTCTTCAGAGTCTTCAGATTAGTTTTCAGAGAAATCTGGAAACACTTATATAACTGATACCTAGTGAACAAAACCAAGAGAACATTGTACACAGTAACAACATTGTTCAATAATCAACTGTGATAGACTTAGCTCTTCTCACGAATACAATGATCCAAGACAATTCCAAAAGACTGATGACGGAAAATGCTATCCATATCCAGAGAAAGGACTATGAAGTCTGAAAGTAAATTGAGGCATATCATTTTCATTTTTTTGGTTTTTTTCTTTCACATGCTTTTTTTCCCTTTTGTTCTGATTTTTCATTCACAATATGATTAATGTGGAAAGATGGTTAACATAACTGTACATGTATTACCTGTATCAGACTGTTTGTTGTTTGGGGGAAGGAGAAAGAAAGAGAGTGAGGAAGAAAAGTTTGGAACTTGAAATTTTACAAAATCGAATGTTGAAAACTATATGTAAAATAGAAAAAACAAAATACTATCAAGGGCAAAAACAACAACAACCACAACAAAAACTTTGGATCTTTCCAATAAAGCACAATGGTCTATATAAACACATAAATACTGGTCAAATGTATTTTAATAAATAAACCTATCGTTTTAGAGATAAAGAAACTGAGGTTTGGGAAATTTGTCTTTCCAAGAGAGAAAAGAAGGAAGTAAACCTCTATTAAGTGCTTATTATGTGCCACACATTATACTAAACATTCTACAAATATTATCTCATTTGATCCTTACCATAACTTTTGGAGGTAACTATCCCTATTTTACAAAAAATGAAGAAAGTGACACAGAGAGAGGATAAATGACTTGCCTAGGATCACATAGCTAGAAAATGGCTGAAGCTGGATTTGAACTCAAGTCTACCTGACTCAAGGCTCAGTGTTTTAATCATGCTGATAGGTACACTTGTCTGAGGAGTGGCTTAGCCTCAAAGTGAAGAAAACAGTCAGGGATACATCAAACATACAGCATTTTATCTCTGACTTAAGCTAAACACTCACATCAGTAGGAACCAGTTCCAGTTCAGCTCAATTTCACAAGCATTTATAAAGTGCCATATATGTGCTAGGCTCTGGAGATAGAAAAATAAAATAAAATTATCCTTGCCTTCAAGGAGTTTTCAATCACCTAGGAAGGTGGGGAGAAGAGACAGTCAATGTGTGTTGTAGTTGTTGTTGATAGTGGTTGCTGTAGTTATTCAGTTGTTTCAGTCTTGTCTAACACTCAGTGACCCCATTTGGAGTTTTCTTGGCAAAAATACTGGAGTGGTTTGACAATTCCTTCTCCAGGTCACTTCATAGATGGGGAAACTGAACCAAACAGTGTTAAGTGACTTGCCCAGGGTCACACAGCTATTAAGTGTCTAAGGCTGAATTTGAACTCATGAAGATGAGTATTTGTATACACATAAATTAAAGTAAAATATATGCAAAACAGATATGAAATAATTTTGGGGGAGTGTGAGGTTTACACTACTAATTTAGGAAATTCAGAATGGTTTCTTGTAATAGATAATAGGTGTGATTCAGAGGTGCTAAAACCACTGTTACTCTATCTTTCAGATGAATTTCTTTGGTCTCTCATTTATTCTCTAAATAGAAAGTCACGGAAACTAGGGGCTCTCAAAACACTTTGCTATTTTTTGCTTGTGTGAACTGCTTTCCACAATGGAAATCAGAGAAATCAGGATAGTCACCTTAAAAATAAAGCTGGTCAATCGCCCAAACATTTCTATCATCTCACTTTGGAACTGTCAAACAGAGAGGTATAATGGGCATCCCAACATCCAGCATCACCAGAAAGCTGGGAAACCCTTCATTGATCTTCAATCTAGATGTATATTATGTAAGGATCTTTATATTCAGTGAATTTCATAAAAAGAACCAAGCCCAATCATCAAAAGGAGTCTCTAAAGTGACAGACCATTGCATTTAGAAAAGTAAAATAAAATAAATGCTAAGGTCTCTGTATAATATATGTGTGTGGGGAAGAAAACATACCCATGAAACTGCAACCTTTTAAGACATGATATCACAAGTCATATCTTATTAAATGAAGCCAAAGACAAATGCCAGCTATGGGCAGCTAGAAGGAGCCAAAAAGAAAATATGCTGTAAATCTTCCTGTAGTAGGTCTAAATTGTAAAGAATGACTTTCAGACTTCTTCCAATGAATAAGCCCTTTCTTAACAAAAATTCCAAGCAGTTGGTAAATATGAAGAATGGGTAGACTGATTAAAAAGGGAATCCTCAAATGCAATGCTGTTTATTACCCCAATTTATTTTGGACTGGATTTGAAAAAGTGAGATGCTGGACACTGAGTGAAAAGAATGGAAGTAATATACATATAAGGTAAAAGGAAATAGAGACTTGGGGAATTAAACATCCAATATTAATTCTGCTTTCACCTCGAGAGTAAGACTATTTATTAAACTCTGATAAATTAGATAAATACCTCAACCCTCCATATTTTCTTCTCTTGATCTCTCAGTTTTGCCCCCTGTAAATATAACCAACAAAATTTTATTCTGATTATAAACCTGAGAATCAAGAAAAGCTAGGTTAAACTCCTACTTCCAATACTTAATATCTGCATGACTATCAATAAGTCCCTTAAACTCTGAGCTCAGTTTCCTTATCTGTAAAATGAGGATGATAGCATTGTACTTTCCTTACAAGGTAAGCTTTGATTAGAGGATGTATATAAGGTGCTTTGTGATCACTACAAGAGAAATAAAAATCGAAAGTTTTTTTTTTACCTCAGACACAGAAAATTGTCACAAATGAAGAAATATGGGAATAATTATTGTTGGAAGAGTTGTGGAAAAGTAGACACACTAATATGAATTATTGCTGGACCTGTGACTTGGTCCAATCATTCTAGAAAGCAATTTGGAATTATTCAAAGAAAGTGTATAAAATGTCCATGCCCTTTGAACCAGAGATTTCACTGGTAGGCATATATCCAAAGGAAGTCAAAGAGAGAAAGGTCCAATATACACAAAATATTTAGAGCAGCATCTTTGTCTTACTAAAGACATGATTGCTATGTTTCATTCTCAAAGACCAAGATAATAATGTTGGGGTCAAGGTACAGCATGTCTGACTGTAGCTGATCAGACCAATATAAGTTCAAAAGGCTCTACCACAAGTCAGGCACAAACGGTCCACGTGAACATCTGGAGTGGAGATGTCTCTAAATTTCATGTCTCACATTTCCTTTGAGCTACTGCTATCCTACTTTGCTTGTAGAGCGCAGCACTTTCTTTGATGCAGACACACCATACTAGGTGTTCCTGTACCCGTGTTTCTCATATCTCACAATAAATTCCAAAGTTCTTCAGAGAGACCTTAAGAATGTCTTCATATCAGTTCTTCTGATCTCTATATGAGTGCTTGTCTTGTAAATAAAATATTCTTTTAAGCAAATGTAGTTTTGACATTCAACATGGCCTTTGGAGTTGCACTCTCTGAAGCAGAATTTAAGTGCTAGGCAGGTCTGCTCAAAAACGGACCTCAATATCTGATACCTTATCTTGTCAAGTGACCTTCAGAGTCTTCCCAAGACAATTCAGATAGAAACATTTCATTTCCTGGCATGGTACCGGTATACTGCCTAGATTTCACAACGACCTTGTAAACCTTAAGCTTTCTAAGCAGTCTAGTACCTCTTCTCTCCCATACTTTCCTTCAGAGCCTCCCAAACCCTGAGCAGTATCTGGCAATATATGCGCCATCTTCAAAATATATATGGATATCCTTGGAAATACACTGTCAAGGCAAGTGAACTTATTCAAAGCATTCAAAATTTATCCATTTGCTGTAAACCAGTGGTTCCACATATGGATGGTGTTGGCTGGTGGAGGACCTCTGCTTTCTTGGTGTTAATTGCTAGGCCAAATTAACAGAAATGGCAGAGAATCAATTCATATTCTGTTGTATCTCAACAGAGGTTGCAAAGTAAAGAAACAGACAACACAGTAAATGTCCATGATGTAAGAAGACATATAAGAAATGACAAATTGAGACTACAAGGAGTCATGGGAAGATTTATGAGAATTGATGCTAAGTAAAACTAGTAGAATTAGAAAATTCATTTATACAATAATATACAGTTAAAAATCAAGGCTTATTACGTACGTAGCATGACCAACTCAGTCCCAAAGATGAGATATGAGAACACCCCTCCCTCTGTTCTTTGCATAGGTAGAGGACAATGAAGGTAGAACAGATCACAAAGTATTGGTAGATGTGTTGGTAGCTTTTGATGAAATTCTTTTCTTTCCTTTTTTTATTATTTGTTACAGAGATGACTCTTTGGGTAGCGGAGAGCAGTGGGATGTTGGGACATTAAGGTGATATAAAAACAAAAGATAAAAAAATTTAAACAAAATAAAAATAAAATACTTAATAAACTTAAAGGAGGAGAAGCAATTTAACAGATTGAATGAGGAGCCAGCAGGTTCTAGGAACTGGGGAGGGTCTGTATGAACACCTAGAAGCAGGAAGAGTAGGATCAGAATATTTCTAAATGCATAAAATATAGCCAGATTGCAGTAGATGGCCCTGGAGTCATCAGTTTTTGCCTTTGACAATTACTGACTATGTGGCTAGGGCAAAACTTTTAACTTCTCAGTGTCCTAGGCAACTCTCTCAGCTATTAGGCTGGTGCTAATCTGCTTTGGAAAAGGATATTTCCTTACTACCAAGTGTTACCTAGACTGATTAAATGATATTTCTCCTTAAAAAAACTACACATATAAATATACATATACTTTTACATATACATACACGTGTATGTGAAACCAAAACTGCATTGATCTTATAATCGGGATGCCAGGTAAGAAATGTATACATGCATGTGCATGTATGTATTGTGTGTGTGTATTAAAACCCTGATCAGTCTTGACATCTTACTCCTTTTTTTAAAAATCTTTTCACTGAACCTCTAAAATCTGCTTTAAAAAAAATTCTCATTCAAAATGGGAAATCTTTTCTTGCTAAGAAAGGCCAGTAGTATTTTAATTTAAGTGCAGAAATCTAGATGGAAGCTTCCTCTCTTCTTGACAGAAGTAGAATATGGGTATGAGAAATTGAATATATTACTAGGAAGCATAGTTAAGTTTGTGGCTCTTCCTAAACTACCTTGTCTCATTTTTAATGCTTTGTTAAGGGAATTACTCATTGGATGGATGAGGGAAATAAAAGTCTTGGGATTTCAGATCTCAAGCAGCATGTGACCTCAGAGACCAGCTTGTCTAACTTCTTCTAGATGAAGAAACTAACACTTGTATATGTTAAGTGACTCGTCTAAGATCTCAGAATATAGATAGACAGACAGACAGACAGACAGACAGATAGATAGATAGATAGAACTACAACTTAATTTTCAATGGTAAAAACAAACGACTAGAGCACATTATTACTGGCAGATTCTCCCTTGTCTGTAATGTTCTTCCTTTGCTCCTTGGAATCCCTAGTTTCCTTCAAGACTCTACGGAGATGTTACCTCCTACAACAGGCTACTTGTTAGATCTTTACTGAAGCCTTGAATTGTTAGTTTCTTGCCCCTGCTCTCAAATAATTTGTGTTTACATTACTTGTTCCTTGTATTTACCTATCTGGGTACTTGTTATGTCTCATTTCTTATGTGATATATTACACCTGTTACTATATCCCTTCCACCACCAATTATAATATTAACCTCCTCAAGGGCAAAAACATTCATTTTTAATCTTAGAATCTCAGCATCCAGCACAGTCCCTGGCACATAAAAGGTTAGTAATAAATACTTGCTGAATTGAATTGAATCTTGAAGATGAATTTTCTGCAGACTAAGAAAGAGAAAGAATATAAAGTATCAGAGGAACAGTTTGGGGAAACTATGCTTAAGAAAAGGTAATGCCTTGCAGCACATCATATAAAACTACCACCTCAACCAGCCAGAAATCCCACAGAAAGCAGCAAGCCCTCCTATAGTTAGTGAGCTAAAAGAAGAGGTTTAATATATTCACTTCAGAAGCATGAGGTTGTCTATTTTAGTTCCACATAAGGAAAAAAAATTAAAAGACAATAACCTAAAGTTGTTGTGACCTGAACCCAATATAAGAAACCTTGTCAGGAGTTGGATATTAAAATTGATTTTCCACCAAAAGACGTTAAAGTATTGCTTTCTACCCATAGTTTTCAACAAACTCATCTTCATCAATTAATATTATCGAGCAGCCTCCCAGACATTCTGCTAGCTTAATCATTTTATATAACACTAAAAGAACCTACCCTGAATTCATGTTCATCTATAGTTTCTAGTTGTGACCTCTTTTAGAATCTAATCTAAGAAGTTATCATGAAAGTGATTTTCTCTGTATTATGATACAGTAACCTGAAAATAAATTAATAAAAGAGATCCCTATCTACTTAATATGGCCTGTTATCAATAAATAGCAGTTATCAAGAAGGGAAAAAATAAGGCACATGCATGCACTCGTGTACACACACACACACACACACACACACACACAAATCTTAGAAGGAATACTACATCAAGTGGCTGTAGAAGTTTTTTGAAAGAATAAAGACTAAGCATCGCCTCTGTGGTTGCTACCTTGGATTTCCTACATTTTAGACTTAGCCTTAGAAACTCATCAAATAATGCCAATGACTCTCACACATCATCATACCAAAGTTTCTGTAGGGTCTGTCTGGGTGAGGTAGGAACAAGAGAGGATATTGAGTTGGGTCTGCTCATACTAGCAGGCATACTTCATGAAAACACACAGTACATAGCTGAAAAATGAAGTAAAAATGATTTAGGAATCTGTGAGCTGGGTTAAGTTTAATAATACCCCTCTGTCAAGTAATGGCAAGGCCAATGCAAACAATATTATTCTCAATGTGTTGGACCATCCTGCTTTGCAGGTCCATTCATTTGTCTAAGGAAAGGTACTCATGTGAACACTATTCCTTCCCCAATCTAAATGCTATTTCTCACTGGGGAAAGATCATACCGATAAGCTGAGTTCTTAGTTTCTTGAGAGAAAGCCAAACATTGTGTGCCTAGCAGGAATTATGATTTCTTTTTCCCTTCTGGGGGTGCCACAACAATGGTGGAGTTCTTTTGTCCCCTATCCATATCTAAATTTGGATTATTCTGAGAAGCAAATTCATGTAAATTAAATAGCCCTGCCCAGTTCTCCACAGAAGAAACTGAAAGTCTCAGGGGAAATTCATTTTTTTCTTTCAAAGTTTTAGGCACAGGGAAAGTGCTATAATGGTGTTAAATGCTGCTCAGGAGATATGATGTCATTCTAAACTAATATAATGTGCTAATAACAGAAATCAATTCAAAGATTAAAAGGAGTGTGATCTAGTCCTGACTACTAATCTAACTTAAGGAGGGAGAAGTAAAAAAAAAAAACCATCGTGGAAGGGAGAAACTCGAGAGAAGAGATAGCCTGATCTGGCCTGGTTTTTGAACTACTGTGATCACAGAATAGAGAATTCTGAGACATCTGCTGTGCTGAAAAATGCAATAACAGTTGGGAGTCACAGAATTGAAGAAAAAGGACAACATGCTCCATTTGCTTGGGGGCAGCATATGCTTGGGCTGACAGCTGGGAACTACTGATTACTTCTGAGGAAGAATGATGGGATCCACTTCCTGGGAAACCTAGAGGGTTGTAATTGATAGCTTTCTGAAACTATGAACGAGGATGATGAGGAAAGAACATAAAAGAACTATGAACCGACACTGAAGAACTCTAAGAAATAATACTTGCGGAGAGCCCTACCTAGTGCACAACTGTAGGTTATTGAGACTTTCTAGGTTTCTGAGGAAAGGTTGACCATTCATAGAAGGGTAATATTTCCCAAGAGTTCTGATAAGATGCCTATTTGTTTCTTCACCAAGGCCCAGAGTACACTTTGGGGAATTTCTCCCATATCTGGTGTGTTGTACCACCAAGAAAATCTGGAACCTTTTAAATTTCATACCACCCAGTATATTGTTGCTAACACCCTTTGTAAGCACATGATTTACATAACTCCAAGAAAAGAAAACAAACACATTTATTTCCCAGTTGAAGGACTTGGGTTTGAATTATTTAAGTGCTGTGTTTCACTGGGCAACTTTCCTCCTCTTTTTAATAAGGGTGTTAAATTACATGACCCACAAAGTCTCTTCCATCTCATAATCTAATAAGCATGACATGACTAGCTCCAAATCACAATTATATTCAATTCAGTTCAACAAACATCTGTTTAGAATCGTCAATGTACAAGTCCTTTAACTATCACTCTATCATACTTTCTACATATATCTCACTCTATCATGCTTTCTACATATATCTCCTCTCTCTGAATCTGTGTTCCCTAGCTGTACAGTGAATGTAGTCTATTACCCAACTCACAGGATCATTGTGGCTTAAGTGCCACAATGTGTAAATCAAAAAGAGCTATCTAAATATAACCCAAGTTAACAGTTTCTTAATTAAACACATTCAGAGACCTATCTACCAGAGAATTAGTCAGTCAACAGGCATTTATTGTGTATCTTCTTTGTGTCCAATCCTGTACTAAAATACTCTTAAGAATACAGTAAAAGGGAATGCTGTGGACTTCAGTCTAGTTGAGGAGACAAGGCATAGAAAATGACTAGAAAAATGATTTGAGAATAAAAGAGAACTGAGAAATCATCTATCCGAACCTGTTCTTTAACAAGAATCTCCCTACCAATATTGCTGACTAGCAATTATTCAGCTTCCAAGTTGATGACCTCAACTCATGGGGAATTCTCAACTCTCCTGAGGCAGCTAGTTTACTTTTGAACAACTCACATTATTAGGAAATTACCCCTATATCTAGCCAAAACTTTTTCTCTACGCAAATTCTATCTAGTAATCCCAGTTCTGCCTAATAAGGCCAAGAAAAAAGGATCTTCTTGGTTGGAGCCAAGATGGCTGAGTAGAAGGATGGACCTGCTATAGCTCTCCACCATGGCCCATAAAATACATGTAAAAATTACTAAGAAAATTTTAGAGCAGCAGAAGCCACAAAACGACAAAGTGAAAGAGATTCCAGCCCAAGACAACCTGAAAGACCAACAGGAAAGGTCTACTGCACAGGGTTCAGAGTAGAGTACAGTCCAGCGTGGGTCACATGGCATGGATAGGACTGGAGCAGACTTCAGGGAGTGGAATCATGGATAACAGTTGTAGTTCCCAGATGTGTCAATTCACAAACACCCAAGACAGCTTCAGAGGTCAGTAAGAAAACTCTTTCACCTGGGTGAGAGGGGAGTCCAATCCAGCCCCAGCCCTGGCCCCAGGGCAAGGGCAACTAATGTGGCAGCAGCATCCACTTTTGGAGATCTCAGCCTAAAGCCCCTGGCAGAATGGAGCAGCTGATATGGGTCTCAGTTCTGGATGGCAGTGGTGGGGTGAGGAGGAATGTTGGCATGGTGGAGTTAGTAGCTGTGGAGAGGGAATCCTACTCGCAGATTCTGGGTAGAAAAGAGTGTTTATGGTTACTCACAAATAAGAATGCAGGACAGGAGAGGAGTAAACTCTTTTCCCTTGATTGTGCCACCTTGGAGGAATAGAGAGTTTATAGGTCGCTAGAATATACCTTGTACTTGACAAAGGACTCAAAAGTCAAGTAACTGGCTGGGAAAATGCCCCATAATAGGAAAAATAAGATTATAGAAAGTTACTTTATTGGTGAAACGGTATTTTCTTCCATTCTTTCTGATGAGGAAGAACAAAGCATACCATCAGAGGAAGACATCAAAGTCAAGGTTTCTACATCCAAAACTTCCAAAAAAAATGCCAGGCCATGGAAGAACTCAAAAAGGATTTTGAAAATGAACTAAGAGAGGTGGAGGAAAAATTAGGAAGAGAAATGAGAGCAATGGAAGAAAATCATGAAAAGCAAATCAACAGCTTGCTAAAGGAGACTCAAAAAATGCTGAAGAAAATAATACCTTTAAAAATAGACTAACCCAAATGGCAAAAAGAGATCCAAAAAGCCAATGAGGAGAAGAATGCTTTCACAAGCAGAATGGACCAAATGGAAAAGGAGGTTCAAAAGTTCACTGAAGAAAATAACTCTTTAAAATTAGAATGGAGCAGATAGAAGTTAATGACTTTATGAGAAACCAAGAAATTACAAAACAAAACCAAAAGAATGAAAAAATAAAAGACAATGTGAAATATCTCATTGGAAAAACAACTGACCCAGCAAATAGATCCAGGAGAGAAAATTTAAAAATTATTTTTCTACCTGAAAACCATGAACAAAAAAAGAGTCCAGACATCATCTTCCAAAATATTTCCAAGGAAAATTGCCCTTATATTCTAAAACAAGGGGGTAAAACAGAAATGCAAGGAATTTCCCAATCACCCTCTTATGGGAAAGAGATTCCAAAAGGAAAACTCCTAGGAATATTGTAGCCAAATTCCAGAGTTCCCAGATCAAGGAGAAAATATTACAAACAGCCTGATAGAAACAATTCAGATATTGTGGAAATACAGTCAGGATAACACAGGATTTAGCAGCTTCTACACTAAGGGAATCAAAGGCCTTGGAATATAATATTCCAGAGGTCAAAGGAGATAGGATTAAAATCAAGACACCTATGCAGCAAAACTAAGTATAATATTTCAGGGTTAGGGAGATATTGTATCCCTACAATGTCCTATTCTTGGTGACAATTTCCTATAGTCAAAAGGTTTGTAAGCTTAATACCAGATCTATTAAATTATAGATTATTGGTAGGCGAATATCTGAGGTTAAGTCTAAAATTAAACTATTAGGTATAAGACTTTTGACCAACAACAATAAGCTAGGGTCCTTTAATTCTGAGTAATACTGTGGAGACAATCAGGTCAAGAGCTTTTGAAGTTAGCAACATAAATATTATTTGTGTCTCCATTGGTTAATGTTTAAAAAAAATTCTTTGTGGCCCATATTGTAAATGTGTTAAAAAGAAGAATCACCTGACCAAAAGTCTGAATTGTTTTATCTGTTATAAACTATGTTAAAAAAGTGAAAAATAAAAAATATATATTACAATGAATAAAAGGGTGGAAGAAGAGAGAACCAGCTAGGCCAAACTAATCAATACATCAGCCAAGTCTGACATTAATTGTAGTGTGCCCTACCTGCAGTTCCCCCCACTTGCAAAGAAGAAAGGGAAACACATTCTCATAGCTCTTTTCTGAGGGCCAAGATTAAACATTATAATTTCACAACACTCAGTTTCTTTTGTTCTGCTGTTTTTTTTCATTTATACTGTTGAAGTCATTATGTATATTGCTTTCTTGTTTCTAATTCCTTTTCATCAGTTCATGTAAGTCTTCCTATACTTCTCTGTATTTAGCATAGTCATTGTTTCTTACATCACAATAATATTCCATTACCTTTATGTGCCACACCTCTTTCAGCTGTTTCCCAATTGATGAGCATCTAATTTGTTTCCAGTTCTTTGCTATTACAATATATGCTCTTGCAAATAAAAAATAATAATAATACTTCAAGGGGTGAAAATGGAATTTCAATGATGTAGAGGACTTCCAAGCATTCTTGTTGAAAAGACCAAAGCTGAATAGAAAGTTTTACTTTCAAATACAAAAATCAAGAGCCACACAAAAAGGTAAACAGGAAGGAGAAGCCTTAAGGAACTCATTAAAGTTGAACCATTTACATTCCTACATGGAAAGATGTTATCTGTAACTCAGCAATTCTTTTTTTGAGTATTAGAGTAGTTAGAAGGAAAATAGGAAAATATATGTGTCTGTGTGTCTGTGTGTGTGTGTGTGTGTGTGTGTGTGTGTAAGAGAAAGGGAGAGGTAGAATGTAGCAAATCATCTCACATAAAAGAGGAAAGAAAGAGCTTTTTCAATAGAAGGGAAGAGGTGAGAGATGAAAGGAAATAATTGAGCTATACTCTCATGGAATTTGGCTTAAGGAGGGAATAACACACACTCAATTGGATAAGGAAATCTACTTTACCCTGCAGGAAGGCAAGGGAGAAGGGGATAGGAGAGGGAAGATAATAGAAGAGACAACAAATTGGGGAAAGAGATAATCAGAAGTAAACACTACTGTGGGAGGACAAGTTAAGGGAGAGAATGGAATAAATGAAGGGCAGGATAGGACAGAGGGAAATGTGGTTAGTCTTTTACAATATAACTATTATGGAAGTGCTTTGCATTGTTACACATGTATGACCTATATTGAATTGCTTGTTTTCTCAATGAGGGTGGGTAGGAAGGGAGGGAGGGAGAGAATATTAAACTCAAAGCTTTAAGAATGAATGTTAAAAATTGTTTTAGTGTGCAACTGGAAATTAAGTTATACAGGGAATGGAGTATAGAAATCTATTTTTCCCTACAGGAAAATAGAAGGGAAGGGGAATGGAAGAAGGGTGGGTAATAGAAGGGAGAACAGACTGGAGGAAGAGGTAGGTAGAGCACATGCTTTCCTGGGGTGGGGGGTGGGGAGAGATAGGGGGAAAGTGTTGAATTCAATCTCTTGTGGAAGTGAATGTTAATAACTGAAAAATAAATAGATTATATATTTTAAAAAAGAATGGATCTTCTCTCCTTCCAGATGAAATAACTTTAAGTGTATAAAAACAATTATCTTTTCCTTTTATAAATTTTTATTTCTCCATGCTAGTTCCTTGTTTCCTTTGATCATGTCTCAAACTGTATTATCTATATTTGTCATTTTAATTCACGTCAACAAAAATATAACTGCTTATTTTGTGTAAGGCACTAATCTAGGCACTAATACATAAAGATAAAATTGAAAGCAGTCCCTTCTTTTGGGGAGATTATATTCCATAATAACCATTACTAAGAATTCCAATATCTGTGTAAAATAAATTGCAAGAGAAGTCTTAGATTTAGCCTGCTTGTTTGTATTTAAGGTAGATCAGAGATCTATGAGACTGTGGGAACTGAGGTTGAAGAACTGGAGGTCAGACTGGTGCCCTAAATGTTCCCTCCCAACTTTATATCTATGATAAATTGTAGTCTAGTTTGACTAGAGTATAGAATTTATGGAGCAGAGTAATACTAAATGAGGCTGGATAGATCAGGTGGTATCAGGTTGTGGTGGTCCTTCTATGTCAAATGGAAGCATCTCAACCATATTCAGTGGACAATAAAGAGGAATTAAGTATGTTTGGGCAAAGGAGTGTTGTGTATGCATATGAAAATTAATCTGAAAGCAGTATCTCAAATACCTCATCGAGGTATACAAGTCATTCTGCTTTCTTAAAGACTATGTGATCAGAAAGCAAGTCTCAGCAGGTCTACCATGCTTAACAAGTGTTGAATATAAATCTAGCTTCAGACTGATTCTCCAAAGACTATCCTATCCAACTGTCAGAGACTCATTAACAGTAGGCTAGGCACTTCTTGATGGATTGTTCAGCCTTGTCAACTCATGAAACAAAGAAAACTTGAAAATGACTCCCGTCTACTTCTGCAGCAAGAATTTCGGAGCAATGGAAAAGGGGACAGAAGGTGCAAAGATGCATGCTTTTTCTGGGGGTTTTTTGAGCATCTACAGACAATCAAAAGTAATGTTTTGGTGAGGAGCTTGTCTAATGACTGAGAAGATACACTACTAGAGAAATTGATTCACATCAGTCTTGACATTCTTTATCTAAATTAAATCAAAAGACAAAAGGAATAATGGCTCATGCATAGGTTCTCCTTGGAGAGATGAATAAAGGAATTGAATTTTACTATGCACCCAAGGGCTACAACAAACATCATTTTATTTGACATTTGTCAGCCTCCTATTGTTATGATCTTTGTAAAATGTTTACACCCTTTTGAAACATTTGTGTCCACATTGCTTATCTGAATGGAAGTTTTGGGTGACAAAACTAGATGTCTTTGGAAACTTGCCCACCCCTCTCCAAAGACTATATTTTGCTTTAAGGGGAACAAGAAAAGGACCTGGCAGGGCATTCTTAAATTCAACCTCTAAGAGGATTACTGGTCTAGAATGATAGCTGTCACTCCAAATATTTCTAACTGAGGGACAGGTAGTGCTAAGATTAAGCTTACCAGTGTCGCCCCTTTCCCCACCAAAAATCATCACAAAGCATATAAAAAGAAAACACATCTAAGCAAAACAGCAAAAATAAGTTGGAGAGGTGGTACAAATTAGAATGTATTCCAAAATAAACAAATTTGAATAATCTGCTGAGAATTAGATGAGATCTTAGATCAAACCAAGAGGGAGGCCCCATTATCATTTGAGGGAATTCCAAAGTCCTTTGGAAAGAAATTTGGAAATCAAGGATACTTATAAGGATACTTTGAGGAGCTGATTTCTCCAAAATGTTTGCAATTTTCAAAGTCTTCCACATTCTCTTCCAAGGAGTCTGTCAAAAGTAGTTTGAACCATGTTACCCTCCCATGCAACTCTGATATCAATTTTGCCACACACATAGCATTGTGTTAGAATTCTTTTCACCAATTAGGAGTCATACCAGCAGCATACAACATGCTCTTGATTTAACTGGAATCCCAAGTTACATGACCGTTTACTAAAGACTGTCATAAAAATAATTACAGTTTATACACCAATAGCTGATGCAAAAGATGGAGAGATAGAAAGATTCTACAATGAACTTGGTAAGACTATCCAAATTAAATCAAGATAATAAGGTCCACCAGGGTTTCTGGTGATACAGTGGATAGAATGCAAAGAGTGGAGTCAGGAAGACTTGTCTTCATGAGCTCAAAGTTGGCATTATAGACATACTGGCTGTGTGACCTTATGCAAGGCCCAGCCTTATCTGTTTCAGTTTCTTCAACTTTAAAATGAGCTGGAGAAGGAAAGGGCAAACCACTTCAGTATCTTTGCCAAGAAAACCCAAAATGAGCTCATGTAGAATTAGACATGACTGAAAATGACTAAACAGCAACACATATATGTGTGTATGTATATGTGTGTGAGTGTATACACATATATAGGTATATACACATATATATGCATATATACATATATGTATAATTTTAATTGAAAGGGGAACATTGAAAAAGATGTAAAACATAGTCCAGTAGTTAGAAAATTGAAAAAGTCTCAAGTACATACATCATAAATATTTTCTTTGAAAAAACAGTCAGCCTAAGCTAGAAACTGGGAACACCAAATAATATTACTGGAGAAAAAATGAAATTACAACTCAATAAACAGGAAAGAACTGTGTTCTGATCTGGAAGCCTATTCTGAATCAGTTGCATACATATAGTCAGACCATCAACTCATTAAAGCAAAGGTCAAAATAAGCCTAAATTTAAAGTGATAACAAAACTGACATGACAGGTGTACAATTAGAACAATTCCATTATGACCTATTTAAATGAGATATTTATGTGAAAAAATAGTGGGTAAAGACATAGATATTCTGGTTATCACCTTTTCCAAAGGCAATTTAATTGATTCAACTCAACTACTCCAGAGGAGAACAAAAGAGCCCAGAAATCATCTCAGAACAATAAAAATAGCTAGCATTTATTTCTTGTTTTAAAGTTTGTAAAGAGTTCTACGTATGTTATCTTATTTGTTTCTCAGCAATCCTGTGAGGTCCGTGCTGTTTCTGTCCCTATTTTACAGATACAACTGACTGTCAGTTTCCTTAAGCAACTTACCTAGGATTAAATGGCTATTAATTATCTGAGGCAAGATTTGAACTCAAAGTATTATTAACTCCAACAATGTTCTTTTTAGTGTACCTATTTTATTAAAAAAATTTTACTTTCTTGCCAAAAGGAAGGTATAGATGTGAATATCAATAATTTTATAATGAAAAATTGGTTGCAAAATATTATAGAAGAGGCAGGTGGGAACTATTACCTTACCTTATGGTAAAATGCAATGTTAAAATAGATTTACATGAAACTTGGTGAGAAGGCAGCAAACATATTTTTAAAAGATAAGAAAAATCTGTAAATATTACATAATTCTTTTCACCATATATGACAACTAAGAAGCCACATGTGGGTTCATATCACACTCCCTGCTTTGCTGCATGAGGAGTTGGAAATGGCACCGAAGTAAATAGAGATTGAGAAAGTATTTGGTCTAGACCAAGACAAAGAGAACATGCTTGACAGAAACAAAGAAGTTTTCAGAAAACTGAGGCAGATATTATCTATAAAAGAAGGATATATCAAAGACTTGGAGGAAGCTTTGGTTGATATTATTATAAAAAATAAAAGATATTAATAGAATATGAATAATTACTAATCCATAAGCTTACTTTTCCATGTCTATATAATTTTTCTACGTATAATCTTCATTGGGGATATTTCAAGTTTATGTATGAGGAGGGAACAGGCAAGTTTTTATAAATTACATATTATAGTAGACCACATATGTACAGTTATACAATTGAATGAAATGTGTAGAGAATACAAGATTCCACTATGTAGGGTAAGTGTCGGTGCTTGCCCTACTAATTACTAATGAGAATTGTGTAGAAGTATTGCAAGGGAATCTAGGAGAGAGAGAGAGATGACCAAAAAAGAGAGGCCAATAATTAATAATTAAAAGCAGGTTTTTTTTTACTTGATTCAATTAATGTTTTAAAAAAAAGTTATACAACTCTTTTCACATCATCATGATCCCAACAAGATTTTTTCTTCTCAGTAAATAAACATGTAATGATAATAAAGCATAAGTAACAAAATGAACATCAAATTATCCATCTATATATCTGTATCTTTGTCTCTAGTCATCTATGCCTATATGTACGCATATATACATTATATATGTGTGTGTGTGGATGGATAGATCAATAGGTCAATCAAGGGACTG
>CM053769.1:279289444-279316594 GCA_028658325.1 Potorous gilbertii | reverse complement strand
TGTGTGTGTGTGTATTTTTTGTTTGTTTAAATAAGACAGATTTGTTCTAAAGGAAAAAAAGGAAAATCTATAAATTTAATAATTTTCTAACAAGACTTATTACATGACTATTTTGTACTCTTCGTATCCAGTCTCATATTACTCCTGACCTCCAACCACTACCCCCAAATAAGTCATCTCGTAACTACCTTCCATTAAGCATTATTTTTTAGTATTCCTAAAGCACTGGAAATATTCTCTGAAAATGTGGGAAGTGGTTTTTTCCTTCCATTTGAAAAAAATGTGCTATGAGGAGTCATTGCAAGTGGGAGAACTCACAGGAAAGGGATGACCAGTTGTAGTAGTCATTCTCTCAGGTGAATTTCAAGGTAAAACAGTGGAGAGGGCAACGGGAATAGGAATAAGAAAGCCTTGGAATTCCAATCGAATCTCAGATATTTACGATTATATAACTCTAAAAAAGTCACTAAACCTCTACTCCGTTTCCTCCTCTATAAAATGAGAACAATATTCGCAACTATGTCATAGGATTTTCATGGGGATAAAAATGAGATAAATCATTTTGCAAACCTTAAAGAACTATAGAAATGTTATTGCCATTCTAATTAATAATAATTATAATATGTATAGGGCTTGTGGGATTGGAAGTCATTCAGATAATGCTTAGAGAGGAGACTGTCAAAAAAAATTTATTGAATCCAACCCTAAGGAATGTTGGCAGCCAGGTGTTATATTAGACAGAGCATCGGGACCTGGAGTCAGGAAGACCTGAGTTCAAATCCAGTCTCACACCCTTACTAGCTCTGTGACCCTAAGACAGTCACTTAACCCTGTTTGCCTCAGTTTCCTCATATATAAAATTAGCTAGAACAAAAAATGGCAAACCACTCCAGTATCTTGACCAAGAAAAAAAATAAAGGAGTGACAAAAAGTTTGAAATGACTGAACTAAAATGACTTTTAATATAGATTTAAACAGATAATCTTGGAAACATAGAATTTCATAATTAGCAAGGATCTCTAAGTCCATTCCCTTAAAATGAATAAGAATCTACTTTATTGGAGGCAGTATTGCATAGTGCTTTGATGCCAAGCTATGCTCCTGGGCTCAAGATAAACTCACTCAAATACTTACTAGTTGTATGATCCTGGGCAGAATCATACTCTGAGACTCAGTCCCTCATCTCTAAATTGAGGAGCTTGAACTAGACAATATCTAAAGTCCGTATAGCATCTAAATGTATTATTCTCTTTCAGACAAGTGATCATAAGTGATCTTCTCAAAGATCTCTAGTCTTTGTAAAGGGAAGCCATAACCAAGCAATTCACATTTGAACAGCTCCAACTGCCCAAAAGGGACCCAGGGAATATGCCCAATATTCTTATTAGGATTATTTCTGCCTTCCCATCAGCTCAAAATCAGAAAAAAAAACTAATTCACCCCAATCATATATGGAAGAAGTAAAAGAAACATGATATCCTGTTCCTAAAGTAGCCCCTAAGTTAGAGACCCCCATGAATAAAAAGAAACTACATGGAATACAATCCTCACCTCATCCAATCCTACAAAAACTGGGGGATATAGATTTATCACAGTAAGAGAAAGAAATGATGAAAGTCAATGGAGAAACTGGGAATGGTAGGACACAAGTACCTACACTGAATGACTAAAACAAATCTAGGCCCAGCTCTGGCATCTTCAGAAGTTACTCAAGGTAGAAAGCAATGTGGGTGAAATACTGCTTCCCTCAACAAGTGACAACCCTAAAGCAGTTTTGTAGCTATCACACTATTCATACTACAGTTCAGCTAGCACACTCTTCCCACCAGAAAAGGGGAATGAGTTCCAAAAGAGAGTAATGGAAAAGAGGAAAAAATACAGGGAATCAACTATTTCAAGAGGAATTAAACTTAATAAAAATCCAGAGCAGAAGGAGAAAAAAATCAATAGAAAAAAATGAGTACTAAACCCACAAAGAGATTACAAAGCTATCATAACAGATATTGCAAGATGAAAAAAAAGTGAAAAGCTTGATAAAACAAAAAAATCCTATGCAATCCCAAAAGAGCATGGAACAACAAGAAATCCTAAATCTCTTTTCATACAAAATAGAAATGATAAATTAAGGATAAATTAAGAATAATTTTATATGTGTGTATCATTGTCATTCAATTTATAGCTTTCAAAACAAAGAGAAAAAAACTTGGTTAATAGATTTGGAAAAAATTCAATCCCTAGTCAAGAATTTATCTAAAAAGGAATTTCTGGGAGCCAAGAGGACATAATAAGCAAGGAATGGGCATAATTCTCCCATTTTCACTGCCAATCATAAAATAGCACCCCAGGACAAATCTTGGAAGAGCAGAATCAGCAGGAGAACATGGTGAAAAAATCTTTGAGTTCAACAAACTTGGAAGATGTGCAGGAGTATTCTGTCTCACTTGAGAAAAAGGAGAATGCAGTCCAGGACAAGAAGCGTCCCACCAAGTTAATGGCAAGCCCCACTTCAGCAAGCCAGTGGTAGATCCTGAGCTGCAGTGGGGTGAAGTAGACCAACAAAAACAACAGAAACCCCTGCCTCCTACATGCTTCAGCATAGCCAAGGGAACTAAAAGACTATAGCTTTGACCTCGTGCATCAGCTTATCCATGGGTGAACAGGCAGCTTCCAGAACGCAAACTGACAGTGCTTCAGTGTAGTCCTGGAAAATGAAAAAACATCACTCAAACCTCAGGACATTCCAGACACCACCACTAGGACTTGGACTTAGCTCCAGGTAGGCTACCAGACTTCTACAGCTTCCAACCGTGCCAATCACCCCCAACCTATCCCTTCATTATGGCATCAGACAAGAACTCTCATGGTTCTCAAGGAAACATCAGTGAAGCAACAGGTAAAGAGTCAGAACCTGCAGCCTCTGGTACAAGAAGCTCGAGACAGTGCCCCTTCCACCTGAGAAATGGAACTCAATTATAAAAGAAAGGGAAAAGACCTAGATAGATGAGCAAAAAACAACCACAACAAAAGAATCTGACCAATTTGACCATGGAAAGTTATTATGGTGACAGGAAAGACCAAGACACAAACTCAGAAGAAGACAACAATGCCAAAATACCTGTAGACAAATCCCCAAAGCAAAATGGGAAATGGTCCCAAGCCCAGAAAGATCTCATGGAAGAGTTCAAAAAAGAGCTTAAAAATTATATAAGGGAGGAAGAAGAAAAATTGGGGAAAGAAATGAGAATGAAGCAAGAGAACTATGAAAAAAGAGTCAGTAACTTGGAAAACAGGGGTGGGGGTGGGAAATTGCTTTGAAAGAATTAGCCAAATGGAAAAGGAGATTAAAAATTCCACTACATAAATCAACTCCTTAAAAAGTTAAATTGGCCAAAGAGAAAAGAAAGTACAAATGATAATTGAGGAAAACAACTCCTTAAAAGTTTGAATTGGGCAAATGGAAGCTAATGACTATATGAGACAAAAAGAATCAACCAAACAAACTCAAAAGAATGGAAAAAAATTTAAGAAAATATAAAATACCTCATGGGAAAAAAACTGAGTTGAAAAACAGATCCAAGAAACATAATGTCAGAATAATTGGACTACCTGAAAACTATAATGGAAAGGATGACCTGGAAGACCTTTTTCAAGATGTTATCAAGGAAAACTGTCTTGATGCCCTGGAACCAGAGGACAAAATAGGCATTGAAAGAGTCCAATGATCACTTCAGAAAAGCAATCCAAAAATAAAATCTCCAAGGAATATTATAACCAAATTTCAGAACTATCAGGTCAAGGGAAAAAATATATAAATGGATAGAAAGAAACGATTCAAATATTGGCTAAGACTACAACCAAGCATCATCTACCTGCCTAAATTAAGCATAATACATTAAAGTGGGGTATCAGTGGGAATAGTCATCCAATGAAATAAAGGGATTCAAAACTTTCATAAGGAGAAGATCAGAATTAAATGAGAAATTTGATTTCCAATATCAAGATCCAACAGAAGCATAAATAGATAAAAATGAAAAAAAATACATAAGGGATTTAATAGAGCCAAACTCTTTATATCCCTACATGAGAAGATGACACTTATAATTCTTTTTTTCTTCCTTTTTAAGTTTTTTTTATTCTGAAGTTAACTAACTAAAATGAACACCACCATACACAAAACAGAATAGGACAGAGGATTACACAGGAGATTGAACATCTCTATTCTGTACAGCTAGTTTGCTTTTCCTTTTAAGTTTATAATAAAATCAATACGTAACTTTCAAACCTATCCTACTTGCCTGTGTTTCATTTTAATCTTCCTTCTGTTGTTTTCAATGAATTTTTTTCTTTTTAAAATTTATTCATTTTTAGTTTCCAACATTCAGTTCCACAAGATTTTGAGTTCCAAATTTTCTCCCCCTCCTTCCCCTATCTCCTACCCCCTACCCTTCTCCCCAAGATGGCATGCAATCTCCTCTCTATGTATACATTCACATTAAACACATTTTTACATTAGTCATGCTGTATAGAAGAATTAGAAACAATTAAATGGACTACGAGAAAGAAGAAACAAAATGAAAGAGAGAGCAAATATATGCTTCAATCTGCATTCATACTTTATAATTCCTTCTCTGCATGTGGATAGCATTTTCTATCATGAGTCTTTTGGAAATAGTCATCGCCCAATGTGGCTGTACAATGTTCTCCTGGTTCTGCTCCCCTCATTCATCATCAGTTCATAAAAGGCTTTGCAGATTTTTTCTGAAGTCTGCCTGCTCATCATTATAGCAAAATAGTATTCTATTACATTCATATGCCACAGGCTGTTCAGCCATTTCCCAATTGATGGGCATCCCCTCAATTTCCAGTTCTTTGCCTCTACAAAAGAGTTGCTACAAATATTTGTGTATAAATGGGCACTTTTAATATTTGTATGATCTCTTTGGGATATAGCCTTAGAAGTGGTATTGCTGGGTCAAAAAGTATTCACATTTTTATAGCCCTTTGGGCATAATACGCATAATTCCTAAAAACTGTACTACTAATAATACAGCTAGAATGAATATACATAGAGGATATGGGTGTAAGTTGAATTGGAAAAGACATAAAAAATAATTAAGGGATGAGAAAGAGTATTGGGTACAACAGAAAAGGAGAGGAAGAATGGGAGAAATTACCTCAGATGAAGAGGCACAAAAGACTTACTACAATGGAGGAAAAGAAGGTGGGGGAGATATGGGCAACACTGGAATTTATTCTGATCAGTATTGGTTCAGAGAAGGAACCATGTGCACAATCAATTGAAAATAGAAATCTATTTTACCTGATAGGGAAGTAGAAGGAGAGGAGATTAAGTAAAGTGATGACAAAAGGGAGGACAGATTGGGAGAGGTGGTAGACAGAAGGCAAACGCTGGTGAGGAGAGAAGGGGTGAAAAGAGAGGAAGTAGAAAAATAGGATGGAGGGAAACATACAGTAGGTCATAACTATGAATCTGAATGAGATGAATTCTCCCATAAAACAAAAGCAGATAGCAGAGTGGATCCAAAACCAAAATCTTACAACACATTGTTTATAAGAAAACACTTGAAGCAGAGGTACACACATAGAGTAAAGGTAAAGGACTAGAGCAGAATCTATTATGCTTCAACTGAAGTAAAAATAAAAAAGCAGGGGTAGAAATCCTGATCTCAGAAAAATTAGAATCAAAAATAGATCTAAGTAAAAGAGATAAGAAAGGAAACTACATCTTGCTAAGTATTCTTGTTCAAACAAAAGATTGAGAGCATTACAAAATATAAAATAGATAATTTTGATGTTCAAAGGAAAAGCTTTTGTATGAACAAAACCAAGAAACCAAGATAAGAATGAAACTAGAAATTAGAAAGCAGAAATATTTATAGCAAGTTTCTCTGATAAAGGCCTCATTTCTCAAATATATGAAGAATTGACTCAAAGAATACTAGACATTCTTGAATCACTATTTATCATAGAAATGCAAATTACAACAATTCTGAAGTACCATATCACACCTATTATTAGACTGACTAACATGATGAAACAGCTAAATGATAAGTGTTAGAGAAGGTGAGGAAGAATGGGAAGGGAAGGGAAAAAGGAATCTAGCCAATGTACCCCAAGCTAACTAGTCAGCTTCTTCCTATCAAGTGAGGAATGGTTGAAAAAGCTCCGGAATATGAATGTAAATGGAATACCATTGTGCAATAAGAAATGATGAACAGGTAGATTTCAGAAAAACCTGGAACTTGTACTTGTAGAAACAAATGATCCCAGACAAGTACAAAGAATTCACAAAGGAAAACACTATTGCTATCCAGACAAAAAACTGGTGGAATCTGAATGTATAGATCAAGGTTGTTGTTGTTTTTTTTTTCACTTCATTCTTTCTCATGTTTTTTCTTCCTTGTGATCTGTTTTTCTTTTCCTTCAGAACAGTAACTAATGTGACAATACTTTCCATGTCTAAACTATATTTGTATATATGCATAAACATGTAAAAATTCTTTATATTTTCAGACCTATAAACTGCCATTGCCTACCATTTTCAAAAGAGAAGAAAGGAGGGAGGAAGGAAGAACTCAAATCTTGTAAAAATGAATGCTAAAAGTTGTCTTGACCTGTAATTGAAAATTTTAAATTTAAATAATTTAAAATTTAATATAAAATACAATTTAAAAAATAATTTCTCTTAAAATCAGAGGAGAGCTTAAAGATCTGAAAGAAAAAAATTAAGAAACAGAAGAAAATCTTTAAAAAGTAAGAAAAAATAATAAAATAACAAATGATCTCTTTGCAAGCTAAAGATATTAACTTAAAAGACAAAATTGATTAAAAACTGAACATTAAAGTGAAATAATACAAGAAAACTACCCAGAAACACTGGAAAAGAAAAAAATACTAGTAGAATATGTAAATATATGCATATCTCCAACTAAAGATATACAAACATACACATGTATGTGTATGTGTATAGAATACTTATGTGAATACACACATGCACATATATACATACATACAGGTATATATAGGCATTATGTATATATTTATGGAATATATATATATGTATGCACACAAACATATGTAGTGGGAGTATGCAGATATTTGTGTGTTTATATATACACACACATACATGCATGCATACATACATATAGTTGTTTTTTAGTTGTTTAGTCATGTCTACCTCTTTTTGGTTTTGGTGTTTATTTTTTGGGCAAACATACTGGAGTGGTTTGTCATTTCTTTCTTCAGGTCATTTTATAAATGAAGAGACTAAGGCAAATAGGATTAAGTGACTTGTCTAAAGTCACACACTAGTGAGTGTCTGAGGTCAAATTTGCACTCAGGTCTTCCTGACTCCAGGTCCAGAACTCTATCCACTCTGACACATAGCTGCCCTGATAGGTTGATAGATAGACAGACAGCCAGACAGACTGACTGATTGATCTCAAGAAGTTAAAAAGTGTCGGACAGAACTTATTTTCATTCAGATATGGTCAAGAAATGCTAAAAGTCAGAACAGAATCTGGAGGAGAATGAAATATGGTAAGACTGGATCCATTTCTACAATGGAAACCACAAGAGAAACTCACCAACTGGAGAAGAAGTGCAGATGTTCTAGGGTGAGAAGTCCACAAGAATGGAGGAAAGTTATACAATAAAAGAGCAGTGGAGGTAGGGTTTTGAAGTCCTGAGAGTCAGATTTAGGAAAGGAAACAAGAACAAAACCCAATTTATTGAGCTACAAGATACACAGTGGCTCAATCTAACCATTACAATGGCAAGTAACAATTCTGTAGGTGATCTTAAGAAACACTTTACTATATAATGAAAATGAAATTTGAATAGTAAATAATTATTCTGTACACTCCATAGACCACAGAAAAGTGTAGAATAATATATTACCAAAAAGGACAGGAACTCAATGTACAAACAAAAATAATATACTCTGCAAATATGAGCTTAATAATCAATGAAATACATTCAAATTCTACATTCAAAAAGAGAAACCTTTGATATATTTCCACCAAAAACATACAAATCACCCAAAATATTTGAGTTGTAAGAAAACCAGAAATAATAAATCATCCCATGTTTAGAGGTTATTTGACAAAAGGAGGAAGACAAACCTATAATGTTAAAAATGGAGAATCTTCAAGGTATTTTTTTAAGGCATACAAGGAAATAAAAATGTAAGTAGGGAAACAAATGAATAGGGAAAATGATGGTAGGAGTCTAGAACTGTAGCACATGGATTAACCTCCACCACTTCCACAAGTAAATTTTGTTGAACATTAATAATGAAAGGGTATATTAACAGGGAGACAGAAGGTAAAGGACACTGGAACTTTGAGAATTTCAAAGATAAACAACAAAGTAATGTTTACTCCTATAATCAAGTATGAAGACAGACAACAGAAGAATGTGAGCAGCCACAGATGGCAGGGAGTGAAACTAGGGAAATATTAATGGATGACTTTCAACTCAAGTGGAGAGGCAATCCAAATGAAGAGTATTCCAAAGGGGGAAGTGGTGTATTTCTTTGATGGAAGATAGGAATTTGGGTGAGTTGGAGCTTTGGGTGATCATCTTCTCTGTGATAGTGTTATGCCTCCATGTATAATATTCCAGCCCAGGAGAAAGGATGTGTGAATTGCTAGAGGTTAGAGATATTGAGAAAGATGAAAGGAACATGAACTCAGAGATGAAGTGACAATTTAGGACACAGGATCATTTCTACTAGGTAGCACTGCTTTTATCCGCATTACTTTCCTCACAAATTGATACTTCAGGGACAGTGGGGCCATATATCTATCCAAGGAATGATAAAAAAAAATTGGTTAAAAGGACCTCAAACCCGGTAAATATATCAGTACCTTTAATTCCATAAAGAACATGGAGATTTTCCAATTATAAGTATATAGACAAAAAAATCAAAGAATAAAATTTCAGAATAGACCAGACAAGAAAGCAAAAAGTGAAGAGTCATCAAGATATTTACATTCAAATCAGAGAAGACAACACATAAAAGAGAGCTGAAAAGTGGAAGACTGCGGAAGAAGATACAAGGGAACATGGTGGCAAAGTCCTGAGAATCAGACATAAAGCTGGAAAAGGAATAAAGGAAGTCTGTCTGAGATCCCTCCCCCAAAAGTGAACCATGGGAAGATCTCACCAGTGGAAACAGAGAGTCACAGGTAAGTAGGGAAGTTGCAGGGTGAGAAGATAGCTGAGGCATGATGGTAGTCTTGGAAGTAAGAAACAGAGCTGGGAGAGGAATGACCAAAGTCTGGTGTTGCTCCCTCCCCCAAATGTAGAGCCCTACAGGAATATATGTGTGTGTGTGTGTGTGTGTGTGTGTGTGTGTGTGTGTGTGTATCGTATATATCACATATATAATGTATATATACACATGCATATATGCACACATATATACACACATATGTGTCTATATAAATATATATACATATATATATATATATATATATATATAAAACAAATATAAGTTTGAGAAGAGAAGACATAGGGTGAATTTTATACTAATCACTTTACTGAGAGGGGGAAAACAAAGCGGAAAAGAGAGGAGAAAAAAGCGGTTAATTAATTAAATAAAAAATAAACAGAAAATGATTTAAGTAACACTCCCAAAATATGTAAAAGACTGACAAGAAGGAAAAGTATGTGAGGGGGAGATGAGAGCCTGTAGAAATACAGTTGCATCAAAGTAGTTTAAGCAAAACTAATTGTAGGGTCAACGTATTGCCTTAAAAATGGAAGTGGATAAAAACCATTTTTTTAAAGTCCTAGAGATGCAAATGGAAGAAATGCAAACATCAGTCTCATAACTTTAAATGTGAGTAGACCAAACAGTGCAACAAAATGAGAGTGGCAAAATTGATATGAAAATAAAATACACAATCTGTTGCTTACAAGATACAAATCTAAAAAGTAAACATTCATGGAATCAAAAGGAGAGGCAAAACCTAAATTTGCCAGTCGTCAAGTGAATGCAAAGTAGTAGGATTTGAAATCAAGCTATCAGACAAAGCAAAACCATTGGTGAGGGAGACTGAAACCTTCATGCCTCTGTTCAGTAATGAAATACTACTTCTTTTTATCTCAGAGCCCTAGATAAAATGTATATGACTTCAGTGGTAATGTCACCTTTATTTCTGCTTCTATTAATCTTAATTCTTCAAAATACCATCTCCTTTTTTTCTCTATGTGATTTCTGAATTTTATCCATAAAGATTCCCAATAAATAAATAATTCCAACCTTCTTTGATGAATTGTGTTCTAGTCATCACTCTCATTTCACCAAATCTGAGGGATAATAGAGGACAAATGTGCTTCCATACAGTAGGATATTTGTTATGAATACTTCTGGAAGTTTTTTTTAAATCTCAGGGCATACATTTTATTGTCTTCTTTCCAAAATTTTGGGGTATCTCTATAGTATTTTTCCTAAATTATATTTCGCAAGGTAAATATATATAAGCATTTTCCTGCCTCCCGTCATTTTAAAGACTTTTGATCAAATCTAGTAATGAATTTTTAAATCTGTTTTATCCATACTATGTAGGCATTCACTAATATCACTTCTAAACTTAGATTCATGTTATGGATAATCACTGGTAAATAGGTTAAAATCTCATCATCTTATACTTTGGATTCTTTCATGTGTCCTTTGAATGACCACATGGAAGTTCACCTGCAACTTTTCTGCCTGCTCAAAATTCCCTGGGAGGTCTTCTGGGAGCTTGTTGCCATCTGCTTGACATTTCTCTATCCAGTAGGAATATCCTTGAATTTCCACACCCAAGATTTTGTGCCCCTTTGCAAAACTGGAGATTTCACTTTACACTCCCTTTAGTGGACCACTTATAAAGCTTTTCAATAAGAATGGCACCAATCTTTAAGAACCAATCCTCCTCATGTTATCTGTTCATAAACTTGACAGTCTCTTTTTTTCCAGACCAAGATGAGAATTATGAAAAAAAAGCACAAGATTTTAAATCTGCTCTTAACTGTGTAATGTTGGACAAATAACTTCACTATGCCATGCTTCAGTTCCCTTATCTATAAGTTAGGGATGATAATTGCATTGTGTAGTTCAATGGTTTATTATGAGGATCAAAAGTGCTAATGTACACAAAATGATTTGTTAGAATCATGTCAACCATGCATAGTAGCACAAGCCTGTAACCCCCCACTACTAAGAGAATCTGAGACTGGTGGATTGCTTGAGTTTGGGAGTTCAGAGCTTCACTAGGACTAAAGCCAATATGGTAGGTGGCAGCAACATATCCAGTAACAGGGAGCCACCAGGATGCCTTTCAGGTATAGTTCCAAATTGCTCTCCAGAATGGTTGAAGCACTTCACAACTCTACTAACAGTATATTAGTGTTCAGTTTTCACATCCCCTCCAACATATATCATTTTCCCTTTTTTATTATGTTAGCTAATCTGATAGGTATGAGGTATATATATATATATATATATATATTTATATATATATATACCTATATATATATAGGTATACCTCAGACCTGTTTTAATTTCCATTTCTCTAACCAATAGTGATTTAGAGAGCTTTATACGACTATAAATTGCTTTAGTTTCTTCATCTGAAAACTACTTGTTCATATCCTTTGACTGTTTATCAACTGGGAAATGATGTCTAGTCTTATAAATAGCTCTCTATATATATTTGAGAAATAAGTCATTTATCAGAAAAAACTTGCTGTAATTTTTTCCCCAGCTTTCTGCTTCCCTTTAAGTTCTGGCTGCATTAACTTTGCTTGTACAGAATTCTTTTTAATTTAATGTAATTAAATAGTTAGCAAAAGAACAAATTAAAAATCTCTGATTAAACACTAAAATAGTTTATCCTGAAAATCAAAGGAGAGATTAATAAATTCAAAAGTAAGAAACATTGAACTAATAAATAAAGTGAGGAGTTGGTTCTATGAGGAAAACAAAGCAATAAACCATTGGCTAATTTGATTTTTTTGAAAGAGGAAAATCAAATTATTAGTATCAAAAATGAAAAGGGTGAATGTAGCTATTAAGGAAGGGTAAATTAAAGGAATTATTAGGAGATATTTTGCCCAATTATATTCCAAAAATCTAACCATCTTTGTGAAAATGTAAATATGAAGTATAAATTGCCCAGATTTTAAAAAGAGGAAATAGAATACATAAATAATCTCATTTTAGGAAAAGAAAGTAAACAATTCATCAATGATCTCCCTAAAAAAATCCTCATGACCAGATGATTTCAGAAGCAAAGAACCCAATTGATAAATGGTCAAAGGATGTGAACAGGCCATTTTCAGATAAATAAATGATAAATGTTGGAGAGGGGTATGGGAAAACTGAACAGTAATGTACTGTCAGTGGAGTTGTGAACTGCTCCAGCAATTCTGTAGAGTCATTTGGAACTATACCCCAAAGGCTATAGAATGATATGTGCCCTTTGATTCAGCAATATCATTACTAGGTCTGTACCTAAAAAAGATAAAATGAAAAGTACTTCTATACGCAGAAATATTTATATCAGCTCATTTTGTTGTGGCAAATAATTGGAAATGAGGGAATAGCAATCAATTGAGTAATGGCTGAACAAATTGTAGTACATAATTGTGATGGCATACTACTGTGCTACAAGAAATGAACAGAATGCTTTCAGAAAACCTTGGAAACACTTGTATGAACTGATACAAAGTAAAGTAGAACCAGGAAAATACTGTACACAGTAGCAGCAATATTATACAATGATCAGCTGTGAATGACTTAGCTATTCTCAGTAATACATTAGTCTAAAACAATTCCAAAAAATTCATGATGAAAAATGCTATTCACCTCCAGAGAAAGATCAGATGAAGTCTCAATGCAGATCAAAGCATGCTATTTTTTACTTTATTTTTTTTTCCATTTTGGGAGGTCTGTGTCCTCTCTCACAACATGACTAATATGGAAATATATTTTGCGTGACTGCGCATGTATAAACTGTTTCAAATTTCTTGCTGTCTCAGGGAGGAGGGGGAGGAGAAATGGAGGGAGAGAATTTAGAGCTCAAAACGTTTTTTATGATGTGTCTTTACAGGTAATTGGAAAAAAATCAAATGTTAAAATATTGTGGCACCCCCATAGGTGATTCCCCAAGTCCCACTCATAGCTTTGTAGGTTGGGTGCTTTGGGAAAAGGGCAGTTATTTGTTTTCAAATTTCTTGCATATCCCTTATGGAACTATATTTCTAACATTTTAGTATCAAAGCCTTTACCAATATGTTTGCAGTTTGCAATCAAACAGTATACTGAATTGGCATTTAATAAAGGCATATATTAAAATGTACATTTTAAATAAAACAAAATCTATACATAATATATATAATAAAATAAATATAAGGATATTTGGTACAAAATATTCTCCAAAAGCCAGGAACTTACACGCTTATCAAAACACATATGGCTTTGGGAAGAAGGGTCTCAAACTTACACAACACTAGGCACTCATTTAGGGAACATGTGTGACAACAGGATAATTCCCAATTCCTGTCACCGTATTCCTTCTCCCTTCAGAGTCCTCAATCAATTCCCCTTGGATATAACTATACTGGACAAGCTATACACATGGGATTACAGCATCTACTCCTTTCTCAAGTCCCTAGATGGCATTTCTTTTCACCAAGAGAGATCATGACCCCTAAGTCTTCTCTCATCCTTAAATGACTATCTCTTCAAATTCATCTGTCATTAATATGCCTCTCCGCTCCCTGTACAGATACTCCCCTTGCTATCATCTAGCACTAGTCTGAGGACACCACAGTTGCCACCCTACAGGCTTTGCAGAACCTTCGGTCCTTTCAGAACTCAACAGATTGTTCCTAGTCCTACATACTTACATCATGGGATATTCATTTGCCAAAAAACAGAAAGAACCAACATGAAGAAATAGTTGATTATGAATTCAGGTCAGGTGGGAGAAAGAACAAATGATCCCTCTTTCTCTGACTCTCAGGAAGAGCTCAGAATAATCTATATGATCTGCAGTTAGAAAGAAAATTATCCCAGTAAATTACCTTTGAATAAGCCCTGATTCATTAGCTTATTCTTGGTGACCACATAGGTAAAGTCTCTCATCCTTGTATAACTGGAAGATAATAAAAAGAACCAGTATTTACATAATGCCAACTATGCCTCGTGTGCTTGCAAATATTTCATTTTGGTCCTCACAATAGCCTTGTGACCAGGTGCTCTTTTGATGACTAATTTGCAGTTGAAGAAACTGAGACACAGAGAGATTATGTGATTTGTTTAAGGTGACATAGCTAGTAAGTGTCTGAAGTCAGACTTCTCCAGTCTTCGGTGGGCTTGACTTGAACCAGGAAAGGAATATCTTCACATGCTAATTACAATCTGGTAGGAAGGTAAAATTTGAGTGTACTCTATAACCCTTTCATAGCATATCAACTCCTTCTAGATTGTAATTTCTGTGAAGTGGGAGGATGAACCTCGTCCGGTCTAAGCTCCATATCTTCCATAGCATCAAGCATGGTGCTCTGTGCTTTACTACGACTTTGAATGAATGATTGAATGAATGTTTTGCTTCATTCTATGCTTTCATTTCTGCTCAGAAAAATGGCTGGATACCACCATTAATGGTTTGGAGACAGCCCTGTGCAAATAAAATAACGGGTCATTTAACATTTTATTATGGATAAAAGTGCACTAATGCCTCATGAAACTTGACACCACAGAATTAAATGGCCGTGGAAAGTTAAAGGCCCTAACCAGGACAGCTACCATTTGTCTGGCTTATAGGTATGGTGCGAAATCTTGAACTCATTAAACATTACCTGGCAAGAGGAGTGATGGCCTAGGAGTGGATATATTTAGTGTCCAAAGCATCTTCTCAGATCCTTGAGTCCTGTCAAATTTCCCTCATGAACGGTCATTGGTCTTCCATCATTTTCTCTTCCATCATACTCTGGGAGCCATTGCTCATAAGGGCAGCTCCAACTCTCTGACTCTTGTCTGATCTCTCTGTCAGTCTCTTCCTTCTAGCACCTCAGACAGCTGACAAACGACCACAGAGACTTTCTCGCAGGGAAGTTTATTCCATTCTGATGGCCTGATGGTGTTTTTTATTATGCAACAAGCTAAAATTACCAACACAGACATAGCCCAGGTTTTCCTGAATAACGTTTTATTCTTTGGCTCTTTTCCCTGATAACTGTCTTTGTTATCCTATTAGCCAGATGTAGACATTGCCTCCAAACACATCTCATCTACCCTTCTCATCTCACATTTTCTTTTATGAACACAATTTCTTGCTTTGTCGGAGAAAATATTGTTAATATTTCAGTCACCTTTGTAATAAAAATGCTAAGATGCTTCAATTAAAGTTTAGTTGAAGGTAGTAATGTATTCTGGGGGCCAACAATAGAAAGCAACACATGGTTTTATATCTGGAGCACTGGGATTGTGATAATCTTCTCAAAGTTCTTTCTCAGAAACTTGGAACAGCAAAAGCGAGAGAAAAACCTCAGCTCTATCCCTCCTCCAGATGTGGTATTCTTTTTGCCTTTATTTCAAGCTGTCAGTTATACAGTTGTGATGATTACAAAAGCCTTGCAATTTAAAAGCAATGAAATGCTTGCATGATAAGGACTAGCAAGCAGCAACCTGTGAAGCTGTTTCTGTTACAAGTTAAGTTTTTATTGGAGAAACAGCATCAGGGAAGTCAGAGTCAGACCTACCAGTAGCCCAGAAGCCAACCCAACAAGTCACCAAGCGTCACATCTGCAAAGATAATTAAACTGTAATTAAATGCTCTGTTCCACTCAGAGTCATGGATCACGCAGTTGAGGCACTTTTCTGCTGGAGGTTAAGACAGTCACATGGACCTGAGAAAAAACTACTTTGGATTGATTTTATTTCACCGTGTAAACAAGTAAATTGAATAATCTATTGGAGAAGCAAATGGTATAAATAACAGATCTTCCCCTCCCCATACAGAATCCAAATGAAATTTATGTTATATATTGCTTCCTTAAGGTGGCCTCCATGTCCAATCAATCCTTATTATTATACTGTAAAAGGTCAGGAAAGGTCTGTTATATAAACACAAGGTAAAGATGGGCTGGATTCTGTTTCAGTAGAGAAAAAAACTTAGGAGGAAGGAAAGAAAAAAAGGAGATAGAGAGGGAAGGAAGAGGGAAAAAAGAGGGAGGGAGGAAGGAAGGAAGGAAGGAAGGAAGGAAATAAGGGAATTTGCATAGTCTCTACAGGCAGGTGCATGGTTCTGGGTCTGAAGTCAAGAAGACTTTTCTTCCTGAGTTCAAATCTGGCCTCAGTAGCTATGTGACCCTGAATAAGTCACTTAACTCTATTTGTTTCAGTTCCTCATCTATAAAGTGAGTTGGAAAAGGAAATGGCAAACCACTCTAGTATCTTTGCCAAGAAAACCCCAAATAGAGTCACAAAGAGTCAGATATCACTGAAACGACTAAGCAACAACTATGTTCCAGGCACCATGCTAGCCATAAACATTATCTCATTTGATATTCACAACAACCCTGTGAGGAAAGTATTGTTATTCCCATTCTATAGCTAAGGAAACTGAGACAAAGGTTAAGTGATTTTTCCAAGGTTACATAGCTTCTAAGTATTTAAACTCAGATCTTCCTGACTCCAGGCCCAATACTCAATCAACTGCGCCACATACATAACTTGGAGTGAGTAGAGTGAAAAGAGCTTTCTAAGCAAAAAAAAAAAAAAGGTCTACAATAAACAAAAGTGCCCAACAATATCTTCACTTATAATTAACATGTCATTTGGCATCTTGCCTTCTCCATGCAGCTCCCAGAGTTGATCAGAGGAGAACCAGTGGCTTCTTTGAGCTTTACTCTCAGTCTCAGAATGACCCTTTCCTTATTCGTCAGTCCTTGACCTTTATGGGCTACATCTACATCTTCCACAATTTCACCATGCAATGTCTCAAATTCTGCTGCCTGTAAATCTTAAATACCTTTGTCCTGATCCCTCTTGAGCATTTCAGATCACGAACTTTTACCATATGGACATCTCAGCTATAGAATTCCCTATTGGCAGCCCTATCACGGCCCCATATGCAATTAGTCATCTAATAAATGTTTTTCGAAAATTATAGAGACAAGGTGGTCAGGGGACTAGGAGCCATGCTGCCTGGGTTCTATTTATGGATGGTATTTCTTGCCCCATTGTTATTTTCAGAACTTTTATCATACAGCCTAGCAGAACAAAATTAAGATGTAGACGTATCATAAGCTGTAGGGGTAGAAATTATTGAATCAACCTTCTGTTTCTATACAGGCCTTTTCAGTTCAATCTAACAGGAGTTTATCATGAAAAATCTACACAAACTCACTCAGAAATCCCTCTGTTGTCTAATGGTGCTTTGTGGGATTAATTTTGAGGGTTATGGTAGGGTTGTTTTTAGTTCCTACATGTGACAAGAAAGGCATGGGAATGAAAATGTCAGCTAAGCCTTCAGTTCCCTTTGAGGAATGTGTAAGACTCCAGTCACTAAGTAAGATAGCAGCAGCAAAATAGAGAGGTGAGCTGGTGAAGTGGGTGGAGTGAAATGGAGTCAGAGAAACTGGAATTTGAATACTGCCTCAAACACTTCTTGGCTGTGTGGCAAGTCACTTAATTTCTCTTGGTCTCAGTTTCCTCCCCTGTAAAATGAGGATAAGATCAGCTACCACCAAGGGTTGTGAGAATAGGAGGAAATTATGTGTGTGTACATGTCTGTGTGTAATGTGTGTGTGTGTGTGTGTGTATATACATTTTATACATCATAAAACACAATATAAATTGCAGCAGCTACTACTCAATTTCAAAGCTACCAAGCCTTCCTTTCCAGTAGCAGCCACAAAGTCGATAGTGGTGCTAGACTATTGCTGGCAAGTCAAGGTTTTAGGCTTTCCTTGGGGGAAGTAAAGAAGAAAAGAAAATATTCAGTAAATGATTTACTCAAATGTATCATTAGCATAAAAATATAGTCCTCTGGAAAAATAGAGTATTAGTCATGTATTTTCTAATTTGTACCTACAACATCTTTTAGTATGGAAGCTCCTTGAGGCAGGAGCCAATTTATTTTTTGTCTTCTATCCTCAAAACATAGCACAATACCTGACACAATACTTAATAAATATTTATTAAATGATATATAAACTAGAGTCTAGATTATAAGAAATATATACATTAGGCAGAATAAAATTAGTTAATATTGATATCACTAACCTACAATTTTATTTTTTAAATTATCTATTTTTATTGATACCTCTTCTTTTTACATTACATTTATTTTTTACTGTAACTCTCCCCATTGAGAAAGCCTTTGAAGTTGTTCAGTTGTTTTTCAGTTGTGTCTAACTTGCTGTGACCCCATTTGGGGTTTTCTTGGCAAAGATACTGGAATGATTTGCCATTTCCTTTTCCAGCTCATTTTACAAATGAGGAAAATGAGATGAGCATTGTTAAGTGATTTGTCCAGAGTTACACAGCTAGTAAGTGTCTGAGGCCAGATTTGAAACCTGGAAGAGTAGTCATTGTGACTCCAGGCCAGTGCTCTATATGCTGTGCCACCTAGTCTTTGAAACAAGGATATGAAGGCATTGAGTATCAATTTTAAAAACAGTTGAGTAAAACTATTGACTATGTTTGACAGTTGTGTGTATATGTGTGTGTGTGTGTGTGTGTGTGAGAGAGAGAGAGAGAGAGAGAGAGAGAGAGAGAGAGGGAGAGGGAGGGAGAGAGAGGGAGAAAGGGAGGGAGAGAGAGGGAGAAAGAGAGAGAGAGAGGGAGAGAGAGAGAGAATATGATTAAATTCTTCCTATGTACCAAACACTGGCAAACATTTACAACATAAATGCAAATAAACGATATGGTTTCTTCCCTCAAGGAATTTATACTTCTAATTGAGAAGACAATACAAAAAAGGGAGCTAGGATGCCTGGGAGGGAGAAGAATATAAACATGGCCACAAGCTGAGTGGAGATGGCTTAGAACTGGAACAGAAGCCTGGTTTCAGGTAGCATGAGTCAAAAGTTGACCTATTCCAGGAGCAGAGTCCGAGGTTGTATTGAGAGAGGGGTGACCAGGATGGATGACGTGTAGGAAACATAATAGAACGAGAGTCAGGAAGTGCTGAATCCTGTTCCGAGGAAGCTAAGGCAAAAACTCTTGGTGGGGTCAGGGTGGGATGGAGGCATTGCCTCAACTCTCCTCTAGGTCTAAACTTGGTCCTTATAATTACAGAATTTTCCATTTTTTCTCTGTTTAGTCATTCAGTACATTGTCTTCTTGATTCTGCTTACTTCATTCAATCTATGTTTTCCCATGATGCTCAGAATACTTTATTTTCATCTTTTTCAATCCTGACTTACTAAACAGTGCTAAATTCTACGTCTCTCACATCTTTAGAGCTGACTGGGGACTTATTCATAGCTCCTGGACAGATCAGCAATGGGCTTCATCATAAATCCTCACACAAAGTAGACACTCAACAAATATTTAGTCTATTTTCTCTAGTGACATTTATTTCCCAACTGAAACACCTCCAAGTCCCACCTCACCCCTAAACAAATGCAAGTATATGACCTGGGTTCCTGCATCAGCACTCACTTACTTCAGAACACTTTTGCATCAGGCAGCACAGAACTAAGTGGATTTCTTCACACTGTTAGGAATTCAGAATAAAACAGAAGTGAGGACTCCACAGAGGTATTTGTAATGGCAGTTGAGGACCTTGCCCTCACAGCTACTATTTAGCAGAGCCATTTTGCAGGTAGGGCAGCCAAACTTTGTCCCAAGGTGCCAAAATATCAGGGACATAGGATAACTGAAGATAATGATTGTTAAAAACATATATTTTAAATTTGTCATATATACTTTTAATTGACTGTTTCATTCCTCTAGCAAGTGGTACTGATTATTAAGGAATCATATAACCTAAGAGGTGACTAGATGGCGTGTTCTCTGCAATCCAAAATGGACATACATCAAATAAGTATCCTCCCAGCCCTACCCTGTTCTTCTCTGTTTCATGGGCGCCATAGATATAGAATTGAAGCTGCACAGAATGCCAGTCTCCAGCCTTGGGACAATATCCTAGGATATCCCTCTACAGCTCTGATACTGGTGTCTATACTACTCCTCAATCCATGCACACACACACCAAAACTACACACGACTAATCTGAGGGTGGATTTAGTGCTACTTCCTCAAGTCACCAAAATTGGTGATTACAGCTCAGCTCCATTATTTAGTTCTTCCCAAGGGAGGATTATGGGATGAGCACTTGTGATAGAATGCTTATGAGCCAACTACTCATGACCCTACTGATTTCTGATGTGCCACAGCACGGGAACAAGGACTTTAAGTGCTTTATTGATAGATGCCAAAGAAAAGTAGTGTGGCAAAATGAAAGGATGTTGGACTTAGAATTAGGGGATCTTGGTTCAGATCCTGAAATTGACTTTTACTGGTTAAGTGACCTGAACATGGTTATGACACAGCTGTTCTGACTCAGTTTCCTCATCTATAAAATAGGTTCATGATACTTAATTTTCTTGCCTCTTCAGATTGTAGTAAGGAAAATGTTGCAGAAACCTTAACATGCTATAAAGATGTAATTGTTGTTATTCTCTCTGACCAACGAAATGTCAGAACCTGAAGGGACTATCTGGCCTAATCCCCTCATTTTAATGGAGGCTCAGAGAACAGATATTACTTGACCCAGGTGACACCTAATTAGAAGGAAGGTCATTACTAAATACCAGATTTCTTGTCTCTTAGTCCATGTCATTCCTAGGGTTCGGGAAAGAGGAGAAGACTTGGAATGTTTTCCAGAGTCATGGAATCCATGAGAGATAAAAGGCCATAGTTCTTGTGAACTCTGAATCATTGCATCAACCCCACAAATCTGTGTGGCATGTATCCTTGCACTCTCAGTTCAGAAGATTAGGGTCACAGAACATTGACTGAGGTGACTCAGAATAAACAGTGCCTTTACCTCCCATGAAATGTGGAGGTCTTCTTATCAAGCGATGAAGTATGGATTCGGCAAAAAAGGGTTACTCCTTTCAAGAATAGATTGCTGCTATCACTGACTGCTTCATTCAAATGTTTCTATTTTGTTTTATTTTGTCCCTACTAAATAATAATAGCTAGAATTTATATAGCACATTAACATTTGCAAAGTGTTCGTAAAATAACACATATCCACCTGGGTGGTACTGTCATTGTGATCCCCATATTTTGTTGCTGAATCATTTCAGTCGTGTCTGACTCTTTGTGACCTCATTTTGGGGTTTTCTTGATGAAGATACTGAAGTGGTTTGCCATTTCCTTCTCCAGCTCATTTTACAGATGAGAAAACTGAAGCAAAAAAGGTTAAGTGACTTGCCCAGAGGCACACAGCTAGTAAAGTGACTGAGGCAAGATTTGAACTCATAAAGATGAGTCTTCCTGATTCCAAGTCAATGTTCTATCCACTGTGTCATCTACCTACCCTACTTCCACTTTACAGAAGAAACTGAGTCAGGCAGAGGTTAAATGACTTGCCCAGGGTCCTTCAGCTTACAAATATATTTGAGGCCAAATTAGAATTCATGTCTTCCCAATTCCGGGTCTAGTACTCTATCCATTGCCTGACCTTGTTGCCTTAAAATAAGAAAGTTTCTTTAAAGTTGAGAAAGTAGAGGATTTCCCTGATAGGATTAGATATGTTGTTAATTCATATCTCATGGCTAATAAATTGGAAAGGCACCCTTTCATGTAAATGCTGCTTTTAAAGTAAATCAGAAAAAAAGAAATCAGAATCGAAAGGAACAAGGTGTAGGATCCTGGAATATATCAAAGAAGAGGAAAAATTCACAGAGAGATGAAACCTGCTCTTGGCTTCTCCCTTCTCCTTTCTGTTAAAAAAAAAGAAATCAAGTAACATACTTAAAATTTCATTCTTCTTTATAAGAATATTCATTATAATTCTGTTAGCAATGATTTTTCCTAGGTTTTCTGCTAGAGCTTAGAAATTTTAACTTCAGATAGCAGATTAGAGTACTGATGAGTTAAATGCTCTGGGGACTCTAGTTTTGAAATAAACTTCAATCAACAAGCGCTAATTGGGCACCTAATGTTTGCAAGGCCGTGTTCTACTTTCTGAAGACTCAAAGACAGCATAGTCCCTGTTCTCAAAGAAATTAAAAGTCTAATTGGAGAGAAGGAGAGGTTGAGAGGAGAAAGGACAAGTATGTAAATAACTAGAATACAATAACCACAAAGCACATTATAAAAGTATAATACAAATCTAGCTACTTTTGCTACTACTACAACTACTACCTCTATTTCTACTACTCTACTGCTATTATTATTGAGCGAATATAAGCCAGAGCAATATAACTGCAAAAGGAGAGGCCCAGGCAAAGAGTTTGGAGAATTTTTTGTAGGGAGAGAGATCTTTCACATGGGAGGGTAAGCAAGGCTTCATAGAAAAGTTGGGGCTTGAAGGGAGGGAATTCGGGCATTTGAGTTGATCCCTGAAAGGAGGGAAATTAGAAAGATATGTGATGATGTGGAAAAAGAGACTACTTCAGGCATGAGGACAGCACCAGCAAAGACACAAAAATAGGAGAGAGTATGAAAAGGAGAGTCAGAAAATAAGTAGTAGAGTTTGGTTAGAATTTGCAATACACAGAAATGAGACATGAAATAACGATGGACAAGTAGATTTGAGCCATACTGCAGAAGGCCCTCAAGTGGAACAATGAAATGAGAGTGAGTTTTGAGTGCCTGATGTGAGTTCAAATTCCAGCTCTGACATTTATTACCTGTGTGGCCCTGGTCAAGTCACTTAAACCCTTTCTGCTTCAGTTTCCTCAATTCAAAATGGCGATAATAGCATCTACTTTCCCAAGTTGTTGGGAGAATCAAATAAGATAATACTGTAGAGCACTTAAAACGATGCCCAACACACAGTGTTAAATAAATGCTTTTTGCCCTCCTTTCCCCCTTTATTGACTGTGTGACCACTTCTCTCTGGGATTCAGCTTTGTCTATAAAATGAGCATCTGTGTGTATGTAGGGTGGGTAGGGAGTCCTGGATGGCCTTTAAAGGTCCCTTCCATATCTACAACTCTGGTCCTAAAATCCTATCTGAAGTACAGTCTTAAAGAAGACATATTAGACCCTCCCTGCTTGAGATCAGAGATCAAAACTAGAACTAGTGGTCAAGTGATGCAGAAGGTATACTCAGGCTCAGTCCTTTCAGAGCTGCCCCAAAGGGAACGGGCTGACTTTGGGGGGTTGAGGGTGGGAAAGGGGACAGTGAGTTTCTCCTCACTTGAGGTCTTCAAGCAGAGGCTGGATACCCACTTCTCGAAGTGTCTGAGAGAATGCCACAGAAAGCATACCAGTTGAGGTAAGAATTGGACTAATTGTTCTTTGAGATCCCTTCCCACTCTGTGATTCAGGAGGATTTTGAGTCCCATGGTCAGTAGTATCTATCTGCCTCACTTGGTAGTCTATAGAGATTTGCTAAAGGTTTTGAATTAGAGGAGTGGCATCCCTAGAAACAATAATTCAAATAGCAATGTAGAAAATGTATCAGAGACAGGTAGAGTTGATAGAAAGCTATCACAAAACACAGCATGATATCCTATAGACTAACCTGAACATGAAATCAGAAGTCATTTGGGTTTGAATACTGACTCTGCCACTTTCTAATTGAGTGACTTTAACTGTTCTCCTAGTCTCTGTATCTGTAGCAATAAATCCAGGATATCTACGCTGTTCACCTAGCAGAATTGTTTTAAAAAGCTATTGATATGTGTATTATAGGAGTACAGTCAAGGAGAACTAAGAGTCTAAACTTGAGTAAGTGGAGTTAAAATAGAGAGACAGCATACAAGAAATATTTAAGGGCCTAAATCTGTGATTTCATGTGTATAAAAAGTCACATCAAGAAGTTCTCTCTGCCATTGCAGATCACTCTGCTAGCCAGGATGCTGAGAATTTAAATGACTTGCCCAGGATCATAGTGCTGGTGTGTCAGAGACAGGACTTGAACCCAGGTCTTCCATCTACCATGCCCTACTATCCTCATAAATATATTACGCAGTTAGAAATGACTGAGTTTTTCTGCTGTAGGCATACAGACATTTCTGTACCAGGTCAGGGCTTCTTTGATATGAAGGCTTCATATGAGATATAATATACAAGTAAATTCCATTTTCTGGCCTGACTGTAAATCACCTCATACACACTTGAATACTTCTAAAAATGCATGGCCTGCTTCATTAATACCAGAAGGTTTTCTTGGGAGTCATTACACATTTGTAGAAAAACAAGCATTTTGTGCAATTATGAAAAGTAGCTTCATACAATACATTACTGCAACAGAATGCATTTGTCAAGGGCATCTTATAAATCACTGTGCCTTCCTTAGGTTCCATATTTTGTCTCCAAAGTCCTTTCCTTGCCACATCTAAAACTGTCTACATTCCCACCTGCTCCTCAGCAAAAATGGAGAATGAATCTTCTCACCTTTAAGGAATCTCTCAAATTCTAAAGGGACCTGTCATCAGAAGGTGTACAGCAGCTTGTTTGATCCTGTATCTTCTCTCCCATCAGCAGTTAATTTCCTCAGTGAGAGCCTGTGCAGAACCACAGAATTTAAGTAGTAGGAGGGACATCAGAGGTCATGTAGACTGAACCTTTCGTACAAAATATACCAGTTTTTGCTTGATTGAAGATCTTGAGTTGGAGGATGATTTGTAACCTCCCAAGCCTGCCTATTCCATTTTGGGACAACAGTAAAGTGTTTTATTTTGTTTTTCCTGACATAAAACCAAAGTTTGTCTATCTGCAGGTTCCACACATTGCTTCCATTTTTGCCTTTGGGGGACAAGTCTCATGTGACATTCCTTAAATTATTCTTTTTTTGACAAAAAGTATTTTTCTTTTGACATCTGAATAAGTGTTGACTCCTGAAGACATAGCCTTTGTCATATGTAGAAAGAAAAAATATTCTTCTAGAACAGACACAAATGAATACACATGGAAAACATTTGCAGATCAGTAAAGGGAACAGAGAGAACCATGAAAAAGAATGTCCCATGCTTGTCTTTAAAATGCAATATACAGGCATAGAAATAACATAGTGTTGATATAGTGCTTCAAAGTTTTTTCAAAATGTTTTATACATTCTCTTCTTAAGTCATCTCAACATTTAAACACATTGAAAGCTGTCATTTGCTTTACCTTTTCCAACTTATTCATCAGCTTGTTTCACTGTTCCTTTCTCAGAAACAGATGCCATGCAAAAATTTTATAATATCCTTGTTTTTGACTGTGGTGGCCTGTTGGATCAGGGCAGCAGAGTCTGAAAAACGTTCAATATCATTTCCTTCAAGAATTAACTCATCTTTTGGGGCTTGAGAAACACTACAAGCAACACCCTATCTCATGTACACTCTTCGAATATATTTTTCACCCAAGAAATTTCCAATTTCAACAAATGAGCCATTCTCTCAAATAACAATATTGATGGGGAAGTAGTAGGCATGCATAGACCTCATCTTGTAATGAAAACCCACGGTAATGCCTAATGTTTTGTACATGACTCCAGACTGTGCACACATTTGCAAGTTCTTTTCCATTTCCCCACCACTTGTCCACCTAGAGCCTTTTTTCTTCCTTCCAAGGAGACTGAGCTCAACATTGATAGGTTTGAAATATCAACGAAGGATGCCTCTGGGCCCCTTCACAATAACTGTCTGACCCTTAAGAGAGATGTCAATATTTTCTGGGATATCAACGGTCTGGTTGCTCAGAATGGTCTTCATTCTAATAGCGAATGGGACAAAGTTCAAATATTCTTTATATATCATGCTGTCTCTAACATCCTAAGCCCACAGTTATAGAATCAACCAGCCAGTCAAAAATTACTTATCAGGAAACTACCATGTTCCAGGCATTGTTTGAGGTACCAGAAATTCAAATATAGCCCCTGCCCTCCAGAAGCTTATATTCTATTGGCAGAAACAACATGTACACGTATAGGTTAATACACAAAATACATGCAAGGTAATTTCATTTGGAGTCTGGGAGAGGCATTAACAGCTGACAGAAATCTGAAAAGACTTTATGTAGGCGGTGACAGTGACAGGCGGGGAGGAGGTTTGGGGGGGGCATCCGCTCCCCTACCCCGACCGCATCGTCCCCCTCCCCGGCCCCCTCCAGGAGGATCGGGGCGCCATCTGGCCCCATGCGTGGTCCCCAACGTCTTGGACCAGTCTGAGAAAGCAGTTCCACAAAGCTAGTCAGAAAACAGAAGTAACCAGGAAAGCAGTTGTAGAGCTTCTTACAAAATGCACCGAGTATCTTCAGCCAAATCCAGAGTGAAGCTAGGAATGCAGAATACTATGTCCAAGCTCACAGGGCAAAAGGGAACCTCAGGATACCCACAGCCTGAAGGGTTATTAGGACAGTCTATGCTGTGATGTGGGACAGAGTTTGGAGAAGACTCAGTGTTTGGCCAAGCATTGTTGGATATTGGTGAATCAGTGAAGTTGATGGCTGAAGTGAAAGACTCTCTTGATATCAATGTGAAACAAAACTTTATTGATCCACTGCAGTTATTACAAGAGAAAGATCTAAAAGATACTGGGTATCACTTGAAAAAGCTGGAAGGCCGTTGTTTGGACTATGATTATAAAAAGAGACAAACTTCTAGGATATCAGGTGAAGAATTAGGAAAAGCAGTAAAAAAAATTTGAAGAGTCAAAGGAGTTGGCTAGAAAAGGCATGCTGAATTTATTAGAAAATGATATCAAGCAAGTTAGCCAATTGCCAGTGTTCACAGAAGCCATGAGAGACTACCACAAACAGTCCGCCGACATTTTCCCAGAGCTGCTTAGGAAGTAACAGCACGGAATACATATATACGTATATACACGTATATATATATATATATATATATATATATATATATATATATATATATATATATACGTGTATATACGTATATATGTATTCCGTGCTGTTACTTCCTAAGCAGCTCTGGGAAAATGTCGGCGGACTGT
>CM053769.1:279239935-279288944 GCA_028658325.1 Potorous gilbertii | reverse complement strand
TATATATATATATATATATATATATATATATATATATATATATATATATATATATATATCAACTACTTTCTTTAATTATAATTACAAGCCAAAGACTACATCCAAGACTTCTAGTGCTGACAATGAGACCAAATTTCATTCCATTCTCCAAAAGAGTCAGGTCCTTCACTTCTCCTGAATCATCCATGCTGTCATGCTATCTTTGATTTTGTTCCTGAAAGCGAAGGAGAACTTGGATTTAAAGAAGCGGACGTCATTACACTGGCCAGTCAAATAGATGAAAACTGGTATGAAGGAATATTCCAGGGACAATCTGGACTCTTCCCCATTAATGATGTCTCTGTGCTAGTGCCTTTGCTTATTAGGTTTGTCATTCCAGCTGTGGACCTCAGTTTGTGACTGAAATGATTTCACCAAAGTGTTCTCTCAGTGTGGCATTCTGTGAAAAGTCTTGATATTGACCGACCAAATGACTTTTTGTATGTGTGTTCTCTTTTTAATGAGTTTTGTATTTCATTTGTATAAATATTTTACCTTTTTTGGCCACTTGGAAATGCAATTTTGATTTATGGCTTTGTCTCTTTGAGATCACTGGTTAGATATGTATGGATTCTGGCTTTTTATTTTTTAATTATATCCACTGCAGAAATTTTTGGATGGTTTTTATTGTCTGTTAGATGCAATGACTCTTAAAAACATAAGATATAAAGCTAAAAAAAACCAATATCTCTGTTACTGAGTTAAATAATAAGTTACTGAGATAATTGAGTCACAATATAACTTATCTGTTAACAGCCTAATAAATATTGCTCATTCTGTGTAGTCAAAAGTCAAAATTTGGTGTCCTTAGTAGTAAGATGGTTTTGTACAGAATACAATCCTCAGGTTGTAGCCTATTCTAACTTACTGAGGCTAATCCAGATTAATAAATATTAGAGAAAACAGTAAAAAAAGAAATATTCAAGTTGGGACTCTTGGATATGCTTTTTGCTGCCTTGATGAGAAAGGAATATATTTAAAATTGTGTCAAGGAAGAAATATTGCATAATCAGTGAAAGCAACACACCCCTAGATCAAGAGTTTGAATTCTTCACCCTGCTGGGCTACTTTCTGGTTATGTGGTCTTGAACAAATTAACTCCTTACTTTCTAGTTTCCATGTTATTAAAATGGGTGTGAGGGAGGGACAGCTGGATTAAATGATGTATAGGGTCTTTTCCAACTCTAATATTCTTAGATTCTGTGTTTCAGACTTGTCTTCTCCTTTGCTTGGTAAGCTGGAGCAAAGAACCCTAGGGAAGGCAAAAATAAGTTACCTGAGAGGCAGCCTGAAGCTGAAAACTCTGGTACTCTCACATTTAAGGAGCTGTTCCCCAGGTGACCAAGGCAGAATGACCCAAGGCTCAACACCCCTCTGGTGGTATTTCACTAGGGTCAGAGAACACAGGGAGAGCTCTTCCTTGATTCCATCTTCTGCTCCAATGGATTGCTATGAGAAGCCCATAAGTGACTATTGCAGAACAAAGCTTTATTAAGCCTCACAGAAGAAAGGATCCTCCTCCTCTTCTCCCCACTTACACACAGAGTCAAGATTTATTCATCCTTTAGATATATTTATTTATTCTTCTCCTCAGAAAAGAGCCAGCAGGAAAAACAGCTACTTGTGCATTCTATTTTATCAGAAAAGAAAGCAAGACAGATTGGAAGAGAGCAAACGCATCACTATTTATCCATTAATTGTAGAGTAAGGGAGAGAACAGAGGCAATGGGTAAATGCAGACCCACTAAAAAGAGTATAATGACTCTTCTCTGCCAATAGACTTTTTTTTTCCAAGATAGGGCAAGAAATCCCTTATTTAATTCTCAGCTTCTGCAAATGCAGAAAAGCAGTGAGGTACAAGAGCAACATCTTTGGAATGAATGTGGGAAGACAGAAGTCTAATCCCTGTTCTACCACTAAACACAATAGATGTCCTCCCTAAAAAATGAGGGACTGGAACAGATGATCTCTAAAACTCTTAAATTCCTTGTTTTCAAACACCTTCCAGCTCCAATAATGTGGAGATCAGATGAAGCCTGTACCTAAGGCTTTCTGGAGGGAGGAAAGGAGAGAGGGAGGGAGGGAGAAGGACAGAGAGAGAGAGAGAGAGAGTCTTTTCCAAGGAGGGAGGGAGGGAAGGAGGGAGGGAGAGGGAGAGAGATAAAGACAGAGACAGAAAGACAGTTTGTGCAAGGGAGGCACATAGTCCAAATTCATCAGAGCAGGGAAAATTTACTGGTAGTAAGAGAAAGAGAAGACAGTTACAACATTGAGAGGGTTGGGAGATAGGTATTTTTCCTTCATCCAAGACTTGGAGCAGAGACACTGCTTTTCATTAGGGACAACTCCTAGTTTCTTAGAGTACAGAGAAAAGAGGTTCAGACTTTCTTCCCCTCATCCCCCCATATTCCAGATTCTTAGGAAGAGAGAAGTAGAAACAGCTTTCTGAAGGCTCAGCTGAATAACCAAAGGGTTGTTTTCCTTCTCTGCCTAGAAAATAAATTCCTTCATCCATAAAACAGGGATTGTAACAGCTACAATTTGTACAATTGTTTGAGAATTACAAAAAACTTTTCAAGTCTTATTTAATCTAAACCCCACAAAAACCTTGTAAGATAGATATATGCTTTTACATTTTACAGATGATGAAACTGAGCCTGAGAGAAGTTAGCTTCCCAGGATCACATAGCTAGCAAATGTCTGAAGCAGAATTTAAACAATCATTCCTAGCAAATTCATCCCTCTATCCCCTACACCACCTAGCTGTGTCTAATAATAACTATTGTACCCATCTCCCAACATTGCTGATGTTCAAATGGTATATCGTATGTAAAATGTTTTGCAAAATGTAAAGCATGATGCAAATGTGAATGACTGTTATTAGTATTAGACATGAAGCTGTCATCCAGATGGGGAGATTACCTAGGAACTATCCCCACTGTGGAGATTGTTATAGCTGGAGAGGAATGTAGACTATAGAGCTGAAAGGGTCCTTCTCTCACACACACACACACACACACACACACACACACTCACATAACATTGCAGGTAGAAATCTCATATTCCATAGGGACCAAAAATAAAATAATTGAATGAAAACTAGTGGGGTTTTTTGACTTGCCTGCTCCCACCACCACATTTTAGCCTTACTACTTCCTCCAGGGCCTTTTGATCTCTGAAGGCCCACATGATTTCCGAGGACAACTGTTTCTCTAGGGAAAACTGCCTGTCTGCCTAGGCACAAGCAGCAGGTCCGCTGTCCTGGGCTCGCAGCTCCATCAGAGGGACAAGCTAGAAGAAATGCCAGGGGAGAGGACCCTATCTCCTACGCATTACAATCAGGCACTTTTCAATTTCAACTCAGTCTCAGATCTTAGGATGGCAAGACAAGGACGATGGGGCTAATTCTCCCTATTCTTCCACTCACAAGAGAGAATTGTCCTACTACATCCTAATGCAGAGCACTTCCAAAATAATACAGATGTTTCCCATGCATTTTGTTTACCTAGCATCCCCATCAGAAATATATATTATGGGCTTGGTGTGGTAGAAATTGTTGCAACTGCCATAAGATAGATAAAGAAGGAAAAGTGTAAGCTGGTTTTACTTTATTAGCTATAAAGCTTGGTTTCCGCAGCTATCAGAGAACAGACCAGACGCTGATAAAAATAAGGTTGCTCACTCTTTGGTGGAAGTATTTTTCATATGAGAATAGTGCCACCTAGTGGTCAATTCCATTTACAGTCAGTTTTGTTAACAATTGTGTAGACATGCCTGGGAGTCGCAAACTTCTTCTGTCGCATATTTCAGTACCATGACTCAGACTTCCAGAGCATGAAGGCACCTTAGACTTTGTCTAGTCCAAGTGCATCACTTTACCAAGGAAAAGAATGAGTCTCAAAAAAAAAAACTTGTCCAGGGTCACAGTGCTAGGTAGTAGTAAGTAGTCAATTCTGTGGTCTCTGATCTAGTGTTTGTTTGGCTCAGTTGGGTTGTTGATATTGTCATTATTAAAATCAAATAATAGCAGGCTGTAAGTCTATTTCTGGCATAGGAATAGGGGCTGGATCTGGGATCTCATGGATGTAGGGAATTTCCAGATGAGGAAATACTTTTTAACCAATGTAGGTTGGCACTCAATACGCAACTTCTAATTTTAGAGAGTTGTCCAGCTTGCTGAGTTGAAGGAAGTTTCACAGAGTCACATAGGCAGTATATGTCAGAGGTAGGTATTGAGGCCAGGCCTTCCTGGTTTCAAGGCCAGCTTTTTATCCACTGAACTACGACTAACCCAATTTAGCATTTCCTGAGTGACAGAAAACATTTCATGGTAGATAAAGGCAAGAAGAGCTGGGTTCAAATATAGCTCCAGGAGACAAATAATGAAGTAGACTCTCACAAAGATTGCCCCTCTACCTCCTAACATAGAAGTTTTAAATTCAGACTACAAAATAATTTCAAAAAAAATTCCGACACAATCAATGTGGGAATCTTTTTTACTTGACTATGCATATTTGTTAACAAAGGCTTTCTTTTTCTATTCTTTTTTCACCTAATGATAGAATATAGTAAAGAGAGGAAATATGTATTTTGATCATTGAAGAAAATACAAGAAAATTTAAAAGAAAAAGACTTGGGTTCAAGTCTCATATCTTGCAAATTATCATTTGTATGACCCTGGGAAAAGCACTACTTCTTAGCCCCTAAGTAACTGAATAGACTATAATTCACATATGAGTTGAAAATCTGAATTGGTAGGAGTTTCTACACTGGAAATTTTCCCCAAACCAATGCAATTATAGGGCCAGACTCCCCAGAAGATACAGATGTAGACACATAAATTCTATAGTTTATAAAATGTTTTTCCTCCAACTTGTCTATAATATAGGCAGTATAAGTATATATTCCCATGTTACAGAAGAAGGAACTGAGACCAAGAAAAGTGAAGTGACTTTGTCTAAGTCATACAGTTAATGAGTATCTGAGCCAAACGTGCATAGGTATGCTAGACTTGAGCCCATATTCAATGCTCTTTTGAGCCCCTACTCATATTTCTCCCTCTCCCTTTGTAGAGTAAAAGTAATTTTAAGAATCTGGTATCCCAGTCACACAGTCTTGCAACCAATATCAGTCTGTCACCAAAGCCTGATGATTTCATCTGCTGGTTAGTCACTAAGCATTCATTAAGGGCCAGGCACCCTGCTAAATGCTGAGGATACAAAAAGTGGCAAAAGGTAGCCCTTTCCTTCATGGAGTTCATAACATAATGGGACAGATAACAAACAGATATGTGTGTGCATGTATATTGTGCATAGGCATACATATGTGTGTATATACATGTATACATATATATGTATACACATATACATACATACAAGCTATATACAGGATAAATAAGAAATAATTAAAAATGGAAAAGGACTGAAATTAAGAGAATCTCAAAAAGGGTAACTATAGAAGATGGGAATTTTAGATGGGACTTAAAGGAAGCTGGGAGACAAAGGTGAAGAAAGTGTCATTCCAAGTGTAAGGTATCCCCAAGTAAGAAAAAATGCTAAATTCTATCTCCTACAAGAAACTTTTCCCAACTCCTCTTAATTCTCCAAGATAGAGTATCTTATTTGTTGAACAGCAAGGAATATATTATCCCTAACATGAAGAAAATAAGTGAAGGGGAAAAGGTGTAAGAAGACTGAAAAGGGTAAGGAGAGGTGTAGGTTATGAAGGCCTTGGACTGTCGCGGCACTCTCATGAGTTCAAGTGCATTACCATCCCTTTGCTGATGATTCAGGTCTATATATCCTGCCCTTAGCTCTCTACTGACCTTGAACCTCATATCTCCAACTGCCTTTCATTTATCTTAAAATCAGTTTGTCGAAAACAGAACTCAACTTTCCCCCTAAATCTTGTAATGAGGGCCTCCTTTCTATTTCTCCTCCAAGGTACTTCATCTTATGACTGTGTGTTTTCACTGACTGCCCCCTATGCCTGGAATCCTCTTCCTCCTTACATAACTCTTGGCTTCCCTAACTTTCTCCAAATCTTGGCTAAAATCTCAACTTCTGTAGGACGCCTTCTACATGCCTCTTAATGCTAGTGCCTTTGCTTTGAGATTGTCTTCCATTTATTCTGTCTATAAGTTGTGTGTACATAGCTGCTTGCAAGTTGTCTTCCCAGTTTGATTGTGACTTACTTAAGGGAATCAGGAAAACCTCATGTAAGAGAAGGTGGTATTTTAGTTAAGTTTTAAAGGTAACCCTGAAACTGTGACTCCAATTAGGCCCCTGCCTAAGGGCTTCTCTAGACCCTCCTAGCTTGAGAGATTATCAATAGTAACTGCTGCTGTTTCTCACCCAGCTTGATGTCTTTCTTTTTCTTGACCTCGTTAAAGGGGCCATGCCCTGGCTACTTCTTAAACAGCCCAATTCAACGAATAGGCATTGCCTCACCTTAAGTGAGTACCTGCAAAGACCTTGGCCTAAAAGGCCCAAGGTCTCCCAGTGCATCCTGGGTCATCTCCAGTCATCCTGAGGAATATCTGGTCACTGGATTCAGATGGCTCTGGAGGAGAAGTGAGGCTGGTGACCTGCACAGTCCTCACTCACTCAAACAAAGTCAAGTGCAAGTTATGTCATCATATCTCTGATTGCATGGTCTTCTTTGGCAACGAAGGACTAATACTTAAGGGCAGCATCTCTTCTGGTCTTTCTTTGTCTCCGCAGAACTTAGCATAGTGCCTGCTACATGGGTGATGCTTAATAAATTTATTTTGACTTAATATTAGTTTTACTTCTTATAGACTAGACCTTCAATGCAACCACCAATAGCAAGATCTTTATGCACAAGATCATGGGCCACTGAGAGCCAACCTGGTCATGGGATTAGGACTCTCGCACTTATTATTTAAATGACCTTTGAATAAATGACATTCTTTGTGGGCCTCAGTTTCCTCAGCTCAAAAACGGGGACAATAAGCCTCTTGCCACTTATATAGCAGTGATGTTTCAAGAAAAGTTTTTTGGACACCTTAACTTGTTATGTTAATAGGAGTTATTTAAAGGCCAATCATTGTCATGGCATCATACTATATCACAGGGAAGAAAAAGAGGGGAGTGGATCTAAAGACCTCTAAGATCTCTTATAGCTCTAATTCTATAAATGCAATTATATTATCAAGATTTTCTTCCTGGCTTCTTCTGCCCATTGCCTAGAACTAGCAGAGAGAGAGAGAGAGAGAGAGAGAGAGGGAGAAAAAGAGGGGGCAAAAGGGAAAATTGGGGAGAGAGAGTTGGGGAGAGAGGTGGGGAGAGACAGGGAGAAGTGGGGAGAGGGAGAGGAGAGAGAAGAGGAAAGAAAGAGACAGGGAGAAGTGGGGAGAGGGAGAGGAGAGAGAAGAGGAAAGAAAGAAAGAAAGAAAGAAAGAAAGAAAGGGAGGAAGGAAGGAAGGAAGGAAGGAAGGAAGGAAGGAAGAAAGAAAGAAAGAAAGAAAGAAAGAAAGAAAGAAAGAAAGAAAGAAAGAAAGAAAAAACAGGTTTCAACTTACTGCTCTCCAGATCCATGATGAACAAAATTAATTTCCTTCTCGCCCAAATCCTGCCCTCAATGAACAACCCACCGAGTGCCTCAGCTGGAACAGTCTATTTCTTCTGGTTTTATTTGGCTAAAAATAAAATCCATGGACCTGACTGCCCTTCAAACAAAGGGCTTGGCATGGCACTAGACCTGGAGAATGTTCAGAGAAAGATGTAATAGCAGCACTACAGAGGAAAGGTCACTGGACATGCACAGCACCCAAATAAATGGACACTTTTAGATAGATCGGGTGAAGGTACAGCTGATGCAAAAATCCCCTGTAGCTGGCTGGCTACAGTAGAGAAGAAAAGCACCTTTGAATAATAAGCCTTCAATATTTAAGTTGGGCTTTTCAAAAGAAATTCACTAAGTACTTTCCTGAGGTTTCTTAAGCCCTTTCTGCATCCCTGTAAAGGTATGGTGACATTTTACAGGTAACATAAGAGACCAGAAGAGCTTAAGGATCTTTGTTCATAGCCAGAGTTAGTTCAAAAAAATATTCTAGATTTTGGGAGACCCAAGACATAGCCTTTTTTTAAGGTTAATAACCATTCTTTATCCTCCTGCCAACAGTTCTCTCTTCTATGGTATTTTATACCTTTAAAAATGCTTTCTTCATCAACAACCCTCTGGGAAAGAGAGCATATAAATAGTATCATCCTCATTTAAAAATAAAAAAATTGAGACTAAAAGAAGTTGACACGTGCCCAAGTCCACAGAGCTTTTATTATTGTTCATTCATTTCCAGTAGCATATGAGTGTGACTTTTTTGGTGTTTTCTTGACAAAGATATAGGAGTAATTTGTCATTTCCTTCTCCATCCCCTTTTATAGATGAAGAAATTGAGGCAAACAGTGCTACAGACTTGCCCAAGGTCACACAGTAAGTGTCTGAGGATGGATTTGAATTCAGGAAACTCAGGTGTTACTGACTCGAGGCCTGGCACTCTAGGCGCTGCACTACTAGCTGCCCTTAAAAATAAGGAAACTGAATTCCAGAGGTGGCACTTGCCTAAGGCCTCAGAACTAATAAGTAGCAAAGCCAGATTTTGAATCCAGTTCTTCTGACTCCAAATCCAGTTCTCACTCCAACACACCCACCTCTCTCCTTTTCTTCTGGGTGTTCCCTAGTGCAAAGGGGCCTTTCTTCTGCCAGCCAAGTTCCTTCAAATATTATATCCCAGGGCAAGCCATGAGCAAATCTTTGTTTAGGACAAATTTATTTTATTTTCAATTTACAGAAAAACATTTTCAAAACAGTACAATAAAAAAGATGATTGAACATGAAACTATGAATCTACCACGTGCAACTTGCTATTCTCTCCAAATATATAATAAAGTTACCAAGTTTTTTTTCCTTTTTTCTCTTCTCCCCTGCTTCAACCTAAAGATGGTACCATCAGTCGTAAATAAGTGCGTGTGTGTGTTTTTATCAGTGTGTGTGTACACGCACGTGGGCACATATATACAAGTGTAAATTTATTCTATACGTACTTCTATTTATCAGTCTTTCTCTGGATGCAGAATCTTATAAGGAGGGTATGGTATCATTTCAGGGAAAAGTGGAAAAGTGATCCTAGAAATTACCTTCCCTACCTAAAATTGCACCTCCAAAGATTTATTCCTTTGGCCTATTGTTATATTCCTCTTGAAACTGTAACATGCTTAGTCATTTGGGTCATCCATATTCCGTTGTAATTAAGTTGACCAGAGATCTTTCTTTCCTGAGACCATATTTTGACAGGGAAAACTGAGAGAAAGAAGATGAGTGGTCAGAATACAAAGTGAGAGGGAAGGAAGGACAACACAATCCACTTGAGGGCAGATATTGACAAGAATAGTGCCTCAGATATTGTAGGCATTTAACCATCAGTCATTTAGCCAGTTATTGAAAGAGGATGCAACTAATGACATTGTAAGCTCCCTTAAGGGCAGGAATTGAATTTCACCTATTTTTGTATGCCTAGAACCCCAGGGTTTAGCACATTGCCAATCAAATGAGAAGTGCTTCATAGATACTTATTGCATTGAAATGGGGAGTGGAAAATATACTTGAAGATACCAAATATAATTTTTATTTCTGTTTTATAATTTATCTCAGAACTGGCCCAATCTAGAGTCCAATGGCTCTGTAATAGTCATATAATCTAGAATTGATGGTGACCATTTAATTTAGCCCCTTCATTTTTCAGGTTAGGATAATGGGGTCAAGAAGATGAAACAGTCCAAAGCCGTACAGGGAATAAGTGACAGAACCATCTCCAACAGTATAAAAATAATGGCAAAGGCACAGAGTCTGCTGACCTACCCTGAGAAAATTGTCAGAAGGTGAATCATCAACCATCCCTGACTCATGATCTCCTTTACCTCAGTTCTGACCACCAGAATTTCCCATTTCCCAGTAGCTATTTGGGTTTACATTTTATATCTCTAAGAAATCCCATGCTCAAATGCAAGGAAGAGGTAACCCATTCCTGGCTGACTTTAATTCCTTTTGGCCTCATTTTCCCCATCTATAGAATGAAGGGAGGATGGGTTAAATGATCTGTAAGGTACCTTCTAGTTTTAAATCCTATGCTACCATCCACTGTGACATTTGGGGCAAATGTTTATGGGAAGAGGCAGCATGGAATAGATCAGGAAAGCCTCACTCAGTCATATTCTCACTACATGTTCCTGGGTAAGTAACTTAAACTCTAAGTGCCCCCAAACAGGTGTCTAGATCTATAGGGTACAGACCTATGGCAGAGAAGGTTATATGTACATGAACTAACCTGACAAGAAAAGAATGTTTACCAGATGAACTAGGAGAGAGCGTGGAAACAAGTATATCATAGTGATTAGAGCTAGAAAAGAACCTTAGAACCCATGTAGAACCCAAGTCTTCTGACTTCCAGACCACAAGTTGGTTTTTTTTACCTCTGTATCCCTAGAGTTTAGCACAGTGACTAATATATAGTAGGCCTTTAATAAATTCCATTTGATTGACATATATGCTACCTGTTGAGGGGTAATGACTTCATAGATTTCTCACTGGAGGAGGGCTTAAAGGCCATCTAGTTTAACCTGCTCATTTTATCCATGAAAAACATTGAGGCAAGAAAGATTATATTACTTATCCAAGATCACATAGCATCAGAGGCAGAATTTGAATCCAGCTCCTCATGTGGTTCAAACCTGATACATTTTATAGGGAGAGAATACGGAGAAAAGGAGAGAGACACAGACAGAGATAAAGACATAGAAAGACAGTGAGAATAATGATATAAACCTGAAATTAGAATCGATAGGGAACTCTGAATAGGAGGAAAGAGGAAGCCAAGGCAAACATATTCTCCTTCCCAGAATGAACTAGGGCTAATGCTGCCCAACAAATATGCCACATACTTTAGAGGGTCTCTCTCTCTCTCTCTCTCTCTCTGTGTCTCTCTGTCACACACACACGCACACACACACACACACACACACACACACATTTTTCTATATGCTTTGCCCTTACATCCAAACATCTGCATTCAGGTGCACACTAGCACTGAGAACTCTGCTCCAGACCTAATAACTGTGAACCAACCATTGTAGAAACTCCTTCCAAAGTATAGGCATTGCTTCTTTAGTGTCCCTGTGAAAGTTATTGAGAACAAAGGAATCTCACCCAGTGACCCGCTTCTCCTGGTGCTTGAAGCACTCACAATAATATCACGTACTGCTCCAAAGTCCTCAGAAACTAGAGTGCTGGCACTTGCTTCATTGTTTTTCATACAATTTGAGCGCTTACCTCCACTACAGTCTCCCAAGTCTTCACCCAAGAGTAGACGTGACTCTGGATTCTCAGTGCTTGTATCAGGGGATCAAAAGTTCCGCTAGCCCTTACTAAGTAATAAAAGCTTTAGGTAAGGACTGTATATCTGTAATCTGAAGGGCAGCCTAGGTCAGTGTACAGAAGCTCATCACCAGTGCATTGGTCATTAGAGCAGGTACTGGAAGGGGTGGGGAGGGAAAAACAGCAACTCATGAAGACCATCTGTTGAAAGGACACAAGACTCAGTAAAAGCTGGACTTCCGGACCTGGAGTCAGGAAGAAGAGGTCTAATCCAGTTTCAGACAACTTAGTAACTGTGTGACCTTGGGTAAATCACTTAATCTTTCAATCTCAGTTTCTCCATCTGCAAAATTAGGACAATAACAGCACCTACTTCCCAAGGTTGTCATGGGGATCAAATGAGATAGCACTTATAAAATGATTTGCGAACCTTAAAATGTTATATAAATGCTACCTATTGTTAAATAAATCCCAGACCTAATATTCACTAGCTGTATGACCTTGGGCAAATCATCTGACTTGGAAGAGTGTGTAGGGCACTGAAGTCAGAAGGTCCTGGATTCAAATCCTCCCTCTGACAACGATTAGCTATGTAACCCTGGTCAAGTCAATTACCTTCTCTGAGCCTCAATTTCCTCAGCTACAAAATAAGAGGGTTGGACTTCATATCTTCTAAGATCCCTTCTAGATCTAAATTCATGATCCTATGACTTCCTCTTTATTTATGAAGTAGGAATACTGGGTATTCAATTTTTAAAAGCATTTGAAAACAAATACTTATTAAGTACCTCCTATATTCCAGGCACTATTCCAGGTACAAGGAATTTAAAAACAGAAAAACACCTGGCTTCAAGAAGCTTATTCAGGACAAATACAGAAAACTAAATACAAAGTATGTACAGGGTTAAGACTGTGATGAATGAAAAACCCGAGACAGAATTTCTGAGTAATTAATAATCAATTTATTAATTATGCTAGCTAATAATAAATTGCCAAACACAAAGTCATGGAGGCACTGAATGTTTTAAATACTTTTGAAAAAGGGGATGCCCCTGAGACGTGAAAATAAACCATAATTGAAGTGGGCTAAAAATTTTGAGCTTCTCTTGCTGAGAACAGGGTTCCGTCCTGAAACTCATCTGTCCCTAGCAATCTGGACAGAGGAATCCACCTCTACCTAGACCACTCTGGTTGATTTTCTTCTTCATGAGTTGGGTCACCCTAAAATTCAGTAGAGGGTACAAGGGCATAAGCTCATTGTTTGGGGGCAGAAATTCACATAGATTAGATTCTGCTTACATTCTAAATAGAAGTAAGATCTCCTAGTTAGGTGGGGTCCTGCCCAAGATGGAGGAGCCTTGTCCTTCAGAGACTGGCTGACTGACTACAGGGACTGGTCAATTGAATGAGGAAATTTTAAAAAAAAAAAGAAAGAAAGAAAGGTCCAGATCCCAATTTAATAGTTGGTTGTTACTATAATAGAAACATTATTTCCCTCAAGCTCAACAGTTTAGACTTAGCAACTGATCGACACAATGACCAATCGCAATTGCAAAGGACTCCTGATGACATCTGCTACCAATCTCCTGGTAGAGAGATCACAAATTCAGAGCAGATGGAGGAATTTCCTTTCCCTTTCCTTGTTCTTCCTCCTCCTCCTCCTCTTCATCTCCTTCTCCCTTTCCTTTTCCCTCTCATCTAATGTGGAAATTTGTTTTGCTTGACTATATATTTGTTTGATTTTCTTGTCTTCTCAATGGGTAGAGGAGAGGTGAAGGGGAGAGGATTTGGAACTGATTTTTTTATTTAAAATTTTAAAAGAGAAAAACAAAAATAATTTCAGACTCTGCGAGTATTTTAGCAGCTGCGGAATTAGAAAGAGGAAGGAAGGGAGCATCTGAATAGGTTTCTTATAGGATGTGACCTTGAATGGCGCTTGAAGGAAACTAGGAATTCCATTATTCTGAGATAACAAAAGAATATATTTTAATCATGAGGAAAGGCTTGTTCAAAATCATGGAGGCAGAACTGGGAGTATTGTGGATGGGGAACAGCAAACAGGCTGGTTCAGGTAGAACATAAAGTACCTGAAGGAGAATAATGTACCATGAACTTGGAAAGGAGGTTGAAGTCAGATTGTGAAGGGCTTTAAAAGTCAAAAGAGTTTATATTTTATCCTAGAGGCAGGAGTGAGCTGCAGTAGGTTCTTTAGACCTGTGCTTTAGAAATCATTTCGGTAGTCTTATCTGGAAGAGAAGAGACAAGGAACCCATTTGGGAATCTACTTCATTGGTCAAAGAGAGAGATGCTGAATCTAAATTAGAATGGTCGTTATATGAGTGGCGTGGAAGAGACAGATGGGTGATACCTTGTAGAGGTAGATTAGACCAGAACTGACAGCTAATTTAATGTGAAGTTTGAGGGGAAAAGTAGAGGCCAGAGTGGCTAGAAAAATAGTAGTTTTCTCAGTAGAAATACAAAAGTATGTAAGAAAAGAGGATCTGAGGGGAAAGATCATGAGTTCTGTTTTGGACCTGAAGAATTTGAGATATGGGATATCAAGCAGTTGGAACCTTTATCACAGATTTATCATGAGAGATACATTTTGCAAACCTTAAAATGTTGAATAAAGATGAGACATGATTATGATTATATATTATAAATATTTTAATCATGAGGAAATGATTTTTATTTTCTATTAGGTCTGTAAAGAGGTTGCAAATTTTGTTGGTGGGGGAACTAACCACAATGTGGAAATCTGTTCTCCTAAAGCACTGAAACCTTAACTGCATAGACTTGTTTTTAAAATGGTGTGAATAAGGTGAATTTTAGTGAAAGGAAGGTGGATTTTAGTGTGTGTAAAGTGAATTTCTGTTATTATTTCTTAGAGTGCAGTTTCCCAGGACCCATAACCATAACAATCTCCTGTTCCCTGGTACTAGAGAGAAGTTCCCACAGTTATGGTTCAAAACATCTCCACCACGTTGCACAGTTCTATAATGGTAAATAATAGAAACATCCACTGTGGCTGTGCAATGAGATACAGGGGTGAAGTGATGTAAACTTGTGAGGTTATTACCGGCAGTATGCCTTTTCTGTTGGCCTATAAAGCAGGTGGTTACTAGATGGTGAACGGCGAACGCTTAAGGTTGAATGCACAAATGTTGTATGTACCTCAACTGGCCCCCATTGAGGCTTGAGGGGATTTAGGGGAAGCACAATTTGTGCTTGTCTTGATTGACCCCATCGAGATATAGGGGTAGTTGCCCCCTCTTCTCGCCGGACCCTTCGAGATGAGTGATTAGGGAATGGTTAGGAGTTACGCTCCCATTATCAACAATCTTCTGAGAAAACTACGCTAGAATAAAGTAAGATTATTAACCACTTCTTAATATCTTTCCTTTCTGACCAAATCAAGTGGACCTGTGCTCGCAGCCCTCCTGTGTGCAAATGGACATGATTGTAATAAGAACTTGGAGAATTGTTCATGTCTTTAAGTCTTTTACTAAAGTTAAAAACTTTATTAGGGATAAAAAACTAGACGTGGAGGCCACTGAATTTAGAACCAGAAGGGACCTTATAAGTCATTTAGTCTCAGCTCCTTAGTTTAAATATAAGAAAACTGAGACCCAGAGAGGCCACACCACTAGTAAATAGAAAAGCCTGGATTCACATAGGGGCCCTTACATCTACTGCAGTTGGTTGGAGGTCACTGAAGCCCTTTCTTCTCAGCACACCTGGTAGCACCATACCAACTATAAAAAAAAATAGTGAATTTCTAAAAAGTTTCTCTGAGGCTAGTCCTTCCTTCCTTCTCTAAACCCTTATTCTCTGTCCCATGCTAAAGAGACTAACTAATTTTGTTACTGAACTATCCCTTGGCCTCTTCTGTCTTCCAAGTAGAACATCAAGCTCCCAGAACTCCTACTTCTTTTTCAGTCTCTTATTGCACTGCTGACCATATCTTTTTATACTTCATATTGGTCTCATATTGGTATTGTTAGGCTAAGTTCCAAAGGTGGGGACTTCTCATGTCTCCTATACTTAGAGAGTTAGATGTCTCCCAGTAATTAGATAAGTACTTGTTGACTGATGTCTAGAAGAGGGAGGGATATTTAGGTTGCATGATTTTATTTTTTTAATTAATTTATTTGTTTTTAGTTTTCTACAATCACTTCCACAAGTCTTACATTTTCTACCCTTTCCTCCCCCTTCCCTTCCCAAGACGGCATGCAATCTTACATGGATGCTACACATATATTCTTATTCACCACATTTTCACATTAGTCATGCACAGTTTTAAAGAGTCATTTAGTATGGGACAAGAGCCAACTATGAGTTCTGGGAATGGAAAAGGTGAGGGCCTGGGGGATCCTTTCTATGTAAGGGGGCAGGGATGTGGTAGAGAAATAAAGAGGGAAATGACTGCAGGGAGACTACCACACTTGAAAAGATGAGCATAAATTGAATTCTGTTTAAATCCCCCTGACTCCTATGACTATATGACAGAGGAGTTGGAGATACTCAGCTAATTCCTCTGGACATTTTAGTGGGGAGGTCATAGGAAACAAATTCATAGCAGTTCCCTACTTCAAAGTTCACACAAGCTCTCTATATAGAAGCATCTATTGAACTTAACCAGGCCACTCATTAAAAGACCATCAGTATCCAGAGCAACCTGAATTCTCCTCAGTTGACTCCACAGGCCTGATCTTAGCTGCATAGCCCAGTAGGTCTCTTTTGAAAAAGGTCAATTAGTCTTAGTTCAGGTCACTTCTTTTGTCTGATAGGACTGGAGTAAGGATCCTAACTAATTCTGGTAGTTCTTTAGTTTTGACCTCAACTCTGCTAGATAGTAAAATGGGAAGCACTGGATTCTGCAAGCAAGGTACTTGAATATAAAACATAGCTCTGTGATTTGCCACCTTCTTTGGGCTTCAGCTTCCATATCTATAAAATGATGGGGTAAACTAAGACTAAATCCTATATATCGCATAGGTATTATCGATAGCAGAAGCCCACTAGTGATCTGCTCCTTCCCATCTCAACACTACAATTAACGAACCTACAAAAGAAAAGGGGAGGTGTTTTGATTGGAAAGTGTAAGTAAGAGTACACACCCCTCTCACATCCTATTATTCTTTTCCTCAATCCTTTCCGTTTGGTTTGGCAGCCTTTCTTTTGTATAACAGACTTCTTTTGTCTAGTGAACAATAGACATAGAATGAAAGTGTGAAAGAAAAATTAGCATAAAAATGGGCATATTCCTTTTATGATCACAGATCCATGCTGGAAATACCATTTTCCCACTCATTGTATTCATAGAAATGGCTTAGGTAAAAAATGGATTTAATGACTTCCCACCACTGATGGGACAGTAACTTAAAATAATGAAGCATTTATCCATCTATAAAATGGAGTGCTGTTAAACAATAAATTCAATTAAAAGCATCAATTAATGTACAGGATAGTGTACTAGTGATACAAAGGAAAAGAATGTTGAGGTCCTGCCCACAAGGCACATATGTTATTTAATTGGGGAATATAAAATCCACAGATAAGTAATTCAAAGTAACTCCAAGATAAAGCAAGTATTAACAAGGTAGGATGGAAAAAAATGTGCTGGAGATGGTGAACAGGGGCTTTGAAAAAGTTGGCATTCTATGATTTAGAGGTGAGAAGAAAAAATACTGCAGCAATAGGGGCCTAACTAAGGAACAAAACAAAGGAGGAAGACTGAATTCTGCATATCAAGCCAGTTCAGATGAAATGGCCTATTCATGAAAGGGAGCAATATGCAATAAGACTGGAAAGGGAAGAGAAAGCTACATTTGAAGGCCTTTAAATGCTAGACTGAAGAATTATTATTTTTTCCTAGAAAAAAAGGGAGGCACTGAATATTTTTGCATATGGGAATGAAAATATCTTTAGATTTGTACTTTAAGAACTTGGCAGCTTAAAGGAAGATGGATAGGAAAATGGTGAGACTTGAAAAGGTGAGGAAGACAATTAAAAGAATATTGCAACACTCCAGACAAAAAGAGATAAGAGCTTTAATCAGTGAGGAGGCTTTGTGAGTAGAAAATCAGTCAACTAGCATTTGCGAAGTTTCTATTCAACATATATGTTGGGTTATATTTTCAGATCTTCATTTTAGGAACATCAATTTAACAGCTGAATGGAGGATGGGTTGGAATTAAGAGACTTAAGGTAGGGAAAACCAGAAGGCTATTGCAACAGTTTAGGCATGAAGTGAGGAGGGCATGGTTGGCAGTGTTAGAGCAGAGAAGAGGAATATGTAAGAGATGTTAGGAACACAGAAATGACAATACTTAACTATTGATTGATTCTGGGGCTGGGGTTTGAAAGTGAGTGAGGAGTTGAAGATGTTACCTAGGTTGAGAGCATGGGTGACTGGGAGTATGATAGCCCCCTCCATAATAATAGGGAAATTAGGAAGAGATGTTATAGAAGTAGAACTGGAAAAGTCTTGCCAACTGTCTAGACATAGGGAGAGAGAGAAAAGGTGAGGACAATTTCAAGGTTGCAAAGCTTGAAGTTCAATTGAAATTCAACATTCCATTCAATTCAAGACTGACAAGACATTAAGACTGATACTGAGAACAATAAATAGGACACATATAACTTCTATTCAGAAGTTTACAAACTAACATAACAGGCTTGTTCATCTACACATATTTTTTTGGTAATGCCTATCCTAAGGTAGTTGGGACTAAAGTCTCTTTTTGTCCCTTATATAGCCATTGTCTATCCTACTCTTCTTTCCAATTTTAAGGGAAGGAACCACAAGGGGAAATGTGGTTCTTCCCCACCTCTGTTCTGTTGTTCATGCCATTTCTCATACATGGAATGATCTTCCTTCTCCTCTTCATTTATTGAAATCTCACCCATCCTCAAAATCCAAAGCTTATTTTGATCCTCCTGAAAACTCCTCTACTCTAACCCTTTTGTCCACCATTGAGTACTAATCCACTAATACCTAGACATTAGGAATAGGACATCAGGACCATAGTCAGGGCAGAATAGCACCAAGGAGTTTTCAGAAGCATAGGAAATATAGTCAAATTTGACTGCAAGGGGATCATAAATTAGAAATCATAATATACCATAAAAATAGAGACCATGCATATGCATTGATTTGCTGAAAGCAGAACATTCGCCAGAGGATTAGAACCTCAGGCCATTATAAACTGACTCAACATGGAAATCAAATGGACCAGAGGAAGGAAAGGAAGATGACTCTAAAGTCTCTTTTTGTCCCTTATATAGCCATTGTCTATCCTACTCTTCTTTCCAATTTTAACACAAGGGGAAATGTGGGAAAAGGAAAAGACTGTTGATCATTGCAACAAATGTGGAAACTAATGATCTTTACTAGGAAGTTTTTGTTTATCCTCAATGATGAACAATCCAAGTCAAAAAAGCCAAGTGTCTAATGAAATGGTATTTCTTATTTGTTTCATTTGCTTTTCCAAAGACAATCTATGAGCTATATTTTCACCAAGATATAACTTACTTGTTTTGGTTTTCTTTACAATAAAAATGTCAATATTGTTATAATTCATTTTCTCTTTTAGTCTATCAACTCACTGATTATTGGATAAATATCTCACATTTAGAGTGCCAATGGCTAAATTAGCATCTATAGCCAGTGTAAAAAATTGTGATTCTTAACAACTTTTGCCCCCTTTTCTGCTAGTCTATTATAATCACAATGGAAGTTCAAGGGAGCCATGTCAGTCTGAGGGTCATTCTGCATTTTTTTCCCTTCTTGAATTGTCTTGTCATAGCTAAAGAATTAAGCACCTTTTGGCAAACTTACTTATAAGGTACTACTTCATAGTTAGATGGGCTATCCTGACATAGAAATATGACTGCTAGAATTATTCTTGCCAGCTTGTTAGAAACTTTTCAAGTTGACATTCGCCTTGTATATCAATCAAAGTGTAGGTCACCTTCACACCATGGTGAGACATTAATGTAGTACTTTTATGAGTTAATATTTTACATTATATTTCTGCATACTTATGTCTTTTCTGTTATTAAAACATATTGAAGCAAACTAACTTAGTTATCACAGTGCTAAATTTGGATTCAGGAGTTCTAGGTTAAAATCTAGACTTAATTAGTTGTGTTATCCTGGGCAAGTCACTTAGAAACTCTTTTCCTTATTTGGAAAATGAGGATATTAATCCTATCTGCCTCACTGGATTATTATATGAATTAAGTACATAGATGTGTGTATGTGTGTGTGTGTGTGTAGTTCCCACAATAATCCTACAGAGAGAGAAATAAAGACTACAGAGTTAAAAAGAGAGAGAGAAGTCTGGATTTCTTTTAGAAATTTACAAGAGTGTTTTACTTACCCTAGCTTCCCATGAAAACAAATATCCATACTTTCCAATATTAATTTTACTAGTGTGGCTATATGGAAAAGTGTCATGGAATATCACAGCCACCAAAGAGTTGAAGATGAATATTAAAATACAAGGTAATATAGAGGCCCATGGTAGATGAGTAGGATGTACTACCCAGCTAATAATGAACAAAACCATGTAAGAAAGAATAAGGGAGTGAATGAATGAAATAAAGAGGAAAAGATATCTTCAATTGTATGGTAGGTGAAGATTAACTGGTCACATGGCAAGAGTGAGGGGTCACAAGTATATAACCAGAGTGCCCCAGTGATATCTGCCACTGTCAGAAAAAATTAATGAAGGACTCCAGAGTTGGATATTCAGCATTACCATAGGGTTCACTCTTACTTGAGAGATCATGGACAAGAGTTGAATAAATGAACAGCATGGATCATCTTCAATCTCTGTCTCTGGTACAAATCTAGAATCAGTGAGATCCCAAATTCATTCACATATTTGAAAACTACATTGACCTTTCTCTTATCATGAAGATAAAAATGGGTGCCTTGGTTAATAGTTAATTACCCAGATATAGAAGTATGATGAAAAACAAGAGGTTTACTATGCAATATGGACCTATATGAGTCCAATTAAGAATTCTTTGTGTTTCAAAAAAAAAATAATGAAGATCATTTAGAAGAATAAAAGGTCAGGAAGCTCAAAGAAACCAGGGGAAAAAATGACATAAAAGAAGTAGATTCAGCAATATCAGAGCTTAGACTATACTAAAGGGCAAGGGCATTGTTGAAGTATAAAAAGGATAATCTTGACTATTTTAGATTGAAATTTTCTTTTATAAATAAAACCTATGCAGCCAAGAATAGAAGGAATGCAGAAAATTGGAGGAAAAACATCTCACAGATAATCTCTCAAATAAGATGTGATTGGGTTGGAATATAGCTGTGGTATGGGAAATGATAAGCTGGTTGATTTAGAAAAACATGGAAAGATTTGAATTTATAAAGGAAAATGCTATCCACCTTAAGAAATACAGATTGTAAGAGGAAATAAGCATAGTATGGTTATATATATGTGTGTGTATGTTTATAGATACCTATGTAAAGGTGTGTACATTCATGCTTTATTGTAGCCTTCTTTGCATATTAAGGGGGAGGAAGGTTAAAAAATTAAGCAAAAAGTACCCAGCAGAGAACAAAAAAAACCAACAAAAAAACAAACAAACAAAAAAAAGTTGGGCAGCTTTGAAAACAATGTGTAGTATTTATTACATAGTTTTTTCTTGAAATGCTAAATTATTATTTTATATTGAATCCTTTCTTATGGCGTGCTGTGTACATGGCAATTATTTTTCTCATTTTGTATTGAACCTTAAAATTTTTAAAAATTTTCAAAAAAGAAAGAACTACTTGTGTTCCTGTTAGCAAGAAATGTGAACTAGAATGACCTCAAGTACTTGTCATAAAGTATCCAAGTTACTCTGAGTTATTATGGTGAGGCAAAGCAAAGGAAGAAATGACTATTGGAAGGGGACTGGAATAATACAAGCATTTCCGGAAAAAAAAACCTGTTTGTAAATTGAATCCTTCCCCACTCTTTTACTTCTGTTATCATGATAGAAATTTGTCATCTTGATTTCTGATTGATCTGATTGATCAAGTGGAAATGGCTCCCAACACAGTCTCTCCCCCACTGACTGTCAAGCATGAATGATGTGTAGACACCTAAATGAGAGTGGAGAAAGCTATTTGAAGGAAAGTTGCCACGAATCTTTTTATAAAGTGAGTCATCCTTTTATCATTTAAATACTCACCCTGTACTTTATTTGATTATTTCAGAATTTTCATCTACTGGGTTTTCTTAAAGCAACCTGTCTATAAACTTCTAAGCATATTCAATAAAGTCATATTGAATACTTAAAGAAGGAAGTGTATCTCCTAAATTATAGATGACAATCAATGTGGTAGAGTGGAGAGAAGGCCAGCATAGAGTCAACTAGCTCAAGTCTTGTCCCACCCCTCTAACACAAACACACACACACACACACACACACACACACATTATGGGTTTATCAGGAAGTCATTGAGTCTCTCAATTACCCACACAATTTAAACAATAAATTATAGATGAGTACAATCAATCAACCAATATCTATTAAGTACCTACTGCTATATATGTTAGATGCAGTGCTAGACACTGAAAAAACTAAGGCCAAAAATTAAATCATGGAACTTATATTCTGTTAGGAGTAAATGTATACATATAAGAATATATGAAATAGATATGATATAAGCACAAGGTAATTTTGAGGAGAGGCACTAGCCTCTAGGGTTTGGGGATGTCAGAAAAGGCTGACTTAGGAGGTAGTGTGTTCTTGATCTGCATCTATAGGGGAATTTTCTGTACCAGGGGTTTTGGACACCAGTGAAACCATAGGCCTAGATGATTCCTATACCCCCAGCATAGGCTGAGAGATGGCATAAAATATAGCTTAAAAACTGAAAGCATTGTTAGAAATTAGAGCACTGAACTTGGAGTCAATGGACTTGGGTTTGACATTCATTCCTGCTGCTCACTGGCTGTGTGACCATGACTAAATTACTTGTCCTACCTGAACCACAATTTCCTCATCTCTGAAATGGAAACATTTTTTATATTACCCACTTCACAGGATTGTTATGAAGAAAATGTGTTGCTACTTAAACTTCCAGGAGCCAAGGTGGTGGGGAAAGCTGTAAATGCTCTACCCTTCCTCTTGTTGACCTTGAAAAACCCAGAGAATATTTCCCCAGGAAAAATCCTGGAACATTGGGATTAACCAAAAGGGTAAACAATCTTTTAGCCAGTGAAGCTAGGAAAATTGAAAAGGGGGGAACCAGTGTAGTATCAGAGCTGTCCAAGACAGTCACACCTCAGCAAATCAGGAGATCCTGAGCCCAGGGTGGTGGAGCCCATAATCACACAGGACACCAGGCATGCCTCAGCACTGTCAAGGGAATAGAGAAGACACTAGGGCAGACAGGGTTCACCAACCACTGAGCTTACTTATGATCTAGCTCAGGAGAGAAGACTGGCTATGGCCAGATCACTCCTCTTGCACACTTAATGGAGCCAGCTCCAGGGTAATTCAGAGGAAACTCAGAAAGACTTCACCTGGCCTGTGCTTTGGCACACCAGCCATCCCAGTATCAGGTAAGCTGCAGTATTTTAACTTCCAGCTGAAAGAACCAGAGGCCATAACACACAAATCCTCAAGGTCTAAGCACAAGAACTGTGGTACAGAGCTCCTTGTGCCCCAGAAACAGAGATCCACTTTAAAGTCCAGGAAAAGAGTGATCATCCTGAGGAAGAAGCAAACCAGAAAAGATAAGATCATAGAATCTTTCTATGGGGACAAAGATCAAGATGCAAATACCAAAGAGGGCAGCATTGAGACAGTACTCTCATCTGAAACTTCAGAAGGGAGTATGAACTTGTCTCAAGCTCAAAGAGCATTCTTGGAAGAGCTCAAGAAGGATTTTAAAAGTCAAATTACAGTAGTAGAAGAAAAACTGACCAATGATTTTAAAAATATAAAAAAGAAATCATGAAAGAATTTGAAAGGAAAATTGGACAAATGGAAAAGGAAGCACACAGCCTAACTGAGAAAATTGGACAAATGGAAAAGGAAGCACACAACTTAACTGGGAAAACTGGACAAATGGAAAAGTAAGTACAAAAACTAACTGGAGAATATAACTCCTTAAAAAGAATAATTGGACAGGTGGAAAATTACCTGAAGAAAACAATTTATTAAAATTTAAAATTAAGCAAGTAGAAGTTAATGACTCTATGAAACATCAAGAATCAGTCAAACAGAATCTAAAGAATGAAAAAAAGAGAAGAAAATGTAAAATGTCTTATTAGAAAAACAATTGACCTGGAACATATATCTAAGAGAGAAAATCTAAGAATTATTGGTCTACCAAAAAGACATTATGGAAAAGAACCTAGCAATATCTTCCAAGAAATCATCAAGGAAAACTGCTCTGAGGTCCTTGATCCAGAAGGCAAAGTAATCATTGAAAGAATCCACCAATCACCTCCTGAAAGGGCTCCCAAACTGAAAACACCAAGGAATATCATTGCCAAATTCCTGAACTATCAAGTGAAGGAGAAAATACTGCAGGCAGCCAGAAAGAAACAATTCAAATATCAAGAAACAACAGTCAGGATCACACAAGAACTTGCAGATTCTACATAAAAAGATCAGAGGGATTGAAATATGATATACCTTAAGACAAAGGAGCTGGGACTACAAACAAGGATCAATTACCCAGCTAAACTGAGCATAATATTTCAGGCAAGGAAATGGACATTAAATGAAATAAGGGATTTCCAGGTCTTTCTGATGAAAAGACCAGAGTTGAATAGAAAATTTGATCTTCAAGCACAAGTCTCAAGAGAGGCATAAACTTGTTATTCAATATGGGCAAAATGTTTGCATCCCTATATGGGAAGATGACACTTGTTAATCTTGAGAATTGTATATTTATTATGATATTTAAAGGGGATATACATAGATACAGAGAGTGGGTATAAATGAAATGATGTGATAATAAAAAATGTAATTTAAAGGTGCAAAGGAATTGTAATGAGAGATGTGAAAAGGAGGAGGCAGATAAAGATAAATTATATCACAGAAGAGGTACAAAAACAGATTATAGTAGAGGGAAAGAAGGGAGGGAGGTGAGAACTGTTTGAGATTTACTCTCATCTGATTTGGTTCAAGGAGGGAACAACAAATTCAGTGAAGTATAGAAATCTAACTAGCTCCATAGGCAATAGGAGGGGAAAAGGGAAAGAAAAGGGAGGAGAGGATAAAAGGAGGGAAGAAGTAGTAAGCAAAAAGAGAAGTAAAAGGGAGGGGAGGATAAAAGGAGGGAACAAGTGGTAAACAAAAAGAGAAGTAAAAGGGAGGGGAGGCCGAAAGAAGGGAGGGAAGACTGGGGGAGGTGGTGGTCGAAAATTAAAACTCTATTGTGGAGAGGAAGAGAGAAGGGAAAACTAAAAGCATAAATGAGGGGAAAGAAGATGGAGGGAAAGACAGAGATAGTAATCATAACTGTGAATGTGAATGGGACGAACTCTCCCATAAAATGGAGGCAGATAGCAGAATGGATTAAAAAACATAATGCAACAATATGTGGTTTACAACAAACACATTTGAAAAAGGGGGATACATACAGGGTAAAGGTAAAAGGTTGGAGCAGAATATATTATGCTTCATCTGATGTAAAAAAAGCAGGGATAGCAATCCTAATCTCAGACAAAGAAAAAGCAGAAATAGGTCTAATCAAAAGAGATAAGGAAGGAAACTATATCCCTCTAAATGGCACCATAGACAATGAAGCAATATCATTACTATACATATATATGCTCCAAGTGGTATAACATCCATATTCTTAGAGGAGAAGTTAAGGGAGTTACAGGAAGAAACAGACAACAAAATTATGCTAGTGGGGACCTCAACCTCCCTAATCTAACCTCAAAATAAACTAGAAAGAAGTTAAGGAGGTGAATAGAACTCTGTATAAAGTAGATACAATAGATCTCTGGAGAAATTTGAATTAGGATAGAAAGGAATATACAGTTTTTTTTCAGTACTACATGGCACAATATAAAAATTGACCATGTACTAGGGCATTAAAAACTTCACAATCCAGTGCAGAAAGGCAGAGATAGTCAATGTATGCTTCTCAGATCATAATCCAATAAAAATTACATGTAATAAAAGGCCATGGAAAGATGAACCAAAAATTCATTGGAAACTAAATAATCTATTCCTAAAGAATGAGTAGGTTAAGCAACAAATCAGAGAAACAATCAACAACTTCATTCAAGAGAATGAAAATAATGAGACAACCTACCAAATCTTATGGGATATTGCAAAAGCAGTTCTTAGTTCTTGAGCACCTACATGAATAAAATAGAGAAAGAGGAGATCAATGAATTGGGCATGCAACTGAAAAAGCTAGGAAAAGAACATATTGAAAACACCCAAGTAAAAACCAAATTAGAAATACTGAAAACTAAACAAGAGACTAATAAAATTGAGATTAAGGAAACTATTGAACTAATTGAACTATTGAACTAATAAATAAGAGCAAAATTGATAAATATTTGGTCAATTTCATTTAAAAAAAAGAAAGAAGCCAAATTACCATTATCAAAAATAAAAAGGGTGAACTCACCTCCAACAAGGAAGAAATTAAAACAATAATTAGATATCACTTTGTCCAACTGTATGCCCATAAATTTGACAATCTAAATGAGATGGATGAATATTTTTAAAATTATAAATTGCCTAGATCAACAGAAGAGGAAGTTGAATAGTTAAATAATCCCATCTCAGAGAAAGAAATTGAATAAGTCATCAATGTACTCCCTAGGAAAAGATTTCTGGATTTAGAAGTGAATTCTATCAAACATTTAAAGAAGAGTTAGTTCCAATACTGTATAGATTATTGAGAAAATTATGAAGAAGGAGTCCTACCAAATTCTTTTTATGTTACAAATATGGTTCTGATACCTAAACCAGGAAGAGTCAAAAAAAGAGAAAGAAAATTATACATCAATTTCTCTAATGAATATAGATGCAAAAATTCTAAATAAGATATTAGCAAAAGAGAATACAGCAACTTATCTCAAGAATAATACATTATAATCAGGTAGGATTTATACCAGGAATGCTGAGATGGTTAAATATTAAGAAAACTATCAGCTTTATTAATCATATCAACAACAAAACTAACAGAAATCATATAATTATCTCAATAGATGCAGAAAAAGCTTTTGACAAAATACAACACCCATTCCTATTGAAAATTCTGGAGAACATAGAAATAAATGGAACTTTCCATCAAATAATTAGCAATATCTACCTAAAACTATCAGCAAGTGTTATATATAATGGGGATATGCTGAATGCATTTCCAATAATATCAGGAGTGAAACAAGGATATCCATTATCACCACTGCTATTCAATATGGTACTAGAAATGTTAGCTTTAGCAATTAGAGAAGAAAAAGAAATTAAAAGAATTAGAATAGGCAAAGAAGAAACTAAGTTATCACTCTTTGAAGATGATATGATAAATATTTAGAGAATCCCAGAGAATCAAATACAAAGAACTAAATGAAATAATAAATAACTTTGGCAACATTGCAGGTTATGAAATAAATCCACATAAATCATCTGCATTTCTATATATATTTCTAACACAGTCCAACAGCAAGAGATAAAAGGAAAATTCCCATTCAAAGCTATGGTAGACATTATAAAATATCTTGGAGTCTACCTGCCAAAACAAACCCTGGGACTATATAAACACAATTACAAAGCACTTTTCTCACAAATAAAGTCAGATCTAAGTAAGCGGAAAAACATCTATTGCTCATGGGTAGGCTGATCTAATATAACAAAAATGACAATTATACCCAAATTAATTTACTTATTCATGTGTCATACCAATCAAGCTACCAGCTAATTATTTTCTAGAGCTAGAAAAAAAATATCAAAATTCTTCTGGAAGAACAAATGGTCCAGAATATCAAGGGTACTAATGAAAAAGAAATGCTAGGGAATGTGGTCTAGCCCTACCAGATCTCAAATTGTATTATAAAACAGCAATCATCAAAACCACTTGATACTGGCTAAGAAATAGAGGAGTAGACAAGTGGAAGATATTAAGTACTCAAGACACAGTAGTAAATAAATATAGAAATCTACTGTTTGATAAACCCAAGGACCCCAACTTCTTGGATAAGAACTCACTGTTTGACAAAAACTGCTGGGAAAACTAGATAACAGTGTGGCAGAAAACTGGGTGTAGATCAATGCCTGATGCAATACACAAGAATAAAGTCCAAATGGACACATGATCTAGGAATAAAGATTGATACTCTAAACAAATTAGGGGAACAAAGAATAGTATATTTGTCAGATTTATGGAGAATGGAGAAATTTTTTACCAAGCAAGAGATAGAGAGCATTATGAAGTGCAAAACTGATCATTTTGATTATATTAAATTGCAAAGTTTTTGCACAAACAAACCCAACGCAACCAAGATTAGGAGGGAAGCAGAAAACTGGGAAAGAATTTTTGCAATTGGTGTCTGTGACAAAGGCCTCATTTCTAAAATATATAGAGAATTGAGTCAAACATACAGGAATACAAGTCATTCCTCAACTGATACATGGTCAAGGGATATAAACAGGCAGTTTTCAGAGGAAGAAATTAAAGCTATCTATTGTCATATGAAAAAGTACTCTAAATCAGTATTGATTAGAGAGGTGCAAATCAAAACAACTTTGAGGTAGCACATCACACCTTTCAGATTGGCTAATATGACAAAACAGCAAGATGATAAATGTTTGAGAAAATGTGGGACAGTTGAAACACTAATTCATTGTTGGTGGAGTTGTAAGCTGATTCAATCATTCTGGAGAGCAATTTGGAACTATGCCCAAAGGGCATATCCTTTGATCCAGCAATGCCACTTCTAGGACTGTATCCCCAAGAGATCATAAAAATGGGAAAAGGTCTCACATATACAAAAATATTAATAGCAACTCTCTTTGTGGTGGGCAAGAACTGGAAATCAAGGAGATGCCCATCAATTGGGGAACGGCTGAACAAGTTGTGGCATATGAATGTAATGGAATACTATTGTGCTATAAGAAATGATGAACAGGAAGACTTCAGTGTAACCTGGAAAGACTTATATGAACTGATGCTGAGTGAAAGGAGCAGAACCAGGAGAACTTTATACACAGCAACAACCACAGTGTTCGAGGAATTTTTCTGGTAGTCTTAGCTCTTGACAGCAGTGTAAGGACCTAAAAATTTCTCAATGGACTTGTGAGGCAAAATGCCATCCACATCCAGAGAAAGAACTATGGAACTGGAGTGCAGAATGAAGCAGACTATTTTCTCTTGTGTTTTGTTTTTGGTTGGTTTTTCCCATGGTTTTTCACATTGATTTTAATTCTTTCATGCAAGATGACTAAGGTGAAAATGACTAAGAATGTATGTGTAGAACCCATATAAGATTGCTTGCCAACTTGGGGAGGAAGGGGAAGGGATTGGAGAGGGGGGAGGGAGGAGAAAGGGGGGAAAGAAAATCTAAGATTTATGGGAATGATTTTAGAAAACTGAAAACAAATTAACTGATAATTTCAAAGAAAATGTGTCATAAATATGAAAGCACTATAAAAATATGATTTCTTATTCTTATATTTAGCAACCTTCCTAGTATGAACTATACTTCCATTTAGGCTATGTCTGCAAAGCAGAACATGATCAAGGATTATATATTTAAATTGATCCTTACTCTGCTAAGATCTGGGAGGCCTTCTGTGAGTTATTTAACCTCTCTGGACCTCAGTTACTTTACCTATAAAATGACGTGATTGGACTGGATGAACTCTTAGGTCCCTACCAGCCTTAAATTTGTGATCCAGTTATTCTGTCTTCAGGGCCAAATGTTTTTACATAAATTATTTTTACTTCATGTTAGGCCTCCTGTATACATAACATTAACAGGTTGGAAATAAGGACATTGGGTAGAACAGTAACTTATCCCTGGGTGAATTCAGCTCTTGGAGAAAGAACTAACATTTTCTCATGAAGAATCTGAATAAGTCAATACAGTGAAGTGTTTCCCTGCAGGAGGCATGAGTTAGGACAGTTCCCTATCACAGCATGATCTATCTTGGGGCTCAATTCATTCCCTTGATAAGTTTGCCTGCATGCAAAAGGAAAATAAAAGACTCTTTGCATGAGAATATTCAGATTCCAATTATACAAGACACTTCTGAAATGTATTTACCAGTACTGTTGCCCCTTCTGATATTGCCCACTGTAATTCTATAATGTCTGTTGTCTGTTTCCTTCCCACCCTATCATCAGACAATTGTGTAAACAAATTTAGATGTAGCACAAAACTCCCCTGATAGTCAGGGACACATTGAGATATAGTGGGAAGTAAAGCGACTTAAGAGTCAAAAGTCCTGAGTTCAAATCTTTGTTTTGTTACTTACCCCTCAAGGACCTTGAGTGAATTATTTTAAATCTTTAGGTTTCAGTATGGTCCACCATAGAGGGAATGGGAAAAATTAGGTGTTCTTTAAGATCTTTGACACCTCTCAAATATGTCTACTATGATCCTCATTGACTTTTCAACTGAAGTTGATAAAAGCCATCTGTGATGTGTCTATTCCCTTGCTCTTGTGCTTGAATTGGGTAAAAATAGTTACACTGAAATAAATAATCATTATAGGAAAGAAATTGGGGAGGCTGCATTGTACAGTAGAAAGAAGATATGGCTCTAGAATCAGTGATCAATAGTTCAAATCTCATCTTTAACACCTAACCCCTTGGGTGACCTTGGATGAGTCGTTTAAATGCGGGACTTCTACCTTCTCGTTTGTCAAAATGAGAGTAAGTTCCTTCTAGCTCTATATCTATCAACATTCCATATTGTGCATTCTCCATAATAACATGGAAACAATATAAAAATACAGGATGGCATAATAGATGGAGTTCCCTATACCATCAGGGAAATCTAGGGTAGAAGTCTATCTCAGTAGCTTAAGAGCTGTGTGATGCTGGACAAGTCACTCAATCTTTTTGATCCACATGTTCCATATTTGCTAAATAAGACTAATATCCATAAAAAATTCCCTACATAGGAGTGCTATTAATGAACAAAAGTAATACATTATATAAAAGTACACTAAAAACCATAAAATATTATGTAAAGGTCAGTATTATTTTTTCCAGAACCATAATTTCATTGAAAATCATAGAAAATTTCTGGTGGGGAAACTTCCTTTGCCAAAACAGATGGGTGTTTACTCTTTGACTTATATATTTTTTAGAGAGCTGCCTAAAACACTGAGTGGTAAAATAACTGGCTAACCATCACACAACTGATATATGTCAGAGACTGAACTTAAACCCAATCTTGATTGATTCTGAGACTGATTCTCTATTCCCTCCAGTACACTTCTTCTTTCTGAAAAGAGTGAGACTCAGAAGTGAAGGAAATCACTTTTCTCAGATTTTCAGTCTGACTTAGCAAGGGAGAGAAGGAAAAGGGTTAGATGCGAATACATACTGAAAGGTCACACACAAACTATGCACCTCTACTTTTAGACACTATTCAATACCGGAAAAATTCTAGAGGGACAAGAGTTATGGTATAAATCATCTCTCTTGTTGCCAATTTCTGTACCTTTAATTGTTTTTCATGTATAATTAGCACTTTACCACATGGCTTATTGTTTCAGATGTGTGTGTGTATGTATGTTTTCTCTACCACTTAAACTAAGCTTCTCAAGGGCAGAGAATATACCTTAAACTCTTTTTTATCCCCTTTATAAGACCCATATTTTTATTGGAAGCTTGAGAAATGACTAATTTATTAAAAAATAAGGAGAAAATATATGTTTCACCTACCCCTCCCAGCTAACTAATCTAGTCAACTGTCTATCCACATAAGTAAGTATATATTTAACTAGAATTAAACAAATAAATAGTATTTAAGTTTTAGTGGTAACTAATTGCATAGAGTATTTGCTTTTGAGAAAATATCTTGTGACTTTGATATTCCAACTTTTCTAATCCAAGCAGTATGACATAATGGATAAAGTGCTGGACTTGGAATGAGGACGATGTATGTTCATATGTTATCTTTGATGCTTTGTGACTCTGGGTCTGAATTAGTCTCTATATACCTCATGTATCCACACAAAGAAAAACATAAATGCTTCTTATATTTATCTTGCCTTTCCCTTTAAAAGTGTTTCTTTAATTTAGGCATAAACATGTACTAGTATCATTGTTAAAAGTCATTCTAGTTAAGAACTGCTTTAAAATATAAATGTTTAAATGAATATTCCTAACTCCAAGTTTAACACTTTATCCATCATGCAATAACATATCTCAATAAACAAAGGACTTTGAAAATGCCCCAAATCTAAAAGAGATCAGTACTTTGGTACTTTACATTTTTTTACTTTACTTGCAGTTCTTGAGAATTTTCCATTCTTCAGTCTTAGCTCAGTTAATCTTCCTGTTGAACGCAATTCAATACAACAACAATTCAGATCACAGCCCTTTGGCTATTTATCTATCTTTTCCCATAAGTTTACCAGAGAAAGTTCACCTAATATGCTGGAGATCTTCTGTACTTTCTAAGGCCATCACACATATACAAGCAAAAGACACAGAACATCCAACAGTTACCCCTTGCTATCATTATATGACCAATTCATATTTTTTGATTATTCATTTTTCAAAATATTTCCTTTTTCTTTTTTTACTCTATTTCTTCTTCTGAGTTCTTTGTTACATGTTATAACCTTCCCCTTTCTACCATGACCATTTTCACTTTACCATGAGTGGCACTCAATTTTAATTCCTTAGCATTATTCTATAACTCACGGAAAGCCAACAGTATCAGTAAAATATTAGTGAAGTTTTGATTCTTTAAAGGAGGTTTATAATTTCCTATAGGTGATTCAGTCTGTGTTTCTCTTCTTGCAATGTGTACTCAAGGTGATTAAACAAATTCACAAACTCTATAGGTTGCTTATCATACTTCATGTCACAGTCTGGACCCTAAGCATCTTTATCCATCTTTATCTTTTGTCCCTCTGTGTGAATGGTTAGATCTAACTTATGTGTCATTATGGCTTTCATACAGGAGAATCTACGTGATCTTGGGCTTGATTCAAGTGACATATCATTCACAAACAGGAACATCTATTCTAGCATCTTTGATCAGAATCTTCTTCAAATTAGAACTTTATGTTAGATGGATTGCACAGTAAAAATACCTTTGGTGAATATTCATCTCTTTTTTATGCCTCATTTGATATTAATGATCATAATGCTTTCAAACAAGTTTCCCTCAATTATATATTTCAAAGAAACTTGAATGGTTATAATATATACTTGGGAAATATCTTTTTGGAAGAGAGCTATTAATATCTCATTTTAGACTACTGAATTAAAATTTTTATATAGTCAGTAAATAGTAGGTACAGTGGCATCCTGTATCCTCTACATCTTTCAAGTTGGAAGGTTGATGAAAAATATATGATCTACTCTGTAATACTGCTCACAAAATTTTCCCCTTTCCCTACTAACACCCCATCAAAGAATCCTTTTGTGTATGATTAAATGATAATCAATTTTATGTAGGCGGAAATTAGGTCAATTTTATATATACATTTTCTTGGTTGTTTTAGTTGTTTTTTTGTTTGTTTTAATAAGGTGTGGGACTTTTTTCCCATGCCATTAGTATCTTTCCATCTTTCATATATCTTTCAATCTTCCTATCACTATGTCACCAATAACATAATTCCTTCTATATTCAGTTGGTCTAATCCAGAAGCTTTTCCCATCTTTTTTCTCTTTAGTATCATTTTTATATACCCCTCTAAGAACATTGAATACTGTAAGGTTAGTCTAAGTATCATTCTGTCACTTTTTTGATGGTGAAATTGCTTACATCCAATGGCTCAAGGGTAGAGAGGGGTATTATTGAAGATGGAGTAGAAATCCTGAGGGACAGTAATACTTCCAGTTCCAAGGGATCAGGGACCCTGAGGCACAAAATAATTTCAAGTCCCAAGGGAGGGAGGGCCCTGAGGAGTGGTACAGATTGCAAGGAATCAGGCACTATTACTGGACAAGGACCAGAGTACACAGATCAGTGACCACATCTCTTCCCAGAGCACACCACCTTGAAAGCACACAAAACTTCCAAGAAGCCCTGAGGACAACAGTGCATAAAAGTCTGAAGCCTGAAACAAAAACTCTCACCCTCACCACCATCATAAGAACAGGGTCCAAAATTAACAAAATTCCATATCAAGAAAATAGGGTAGAAAATGAGCAAATAACAAGAAAGAACTGGACCATAAAAAGCTACTGTGGTGATAGGGGGAAACATGACATAAAATTAGAAGACATTAAAGTCTTTTAAAGCCTCTAAGGGGGGGAAATGTGATTGGATAAAAGCCCAACAAGAATTCTAGAAATAGATTTTTTAAATGTTTTTTTTTCAAAATCAAAGTAGTGGAGGAGAATTTAGGCAAAGAAATGAAAGCTTTGTGGAACTCAATATTGTAAACTAAAAATTAACAATTTTTTTTAAAAAAATGAAACCAAAGGAAGAAAATTATGAAAAGACAATTAATTGCATGATAAAAGAGGTACAGGGGCAGCCAGGTAGCACAGTGGATAGAGCTGGGTTTGAAGTCAGGAAGACTCATCTTTATGAGTTCAAATGTGGCCTCAGATGTTTACTAGTTGTGTGACCCTAGATGAATTGATTAACTATGTTTGCTTCAGTTTTCTCATCTGTAAAACAAGCTGGAGAAGAATAAGGAAAGCACTTCAGTATCTTTGCCAAGAAAACCCAAATAAGGTCACAAAAAGTCAGACACAACTAAAACCACTGATTAAAAGTATTACACAAAAAAAATACTGAAAAATATACTTTAAAAAATAGAATAGGTCTAATGGAAAAGAGACACAAAAATTTACTAATGAAATTGGACAAATGGAAAAAGAAGTATGAAAGTTCCCTGAAAAAAATAATACTTAAAAATTAGCTGCAAAAGTGTAAGCTAATGACTCTATGAGACACCAAAAGGCAATAAAATGAAGTCAAAAGGTTGAAAAAATAGAAGAAAATGTGAAATATCTCATTGAAAAAACTACTAACCTGGAAAATAAAGCAAGGAGAGTTCATTTAAGAATTATTGCATTACCTGAAATCCATGATCAAAGAAAGAGCCTAGACATCATATTTCAAGAAATTATAAAAGAAAAATGTCTCGATAGCCTAGATCCAGAGGGTAAAATAGAAATGGAAAGAATCTACTAGTAAAAAAAGATCTTAAAATGAAAACTTCCAGGAACATTATGGGAGCTCCTGGGTCAAAGAGAATATACGTGAAGCAGCAAGAAAGATCTCACTCAAATAGCATGGAGACACAGTCAGGATCATGCAAGATTGGGCAGCTACTATTTGGAATATAATATTCCAAAAGTCAAAAGAATTGGGATTATAACAAAGAACAATCTACCCAGCAAAATTATGTATAATCCTTCAAGGGGACAAATGGCTATTTAATGAAACAAAGGAGTTTCAAACTTTCCTGATGAAAAAACCAGCACTGAACAGAAAATTTCATTTTCAAGGACAAGATTCAAAAGAAGAATAAAAAGGTAAACATGAAAGAGAAATCGTAAGAGACTCAATAAGATTAAATAGTGTCCCTTTCCATATGGGAAGATGATCATGTAGGAGTTTATCATTATTTGAGCAATTAAAAGGATTCTACATATAAAGATGGTATGGGAGTGGAATGATTATATTAAGATGATGTTTTAGCAAAGGAGAGAGAAAGGGATACCCTGGGAGAAGGAAAGGAGAGGAAGAGTAGGGGAAATTATCTCATATAAAAAAGACACACAAGGAAGAACTTAAAAGTAGAGGGGAAATTGGTGGGGGATGAATACGGATGTCCAATGCTTGAATCTCTCTGACATCTAAATTTATTCAAAGTAAACCCAAGGTTTAGACTTTGGGGATAAAAACTCAACATTTGACAAAAATTGTTGGGAAAAGTGGAAAGCAGTTTGTAAAATAAAATTGACTGAGACCAACATCTCATGTCATATTCCAAGAAATGAATACATGATTTAGACATAAAAGGTGATATCATAAGTAAATCAGGGGAGCATGGAAAAATGTACCTGTCAAATCTATGGATAAGGAAAAGGTTTATGTCTAAACAAAATAAAAAAGGGTCTGTGGAAAGTAAAATCAATAATTTTGATTACATTAAATTAAAAAAGCTTTTGTAAAACTGTATCGATATAATCAATATTATAACACAAACAGGAACCTAAAAAAATATTTGCAGCAAGTTCCTCTAATATAGGTCTCATTTCACAAAGGTGTATGTATACATATATGTGTATGTATGTATGTATGTATGTAATTGAGCTAAATTTATAAAAATAAGAGCCATTCCCCAGTTGATCTGAATAGGCAGTTTTCAAAAGAGGAAATCAAAGTGATCTATACTCAGTGAAAAATATGCTTTAAATAACTACTGATTAGAGAAATGCAAATAAAAACAACTCTGAGATAGCACCTCTTACTTATCAAATAGGCTAACGTGGCAAAAAAAAAAAAAGAAAATGGCGTTTTAAAGGAAATTAATTATAATGAGATACAGTTATTGAAATGTAAAGCAAACAAAATAAAACAAAATAAGTTAATAACCCCCTTTAATTTTATAAAAAAAAATTTTTTTTAATTTCCCTGCAGGAAAAAGTAGCTACTCACACTCTTACATCTCTTGCCGAGAAATGCCCCAAAAGAATGAGAAAATTTAGAATTTCTCCACAAGCCAAAAGATCATCACAATCTCTTGAAACACTGATGATTGCCTGGAAAACAGTGACCCAAAAGATTGTCTGCTTTTTTTTTTCCTCTCCCAGCCTGGAACACCTTGACTTACAGCTCTGAACAATAGCCATTAAGGATCCTTAAGACAGGGAGTTACAAGCCAAGAGCACAAATAGTAGATATAGGCTTAAACAGTTTAGCTATAGAACACCATGGTTCAATGGTTAGTATACAGGACTTGGATTCAGCAAAATCCATTTTCAAATGCTGTGTGACTCTAGCCAAGTCACTTATTCTCTCTGTATCTCAGTGTCCTCTGAGAAATTCCATCCATACTGTTCCATCTATAAAATGCGGATAACATCAGCACCTGCCTCAAGGCTGTTATGAGGATAAACAGAGTGAGCATCTGCGAAATGTTTTGCAAACCTTAAAGTGCTACATAAATACTATCTATTATTATCTAAAAACTAAAGGACATTTTCTTACTTCTTCCTGTGCACCACAGGATCGTGGAATTTAAGCACAGAAAGAAAGAATCTTAATGATTGCCAAATAAAATACCTTCATTTTATAAATAAGGAAACTGAGGCCAAGGAAAGAGACATGATGACAGACACACAAGTAGTAAATACTTGCAAGCCAGGATTCAAACCCAGGCCTTTTGACCCCAAACCCCCTGCTTGTTTCTCTTCAACTCTTCATCTAATTCATTTGATAGTGATGGCAATTTGTCAGTTCAAAACACAAGTAGTCTGCTCTGAAAACAGATAAAGAGACCTTTTCTTCCTTTACAGGTTTCTTTTCCTAATCAACTTATTCTGCATTTAGTTTGCATCTTTTGTATGCACTTATATGCACATGTGGGTGACAGTGAGGATTTGTCCCTGCATTTGAGTGCACTCCACTCTGCAGCTGTCACAGTGAAGATAGCACATTGACACATATGTTGGCCCTTTCATGTCCAGTTCTGCAACAACACTAAGGCAATTTCCTATCTGTTTGGCTTTCTGGGAGAAAGGAGATGAATATCAAATGAAACTGATTTAGGGAGCCTTCAAAGACCAAGGTCACCGTGTTTTCACTGTCCTGGATAATTGCCATGTTCAGCTCCAGGTAAAGTTTCACCATATCAATCACTCTGTGAATGAAGGCTGAATAAAGGTATTTACTGAACTGTCATGTCTGTGATAAAACAGCCCAACCAGTCTGTCAGATGTAAGAAGAATGTATTAAAGGGTCAAAACCTTATAGATAGAGGCCTCTCTGTCATAACAAGCATTCAATTCACTTATTTATGCTTGGTGTGTGTGGGGGAGTGAGTGTGAGTGTGTCTGTGTCTGTGTGTCTGTGGGGGGGGGCGGGTACAAAACAATCCTTGATGATTAGATGCTCTGGGATGAAATGAACCCTGAAGAGGGGGTCCAGGGACCTACATGCTAGTCTCAGTCTTCCAGTGAGACACCATGTGCCTTAGAACAAGACATTACCCTTCTTAGGGTGTTAGTTTTCCCATCTACAAAATGGAAGGGGATGAATCATTTTTTCCTCCATTCAGCTTTAAGAAAGAAGCAGAAAGAATTAGAAGAAAGAAAATTAAGTATTGGCCTTGGACAGCACCTTTTAAATACTTTCATAACCCAGAGTGTCCTCTTCAGAAACCTGTGGTGTCACTGAATACTGCAGCAGACAAGCCATGCCCATTAGAGAATAGCAATGATATGCTCAACAAAGAAAAGAATCAGTAGAGGGCAATTCCTACTGGGATGTAGGCCCACAAAGCCTACATAATGACAGAAAACGTGAATGGACCTGTAGCACTGAAAGCACAAATTACCCCTCTACACTTGGAACTTGGAGTTATGTGCTCCCTCCATTTATGTCTTTCCAGACGTATACTTTGCTCACACTTGCCCCTCTGTGGTTGTCTCATCTGTGTTTCCCATGTGCCCTTCCCAGTATTATGCATGTATCTATGGAAGAATTCCCCAGGTTTATGGAGAGGGGATAGGAGTGGGAAATGCTCTAGTACTACTTTTCTTAACATACTATTTCATTAAATCCTTTTGTTTTTAATTAATTGTTATCTGGATCACTGATTAAAGCAAATACATTGGTGGGGTCTCATGAACTAGATTTTTGAAAAGATACAGACCTACGTGGTACCTCGAACATGGAGTATTTCTTTAGAGGGAGAAGGAATTCCTGAAACCAACCCTCTATTTTCAGCTACACAGGAGATTCCACATTTCAGAGACTATAGTGCTTCAAAGATTCTTTTTTTTTTATTGTGGGTACTTCTTCCATCACTATAATTTAGCAGACCTTCCAGTCTTTGAAAGTTCAGGGCACTGCAAAGTCCATGACTCTGGGGCCAACTTAAAGATGGGACTGCTTCCAATTAGCTAGGCTTTTCCTCAGAGAATAATCAGTTTCAGCCCATCGCTAAGTCCATATTGGAATTCTTTCTTCCCCTTTCAGGGATGTGCTCCACTGAACTTTGGGACCATCCCTATTCCATCATGAAATATCAGCAGATGATAATCTGAAGAAATCTTAATTTTTAACTTACATGATGTTAATTTTCTCTCAAGGCAGTGTCCTAAAAGGGGTTGGAAGGGAATCTCTTCTCACTAAATCTTTTACATTTCCAAAATGTCCTTTGTAGCACAGAATCAGAAAGACCAAAACTAACTTCAGCTAATTTATCTCATCACCAATGTAATTGTTCTCCTTTCTCCATTTTCTGATTTTTACATATTTTTAATTCAGATCATATTCTAACATAAAGGATTTTCGAAGTTCAGAAATTTATTCACTACTCCATACGACTAAATCTCCACTCTTAATCAACAATTTTCTCCAAGTTCCTTATAAGAATTTCATTTTAAGTCAATGTAGTACAAGGGAAAAAATACTAAGTTAGAGAGTGAGTGGAATTTAATATGTCCACTTACCTGACTTTAGGTAAGTCTTTTCTACTCTCTTAGCCTCAGTTTCCTTTTCTATAAAATAAAGGTAATAATGTTTACACAACCTGCCTCACAGGGCTATCCTGTGATCCACAGTATATCCACAGGAGAATATAGATAAAAGGCTTTGTAGTTGCAAAACACTTCGCAAGTATGAACTATTCTATGGATGTGTTAACATGATTACTTTTACTATTTACTCCTTTCATGTTTGAGTACTAGTTACACAGGAACCTGGTGTCCTCATGTGTAGATGCCCCAAATATAAATTCCTCTAAAAAACTATTATTCTCTTTCCACTCAAGGTATATTTATGAAAAGTAAGTTCAAGATTTACAGAAGGAAATGGCTTTTTTTATTAAGTGAATACTATCTCACCACTAAGAAGTAAAATACATTGATGGGGGATTATGAATTATATTTTAAAGTGGATATCAATCCATAAAATCCACAGAACTTCGGAAGACTTACTGGGGATTGTAAGGTATCCATGGGTTTCAAAAGAAGAAAAACATGTTAGTGGTTTAAAAAATGAAAAACAAATGGTTTTCTAATACTACCCTTTCTTGAATTGGGTTATCTCTACTCTTGACATAATCCATTTTCTTTTTCGGGAGCATTTTACTCTTTGAAATTACCATATTAGTGAATGCCAAGCTCCAATTGACTTCTCCCTGCTACAACATAAGAAATGGGAAACCAATCAGACATACTTGAATGAGATGCGCTGCTTCTCCCCACCACACTCCCCTCCAGAGGCTCATATCCATACCCCTCCCTATATGCAACTTGGCATCTTCTACATCATGATCCAAGCTTATTATATGGGATTAGAACCCACATGTGTCCCTGGGTTGGAGCTGAGTTGGAATGATCATAAATTGGTATATACCCTGGGGGTCAAGTCTGGAAGACAGTGGCTACTGAAAAATTAATTGGCTTTCTCTTTCCACTGAAGCTTGAATATCATTGCAGCAAAGGCCTGGACTGTGAATATCCTATGCTCCCTAAAGATCTGATTGTATTCTAAGACTCTGATCCATATATATCCCTTCTTTCTTTCCTTTTCCTGCTCCTTGTGCCTATGGGTATCTTAAGTTAAGCTACAAACCTCCTTCAGTGAGTTAAGATGCATAGGTATGAAAAGCACATTGCCTCAAAAGACAGCCTAATTCTTTTGCAAGACTTTTTCTATATTCCAGAAATAGACTAGAACATAGTGACATACAAAAAAGGCATAATTATTGTATGAGAAACTATTATGGAGGAAGTTCTTCTTACCTCCATTCAAATGGCTTAATGCATTCTTATCTTTTTCACCTTCTTCATTTTAGTACTTTTGCTGTAATTCTCTTAATAAGAGTCAGTTTTAGGTAACACTTAAGCTTTATATGTCAGATTTGGGGAAATATTGCAGATGACACTTGGCTCAATATAGGATACATGGCTTTGAACTTGTTACATAGGTATTCTCTACCATTCACCCGACATACACATACACATGCACACACACTTGCACACACACACCTCTTTTAAGATTAGATTTATCTTTATAGGGGAAAAATTGGAAAGTCTATGAAAATCATCCATCTGTCTCTCAGGGACAGGAAGCCATTTATGGTCAGTATGGTGCAGCTTCACACTCGTATGCACCTTTTTTCCATTGAGGTTCCTAAGCTTTACAACCTTTTAGTGTGCTTGGATCATAAGTTGAAGCTTGAAGCAACTTCAAAGGTCATTTAATCCAACTACTTCATTTTAAAAATGAGAAAAAAAAACTAAGGCCCAGAAATTGTATTTGACTTTTCTAAGGTTATTTAGGAAGTAAGTTGTGGAACCAGGAGTTATACAAACTCTCATTTTCTGGGTTCATCAAGTGCCTAAGTGATCTTTTTAACCTTGAACTCCTGAGTCACTCAATTGGCACTTTGGCAAACATGGTGACATTCTTCTTCAACTTTTCCTATGTCTAGATTTCATTTTTTCTCAAATAGACTGTATGCCAATTGACAAAAGACTCACTCTCTTACTTTTTTGTGTGGCTCACAGCACCTAGCTCAAGTCTAGGTAGATAATTTGGCTCAATAGATATTTTCTAGATGACTTTCAAGACCATATTTTCTTAGGGTTTCCAGTCTCATCAAGTAAGAGTACATATAGATAGGACACTAATCATGATTTGGTATTATGTGAAGACAGTAGCTCCTATAAGAGCTACAGATCCTGAATTAAAAGTACCCAAGCAGTATCTATATTTTCCCGAGTTAGGGAAGCAAAAATAATTGAGTGGCCCATCATTACTGAAGATATTTAGTTTGCAATTAACACAAGGCCTAAAACTAAATATCTGAGCTAGAAACCTGTAGTCCATTCAGATTGTAGGCAAGTTATTGAAGCTATATTTCCTCCTTTAACTCACATAACTAGAGAGTTTTTGCTATGAGTTCTGAAGCAGACAGTTCACTTCTGGTTTTTCTTATTAAAAAACAACACTTCCAAGAGCCCCTTTACTCCTGCCATCTCTGTGAAACGCAGAAGGCCAAAGAGGAGTTGTCGTCTTGTTGTTATAGCAACAAACAAAACATTGCAGATACCCCAGAAAATGGCATTTTGTACTCCTATTTCCAGGTCTATAATCACTCAAGATCCTCTCTATCAGTGTTTAATTGGTGTTCAAACATAACCCTGCTTGTACCTGTATTTCAGAAGTCCTGGGGCTTCTCAGCAGACTCTCACACTCTGTATGAGGACAAAGTATCTCCTACCTTCTCGGGGACTTCCTGTAGCTTGTGACCTTCCAGTTCTCCCTTCATGTTGTTTATCTCCAACTGTTCCAACTATCTCCAACTGATTCTCCTAATCATCCTACTCTAATTCCCTAAATCTTTTAGTACTTCCTCTCAGGCAAGACTAGCTCAGATACTTCCTCAAAGATGCAATCCAGGTGACTTAAACTTTTTATTGCTAAAAATGTGGTCTTCACCAGCCCCATCTTAATCACTCATTGAGGAGAGCTCAATGTGTAGAACTCTTATTGAAGTCAGCTGATTGCTGATAGAAATCAAGTGTTCAGATATCATTTTGATCAAACAATCAACCAACATTTATTAAGGGCCTACTAGATGATGGGAATTATTGATAAATATACACCCTGTCCTCAAGGGCCTTGCATGCTATTGAGAGATAGAACATGTACACGGATGACTAAATATTGGATCTGAACATAATAAATATATTAGTGATGGTGTGTGAGTGTGTATTACAGCTGGCAATATTTTACCAAGCTTTCATCTTCCTACTTTAAGGTATAGAGGAGAGGAAAGATTGCAGTTTACGTAGAGAGAAAGGGACAGATGTGGAGGAAGTTGAACTGATAATACATAATGACAAAAAACATAACTGGTCATGCAGCATTGGAGGCATAACTTACCACTCCACACTTGGATGTTGGTGCTCTGTGTTCCCTCCATTTGTTCCCCTCTGTATTGTATACCATGTTACACTGGTCTCCTTTGTGTTTGTCTATCATCTATGTGATACCCATGTGCTCTTCCTAATGAAAATCATGCATTCATAGGAGAATATGTCCCAGGTTTATGGGGACAGGTATAGTATGATGCTATCTTTCTTAAGTACTATTTCATTAAATGTCTTTGTTTTTAATTAATGTTTATCTGGATGACAAATTTGATTGGCAAATGATTGGCTATAATGGCTGAATGAACTTCTCAGTTCAAAGAATAGTGAGGTCCTGAAAGAAACAGGAAAGGTAAGAGAAAATGGAGGTTTAGATAGAAAGACAAAAAGGTTTAGTTTTCAACATGTGAAGTTGGAGATGGGATATCCACGTAGAGATCTCCAGCAGGCAGTTGGAGGTGCATGACTGCAGTTCAGAAAATATTCAATTGGACATGTAGACAGGGGAGGCATCTGAATAGGGATGATAACTGAATCTCTGGAAACTAATGAGGTCGCAAAGGGTTTAGAGATAGAGAAATAATCTAAACAAGTTAATAACATCATTTGTAGAAATCATTCTTTTTCAAAAAAAACCTTAAAATCCTTTAGAAATGACTCATATTTATTCAGTAGAAGGAAAAAAAATTGAGAACATTTTATTGTTTTTCAACAGATGTGACCATCTTCATCCATTTGCATCACTATACCATCCTTTTCTCAAATTGTACCACAAAAGAATTGTATTTCTTTATTCACAGATTAATGTGTTCTTCACTTTCCTCCAACCTTTAGGTCCCTTGTTTTAATTCCTAGATTGATTTAAAAAGGGGGGGAGGGATCATTTAATCCAGGGATACTTAACCTGAGATCAATGAACTTCAAAAAAATTTTAAGAACTGCATTTCATTATAGTTGATTTCCTTTGTAATCTTTTGAACTTTACTTGATACATTTAAAATATTGTTCTGAGAAGGGATTCAGTCTTCACAGGATTATCAAAAGAGCACAATACAAACAAAACATTTTAAGAATATCTGCTCTATACTAGCCCTTTTGTTTTACAGAGGGGGAAACTGAGGCACAGACAAGAGACTATTACTTGCCCAAGGGCATGCAGGTGTTAAATTGCAGAACCACATGCTGACTTTCTCTTGGCCTCAGAGTACTCCTCCTCCTATACTACAGCTGCTTCTGGAGAACTGGATTGCCACACATGGTCTTCTAAAACTCTCAAAAATCAGCACCCTTGTTATTCACGAGTGACACAAAAAGCCGAGATAGCCCCCAGCCCAACAAAGATGCAAAGAAGCTGATGAAAATAGCTAAGTTAAAACTGTTACATTCCGCTAAATCTTTGTGGCCCATGGCCTCCAATCACACTACCCTTAAAGAGTGGTACCTAAGACTATATCAGAAAGAGAAAGATGCTTAACTTCATTTGTTAAAAAAATGTTCATACAACATGTTCACTGTTTTGGTAATAAACAGTATAAACAACATCAGATTTCATTTCATTTTTTTAATCAACAAACAGGACTTAGTTTGAAATGAGTCTCTGAGAGTTGCAGAAGAAGCCTTTCCAAACAAATCTTCTTCTTCCAAGATTAAAACTTCCAATTAAAACTGAAATATCAACTGTTTAAGAACTGAGACAATGTGTTATTTCTGCTCAAGGGTTTTTCAGTTGATCTGCAATATCTGCCTATGTGTTTCAGGATTTTCTTTGAATTATATATATTTGTAAATAGCTTTGGAAAATGCCTGCTTTCCCACATGCACTATTCTCTACCACCTGGATTTCAAATTTGGTTGAATTAAAATGAAACCACAAACTACAAACTCTTTTCTCTTCGTTTAAGGTCAAAACTTGTATTCCTCAAATTTCTCAAGACTTCTATTGTAATCTCTTGGGACTTATTGGGGAATACAAACACTGATCTGGGATCCTTTAAAGTCACACCAGTTATTGCTCACACACCAAAGACTGACCTAACCACATTCAGAAAAGTCCCTGTTGGAGAAAGCTGGCCACTAAACTAGAATTTCTTTAGCTCTAGGATTTCATGACACTGTCTACTAAGGTCAGGAAGTGCTGGAATTTGCAAAGCAGTAATCATATGATAAAATTAGATTATTCATTTATTTACTCATTCATTCAACAACCTTTTATTATCTTGGCATTTGAAGAATTTTGTCATAAGTGATGCTAACAAAATAATGTGAAACATTTAAATTGCATAATGAAAATTGGACACTGTTCTTTAAAGATTTTGTTTTTCTTCCAGAAGCAAACCAATCCTCATTTGTATTTCACAAAATCAGCAATATTCCTTTGCATCAATGTTAACTTTAGAACTGCTTCAGAAATTTTAAATTCATTTAGTTTGCAATTATGTGTTTAATTCTATTCCTATTATTTAGTCCCCCAATTTAATCCATTTTGGAGCTCATCCCTGAAAACCAGAGATTTCCTCTTTAGGAACACTCTAGGGGAAAAAAAAGAATGGGATGAAGGTAGGGCAATGACTAAAGTGGAAAGCATATGCTGAATGAATTAAATATTTTAGAAGAGAACTATATTACATGGCATGGAGTGGGAGTGTGGAAGGGTGCAGTAAAAGTGGAGAAATGGGTGGAAAGTGAGCAACATGGGCCAAAATGATCCAGAAGATTTTGTAAGACATGGTAAGCAGAAATACAAAATAATGGTTTAATACATTGCCAAAAATGAACACAGTGTTGCTCGTAAAATCCTTAGCAAAGTAATTTGGATCAGAGCAGATCACCTCATAAAACTGCCCAAGTTTGGTAGACAGTGAATATGTTGTAATGGGGAAAAGAGTATTGGACTATGAGCCCGGAGGTGTTGGTTCAGACCTAGGCCTTAATACTTAAAAGCTAGCCAGAATGAATGTAATGTTATAAAGCACTTAACATCTAAAGGTCTCAGTTTCCTCACCTGTAAAATGGTGGCACGAATACTTATACTTAAAACCTCACAGGGTCATTGTAAGCAAAATTTTATATAAACCTTAAGGTGCTATATAAGAAGGAATTGATGAATTATTAAATACGAGTAAGTGTTTGGAATTAACCAGAACCACATGCCATTTGGAAAACTTCATGGAAAATAAATCTTATTTTGGACCCATAAGAAAGAAAAACTGAGTTGCCTTATTTCTTTAGGTTCATTCAATAAACATTCTGGGACATGAATGAGAACATATAGTGTCACAAGGAGTCACTCACCTATTTTTTGAACTTGTAAACACGTTAGCTTCCAAAACTTCGGTCTAGGTCTGGGTTTGGCTGCTGGAATTGCAACCCACACTAAATCATCCCCTTTCAGAAAACTCTAGGTAAAATACCTGTGTCCCTCCCTTGTTAAACTTACATGAAGCTTAACCTAGACCTCTGTTTAGTGCTAAAAAGATGGGTTAATTTTTTTTTTTAGTCCATCATGTCATGTGTAGGCACATTGAGCGCACATAACTAGGATGTTCCATTACTGAACACAATAGGCTTTCTGGGTGAATAATGATGTTTTATTTTAAAATCTTTTATGAAGATGTTCTAAACCAAGTAAAAGCTTTAAAAAAATGCATCCCCATAAATGCCACTTGACAGAGTCCTTGGAAAATGCCATTTCTGAACAAAGCTTGATCTAGGAAAGCAGGTCAAATAATTGATTTGCCAGTCATTTAATAAAATATAGTTCCCAATAATTAACCTGAACAACAGTTTTAGAAACTGTGGAGCACAACATACAAGAAGTAAGAGCCAGATAACTATTGGCATGGACCATAGTACAGTTAAAACTGATGAAAGCAAAGTCACAACAATCCACAAAGACAGATATTTGCAAAGGACACAGTATCTATTATACAAAACCAACCAATGATATAATTCATTTTCTGTCCAACTATAAACTCTAAAACAAGGATTCGATATCTACACAGCATATTTCATTTTGGCAAAGGTAAAAAATATATAATGTATATATTGAAGAACTTCTGAATCACAGCAAATTAGCCAGTATTTCACTTTCATTTTCTGTCTCTGCTTTTTTGTTGCCATGCTTTGTTTTTCCTCGAAGTTGGTCCATTGACTGACAAATCACAAGCGTTTCCAAGAACCTCTGCAGTCTCTATCAGTGTTCTGATCTGTAGGCAGGGAAAGTCTCTGTTCGATGAAGTTTCAGAGGACTTGAACCATCTTGTTCAAAAAGAATTCAAAATGATGGTTAAACTTAAAAACGAAGTTTTGAAATCAGACAGCCTTATATTATTAGAGATAGGTAACAAATATTTATTATATGCCTTTTAGGGGCTGTGCACTTTACAATTGTCAAGTACTTTACAAATATTATATGTTTTATTCTCACAACAGCCCTAGGAGGTGGGCATTTTTTTTAATAGATGAAGAAACTGAGACAGAAAGTTATTTGATTTTTTTAATTATTTGACGAGGGTTACACAGCTAATAAATGTCTAAGGCCAGATTTTAACTTGAGTCTTCCTGACTCAAAGTTCAGCATTCTCACCATTGCACCACCTAGCTGCCTCTAGACCTGGAGACATCTTTCAAAGCAGTTTAACACTCTTATAGTGTGAGGATTTCATTATATAGGTGAGGATACTGAATCTCAAAGACGGGAGTGACAGATCCAAAGTCACATGGCTAGTTAGTGATTAAGCGAGGACTAGAACCCAGATATACATATTCCAATTTTACTTTTCATTGTATTCTATTCCATTGCCATAACATAATCTTTTGACAGAAGGAAGAGCCCCAGATGGAGTCAGACGACTTAGTTTTAAATCCTGGTTCTGCTGACATACTACTTGTACTAGAAGGCACTTTTTCCCTTTTAGTTTTACCACCCATAAGGTGAGTCATTTGGAATAGAAGTCCCAGAAGCTAGAAGCTCTACATCTTGTGATTCTACTGCCTCATGTTATATCTGAAAGCTGTCAGCCTTGCAACTTACACTTGGATGTCTAACCATTCGATTTCATGTGTTCACTGGCTATGGCTACAAAACATGAAAAAAATTTCTTCTAGTCAGTTAATCTATGGCATGATATAGACAAGGCAGGTTTCTTGTCACCCTAGAAAAAATAAGACACAAATTCTCAGATTAACCAGTAGATGGCTCCCTATGACTAGGATTGTGGGGGGATGCTGTGGACTCAGTTTTGACTCAGGATTGAAATTTTCCTAAAAAGGTGCTTGAGTGAGTAACTTCCTGTGCTATCTCTCAGGCTTGCCATGGAAGCCAATCAGAAATTTATCAACAAATATCAGATAACCACAATAAATGCCTCAAATGTGAGAAGCAATGTTCTTCTAAACTCATCATTGACATGGTCCTGGGCATATAACTCTATCAGTGTGCTTCTCTGCTTTTCTTCTTTGCTTGGGGTATGCATTAGAAGAACAATTTTGCCCAAAAGGTTGGGAGGAAGGACAAAGGATAGAATAAATGCATCTCATTCATGGGATGTGTCTCTCGTGTGATCCAAAAGGTTTAGTGCATGATTAAGCTCTAATTATATAAAGCTGCTAGAGCTACCGTGTGGGTGTGCATATATCTTTGTGTCTGTATGTAAGTAATACCCTGAATGAATGAGTGTGGAACGAGTTGAGGCAGGGCTATATGCCAAGATTATGGCTGCAGTACTTATTGAGCTAGGAAGACCTGGATTCAAATCCTGCCTGAGATATTTAACAGCTATGTAACCCTGAGCAAGTCACTTAATCTCTCTGAAGCCCTTTCCTTATTTGCAGAATAGGAATAATAACTGCATTTACTTCACAGACCTGTCCAAAGAATCAAATGAGATAATGACACTAAAGAGCTTCACCAATCATAAAATACTGCATTAATGCTATCAATTATTTGTTGCTGTTTTCAGAACTGCAGGAAAGAACAGCAGTAGGGTTGTTTTGTTTTGTTTTTGCCTTTATGCATTTTTTCTACTCTTTCACAATTAGCGAATTACGGATGATACAATCTAAGATCTGGAAAGAGCCTTAAAATTCACATACGTCAACCTTGTTTTAAAGATCGGAAAAATGATGGCTAAGAGATTAAGTGACATCATTCATTTATCCATTCAATAATTCTTCCCAATCTACAATATCAAGGGGTTTGCTAGCCAATAGCAAAATCTAGATGAAGTAGATCCTGGTGAAATGATGGATCCTTTGGACTCAGGTGTTGTAATCTTATAACCTGTGTTAGAGTAGGCTAATACTCTGTGTATG
>CM053769.1:279211334-279239435 GCA_028658325.1 Potorous gilbertii | reverse complement strand
TGGACAATCTACCAGCACCATTCCAGGAAACTGAAACAAGTACATTTGAATTGTCCTAGGAGGATTTTGAAGATCACCTGACAAGATAAGGCACTATCTTATGATGGGCTGGCTACATTGTTCAAATGCCAAACGTGTTTTCCTAAAAGACTATTTTACAGAGAAGTCATGCAAGGAAGATGCTCATATAGTAGTCAGAAGAAGCAATACAAGGACACTCTCAAAGTCTGTCTGAAGAACTTTGAAATCAGTTGCATGACATGTGAGATGCTGGCAAAGAACCATCTAGTATAGTTCATTTGTATCAAAGAAGTCACTGTGCTCTATGAGCAAAGCAGAATTGCAATAGTTCAAAAGAAATGTGAGATGAGCAAATTTAGAGACATGTCCACTCCAAATGATCATATGGACTATATGTGCCCAACCTGTGGTAGATCCTGCCAAGTTCATGTTGATCTGATCAGCCATTGTTGGACACTTCATACCTTGATTCCAATATATTGGCATCATTGTGGTCTTCTTCTAGCATGATGGACAACAACAAATCTTTGAGCTATTAATAGTTTTGATCAAGGTCACCTCCATCTCATAATGAAATATAAATGTAGATCATTAGTGGTGGTATTGGGATAGAATCTTTAATAAATTGCTCCATATTGTTTATTAAGATGGAATTTTACCTGCATTTTTTCCTCATAGATAATGTTCTAATTAATAGATTTATGAGGCATAGTGGAAAGAGTATTGGACTGGAAGTCAAGAGACCTGGATCTAAACTTGGATTTGCCACTAGTTTGTCATAGGCAAGTCATCTGAGCTAGTAATTTTACCTCAATTTCCTCCTCTGTTAAATGTGGGAGTTGAACTAGACTAAGTTCTTTTTCAGCTCTAAAACTGTATGGATTTAGGATATTAGATTTAGAATTGGAAGGAATCTTGGAGGTCATCTGGTCCAGGCCCCTAATTTTATAGATCTCAAATTAAAATCAATCTCTGACATATTTTTAAACACGTACCATGTGCCAGAAGTTACACTAGGCTCTGTGGATACAAGTACAAAGAATAAACTAAACTGTGCTTGTCAGGAACATTCTAATGGAAATGTATGGAAGGGACCTTAGAAATCATTCAGTCCAATCCTCTCATTGTACAGATGAGGAAACTGAGGTTTAGAAACTAGAAGACTTGCTCAGATGTACATAAGAAGAGGAAGTGCTGGAAATAGAACCCAGGCTACCTCATTTCTAGTTCAACATTCTAGTCCTTTGAATCTTGTACCATTCTTCCTCAGGATTCTATATATACCCCAAAGGCAAAAGCACTGCATGAAAAATGCATCATTAGCATATCTTGTCAGAGGTTATAATTAAGTCCTTTAAATGGTCACTGGACTCCTAAACTACATAAACTTGACCTATAGTTTGGGGCCATCTTTGAGTCAGGTAGGCTAAAGGAAATGGAATCACAAACTGGTAAAGGGGGACTTGATATTAGGCTACAAATAAAGGAATGTTCTGATGGGGTTATCCTGTTTTTACTGAGTCTGTAGCAGGAAGGAAAATGCCATAAACTATAAAAAGGTGGATTTGTTATGCATTAGAGAGCAATTCCCTATTAGAAGGGCTGAGGAATTTCATTATAAGGGACATCAATGGATATATCTTTTGAGACTGTTAGGAAAAGTTTCCCAGTTATCCTTTGGGGCTGGCATAATGATGATCATTTGCCTTATTTTTAATCAGGAATAGGGAAACTGTGATCTCAAGGCCACACATGAGCCCATAGTGTGGTCCTTTGAATCCAAACTTCATTCTGTGAATGACGGACTTAGAAGGCCACATGTGGCCTCGAGCTTGAGGGCTCTCCACCCCTGGTTTAAATCTATGTCTCTGGTAATGGGAATTTCCAAAGAAAGAGGTTGAATGTAGGAAGAGAGATGTCTATGAATTATGTGGTGCAAGTCGTTAGTACTTTGTAGAGACACTGTGGTACAGTGGGGAAAGCAATGAACTTTGCCTAAGTAAGGCCTGAGTTTAACACTTCTTCTGACAGTTACTAGTTATTGAATTTTGAGCAAATCACTTCATCTGTCAGCTTCAATTTTCTGACTTCTAAAATGGGGATACCAATACATGCATTATATTTTTCAAAGTGGTATTCTGAACCTCAAGTGAGGTAATGTATGTAAGCACTTTTTAATCAGTAAAGGATTATATAAAGGTTGTTATTCAATCATGTCTGACTCTTCACTGACCCCATTTTGGATTTTCTTGGCAGAGATTGTAGAGTGGTTTGCCATTTCCTTCTCCAACTCATTTTGCAGATGAGTAAATCGAGGCAATAGGGTTAAGTATCTGAGACCAGATTTCAACTCAGGAAGATGTACCTGCCTGACTTTTGGTTCAGCACTCTATCCACTGTAACACTTAGCTACCCCGTATAAAAGTTAGCTATGTTTATTTTCATTTCTAATTAATAGTGATTAAAAAAAAGACAACCTATGGTTTTATTGGAATGTAGGGAAATTCTGGGAAAAGAACTTCCTTTAGCAATTCAGAACAGCACTTGCTCTGAAATTTATATTTTTAGAGAGTTACTGAGGACACTAAAATATTAGGTGACATATTTGGGGTCACTGAGCCAGAATGTGTCAGAATTGGGGCTTGAACCCAGGTCTTCTTGACGTTACCTCCACTGTGAAAAACTGCCTCTCTTCTACCAAAAATGAAAACAATCCATAAATTAGAAAAAAGTCATTATCGCTGCTTCTGATGATTTAATTACTAGAAGCTGACAGGGGACTTGGTAAGGTGAGTGAGGATGTATATTTTCATGGTGGGTGGGTGATGTCTTTCAAACATTCCTAATGAGAGGCAACATGGAGTAATGGTAGAGGGCTGGCCTGGAATCAGGAAGACCTAGGTTTGCATACTGGTTCAGTCATTTACTAGTTCTCTGACCTTGGGCAAATCACCTAAGTTTTTTCCCCCTCATCTTTAAAAATAGGGATAATATTAGTATGTCTCTTAGAGGATTACTTGAAAGGATCAAGTGGGATAATTGGTAAAGTGCAATATTAAAACGCAAACCCTAAAGTGCTATATAAGAGTCTTATAGATGTGTACCTTGCTCTTTATCCAAGTTACTTGTCCCTGAAATGTTATAGAGAAAGCAAATTTTTGGAAGTAGAAAGATTTTAAATACACAAAGAGAACTCAATCTAAAAATCCTGCACTAGTTCTTTTTATATAGTAATGATGTATATTTAATGTTCTTACCGCCTTCTAATTTATCAGTTTTTAGAGTTTGACCTTTCATAGGTCAGACTTTCTTAAAGTGGGTCCCACATGTATAGTTTCTAAAATGACTACCTACAAAACATATTTGCTAATAAGACAAAAAGGCTCTATTCTTGCATTGTGCTGTGTCTACATACAGTGCAAATAGAGAATGGCTATGCCTCAAGTGTTTTAAAATTTCATTTTTATTACAGTGCTTCCTGAGAGGTCAAAGCTGATATAAGAAAGTATTTTTGGATAGTACAAGTATAATTACAATTATGAAAATGATAGGTTGTCATTTTAGAGAAAACACAGAACTACTTTTATAGTATGCACAAGTTCATGGATGTAAGAGCTTTGCATTTCTGATAATTCAGAATATGTCATTTACTAAAAACGTAAAGTTCGTTAGATGTACATCAGTATATTTACAAGAAAAACTAAATGCAAGAGCGTATACAAATAGTGTATAAATATAAACGATCAAAATTGGCTTACTTTGTACAATTTTTAGATATTTTACATTTTATAGTCTCGTATCTTTTGAAGAGTTCAAAAGCACCGAAGAAATGTTGCATAAATAAACGTCAGTATAGTTCTTAAGCACAGAAGTTCTCAAGGAGCGTGCCATGGGATGGCATAAGTTTCAGCTAAAAGTGCAGGGAATTATATGGAACTTCAATTATGGGAGAATCTATGAATCTTTTGCCTCTCTCAAAATGCATTGGTATTTCTCAAAGTAAAATATAATGCATGAACAAAAAAGTTTGAGAACTCTTATTTAGGCATACAGGACCTACTAAAGTCTCATTTTATAAATGGGAAAATTGAACTAAAATTAATTATTTTCCTGAAGTCATGAATTAAATCTTTGTTGGGCTGAGACCAGCAAACAAGCTCTTGCTTCTGACAGATCCTAAATTAACTAATATCATCATTATAAATATAATTCAAAGGAAAAACTGATTCTTATTTCAAATGAATAAATTTAATAAAAATTGCTAAGTTTTTGCACTTTTTAAAAAAAAGATTGTATCTTTGCTTATGTTATAGTGGTGAAAAACCACAAAGCAAAGTGAAAACCACAAAAAGAAGAACAATGAACAAATTAATGATTTTTGCACTTAGGTTTTCAAGGTGAATTATATGTTTAAAAGATTAATCTTTGTATTGGTTAAAGATATATGAAAAAAACATTTTTAAAATGTCCAACTATCCTTAAATTTATCAGCAGGGAGGTAGGCTTAGCCAACACTTTTATGAGTGTTGACCCTTTAGTTAACAACCTCTTGATACTGATTGATTCAATGGTTATCTTCTAAAGTGTGTTTGTTGTGCATGAATGAGTCTAGCTAAATCCAGAAAGCCTCATTCTCAAAATGGATGATAGATTTCCTCTCCCTCCCTGACCCCAGCAACTCATACACACTGTCTCCTAAAGGACAGAGAGGCTGTAATCCGTGGTAAATTTCCCACACAGATGAAATCATGAATCCTTCAAGTATTGAAGCAGTATATATTTACAGTAGAAGTGTAAACTGAACTTAGTTCATGGATTTGCTAACAGTTCTTTTCTGCCCCAGCTGTGATTTATATGTAGTATAGTGTCTTCAGTGCAGGGAGATGTCCCAGATTCACCCTTCTGAAGCTCAAGGACTGCCCCCACTCCAAGGTAAGGATAAAGGTAATTGCCATCTTCTATCTGACTTTCTCAGGACCTCTCATCCTCCCTTTCCAAGTCATGAGAGAATCCCTAGTGTTAGATAGAAAGGTTGGCTCACTAATTACCAAGTTAAGACCAGAGTTAATTCAAGTCAGGGCAACTTTAGACAGTAATAATTGCTTTTAGTTACTACTGACCTGATACAGAAATAAAATACCCTGTATTCCAGCATTCAAAAGTTTCCTGAGTTGGTTACAATAAAAATGAATACTATCATTCATACATAAACTAGGGATATTTGAAACATTATATGGGAGAAAACAATATCCACCCAACGTAGGAAGGAAATATCCTGTGGATTTCATTTGTGGCTCTTGAAAAGTAGTCTTTCCATTGGTCATTTGGCTTGAACACCAATCTTGAGCTTAAGCAAAAAATATGCTGTCCTTGGTACTCAGTGGAGACCCTGAAGAATAGTTAGGCTGCAATTACAGATCAAAGAAAAAATATTTAAATGAGGGGAATGTAGCATAAGTCTGTTCATAGATCATAAAAAACTGCTAACAGAGGCTCACAGAGACTAAAGTGACTTAACACAGGAACATAGATTTAAAGCTGAGAAGGACCTTGGAAGCCATTGAATCCATCCAACCTCATCATTTTACATATGAGGAAACTGATGTTCAGAGTTGTCCAGGGTCACCTAGCTAGGAAGTGTCTAAGGCAGGAGTTGAATTCAGATCTTCCTGAAACCAAGAACTTTTCCCATTAAAGGTTGTAATACTTGAAAGTAGCATTAAATATAACACGGATTATTAAAAATAGACAGCACACTGAGCTTCAAGACCTAGTTTCTTGTCCTGGCTTCAACACTAAATAGTTGTGTGACCCTGGAAAAATCACTCCCCCCCCCCACCCCAAACTCACATTCAATTCTCTTTTCTAATAAAAGTGATGACAATTACACTAACTACTCTTCACTTCATAGAGTGGTGATGAAAGTAGTGCATTTAAATGGGAATTATTGCCATTATGTCAAAGCTCAGCACTCCTTCCCCCATTTCATGGAAGAAAACATGACAGTTACCTACCTGAAGCACCTTGTCGGGCCAAGAAAGCTATGGGAAGTTCCCGATTGGGGACCAGGAGGCCCAGATGCAGCATTTCCACTGGCTTGTTATCTAAGGCTACAATGTCATATTTTCGTACAATCTGGAACACACAATAACAATGAGACAGAATTATTCACTGTCTTTCCTTCCTTGAAGAACCATCCAAGGTTCATTGTGATAGAAATTCTTGAACAGGAAAGAAGCTTCGAGAAGTAAGTTTTACCCAACAAAGAGCCAAATGGAGCTGGAGTTCAGCTAAGCGTCGCCCAATGCACATCCTCTTTCCAACACCAAATGGAAGGTGAGCAAAAGGATGGATTTTCTTCTTTTCATGAAGCCAGCGTTCTGGTCTATACTGATTCCAGTCTTCAAAATTTTCTTCATTAGATCCCAAGAACTGAGTATTTAACATTAAAACTGTCTAAAAATACATACAACATTCATGTTAATCAGAAGGGAAGAGTCAGGAGGAAGTTGTTAAAAATACCACCACTACTACGACTGCTACTATTACTACTACTACTGCTACTGCAACTACTGCTGATGATACGTAATACAGTTTTTTTTTTCAAAGCACTTTCTTATAACAACCCTCTGATATGGGTGGTATAAGCATTATCACCCTTTTTACAAAAGTAGAAGTTGGACTTCAGAGAGGTGAAATGACTTGTCCCAGGTCACATAGCTAGTATGTTTCATAGCTAGAAGACCATTAGAACTGCTCTGGATCTAAATCCAATGCCATTTTTTCAATACTATACTTTCTCTCATCAATACTGGTATATCTAACAATTAAGATGTAGCCCGTCTAAATAATAATTTTAACCTTTAACGTGACAATTTTGCCTTTCATCTGAATTGACACTCTGTTTGTCAAAAGCCCTGTCTACCCCTCCTTAGAAATCTCTTTCAAATATGTGCTAATAACCAAACCTCTAAATTCTACTCACCCCCTTGGGGAGGGCATAGTCTCCAAGAACCATTTCTTGGTCAAGAGTCCTTGTTGTAAATGGCACAGATGGTGTTAACCTAAAAAAAAAAACAAACAAGTACAGGTTATCAAAGTTGGGCAGTGATTAAATTGTATCTCAGTTATTAATAGGAATTAGATCCTAATTGAATAAATTGGTCAATATAGTGCTGTGAAAAGATAATTGACTTGAGAATCAAAGGACTTGGGTTCTAATCCAGGTTCTGTCATTAAGTTGCTGAGTGACTTCAGGTCAATTGTTTCATCTCCCTAAGCCTCAAAACATGCTTCCAACCTTATTAACCAATGTTCCCAGCAGTCTTGTGAGCATTGTTATTTTTTTTGTTTCGGTTTTTAACTTAGAGATGAAAAATAGAACACATATGACTTGTCCAACCTTTCATGAAAAATGAAACGCAAAAACGGGATCCAGAGGTTCGTAGGATTTAGAGATGGAAAGGATCTTAGGGATCTCGTTCAATATGTGAGTAAACTGAGGCCCAAAGAATTGTGACTTTGTCAAAGACATACAGTTAACTAGCAAGGAGTTGTGTCAGAATTTGAACCCAACGCTTCTGACTCCAAATCCAGTCCACTTCTCACAATGCATCAAGGCCCTCCTTAAATTCTGTTTTCATAAACTAACTTTCATTTTCAAATCCATCTGGGGTGCTCAGAGGGACAGGAGAGGAAGGAAAAGAACAAAAGTGGGGAGACTGAGATATTAAGTCATAAGGCAATAAGGTAAAAAGGAATTTTTCACCACAACTTAGATGAGTAAGATTATGTTTCGGGCAGTGGGCGTCTGTATTTTACCTCATTGATTCTTTGAGGCAGGCTTTTAAATAAGGCATATTCTTCAAGTCCTCTGCTTTAGGTCTCTGTTGCTCAGGCAAAACTCTCTCTATTTCCTCAAGAAGCTTCTTCTGTACCAGGGGATTTCGAGATAAGTTATACAGAACCCACAATAAGCTGTTGGCCGTCTGGAAAGCAAATAGACACCATCACTGAGGCAGGCAGGTGGTGTGGCAAAAAGAACATAGGACTTAGCATTGAAAAGCCCTGAGTTCTAATTCTGCCTCTAACACATATTTTGTAAAGTGCTTTGCAAACCTTAATGTGCTAGGATCATAGGTTTAGAACTAGAAGGGACCCGAGAGTCCAACTTCCTCATTGTACATATGGAGAAACTGAGACTCAGAGGGGGACAGAGATTTGCCCAAGGTCATATAGCTAGTAAGTGGCAGGGCTGAGACTCAAATGCCACCTCTACAGACTATGAATCCTGCACTCTTTCCTCACCACTTGAGTATCCGCTTTTAAATGAGCTTTTTGCCTTAAAGTCACCCGCTGTCAGAACTCTCTGGATGTGATGGAAAATTTAGCTCTTTTTGCTTTAAATTAAATTATAGAAGCGTCCAGTTTCAAGCAAAAGCAGGGTGAGATTTCTCAGCTTCTTTCATGCATTAAAAATGTGCCTAATTCGTATAACTTCGAAGAAAAGCATCTGTTATATAAATTGAGATTCACCCAGACCCCAGAATGTGATTTTTTTCCTCCACATTCTTCCCATCCCCAACTAAAACAGCTCTTTTAAAATTAGGAAAGGATAAGCAGTAGGGGGTCGGGATGGTTTGGTGGTTGGAAAAGATTGTTCACTCATAATGCTTTAAAACAAGGGTTTGGGCGTAGAGGGATATGGGCATTTAGGTGCTGGAGTAGACAGACTGACAGCCTGGGAGTCCGGAAGACTTATTTTTCTGAGTTCAAATTTTCCCTCAGATATTTCCTATCTGTGTAACCCTAAGCAAGTCGCTTAAGCCTGTTTGCCTCAATTTCCTCATCTGAAGAAGGAAATGGGAGATCTCTCCAATATCTCTGCCAAGAAAACTCTAAATGGGATCACCAAGAATCAGACATGATTGAAATGACTCAACAGCAACAAATGAAATGATATGGTAGACAACAAGCTAACGATGAAGTTAGAAAGCCCTGGGCTCAACCTAGGCTCAGAGTCCATCTCTGATGTATATTGAAAAGTCATCCTATCTCTTAAAGTGCCCCATACATTTCTCTAACACTATAAATTATAGAACAATTGTTGAACTACACTGGCAAGTAGAGGGCATTTTCTTACTGGGAGTTTCTTATATCATTAAAATCACAGCTCTGGACAATGTAATTTAAAAAATGGTTTATCTTATACTGAAAATTCAGCACAAATCCATGCAAACACATTTATAAAACACCTACTGTGTACAAGGGACAACATATAAAATAACATAATCTTTATCATCAAAGAGTTTATAATCTGATGGATTCACAATAACTTTCTCTTCTAAAAGTATAAATTTACTTTAGGTAAGTCACTTCCTCTCTTCTATCCTCAGTTTCCTCACCTGTAAAATGGGGATAGTTTTATTATATAATTGCTTACCCCTCAGAGTAGTAATGAGAAAAATGTCTGTGTTACTCATATGTGAGCTACCAAAAAAAATCAAGCTCTTTTTTCTCATCCCCTGGAAAGTTAATTCCCACATAAACAAAGATGCTGCCCCTAACCACAGCTCCTACCAAAATATGAAATTCTGGCTTCTACTTGTTCTTAATAAAAGCTTGTTTCATCTTTCAAAATGGCATCACTTATTTCTTTTCCAAAAGAAACTAGACAAGGAGGGGGGAAAATGGCCCAGACAGCCTGTCCAGCCCTTTGCAAAAACACATGCCAGGTTATGATGGTTTTGGTGAATCGTGTGTGGTGTCAGGCTGCAGTAGCTAAATTGGACAATATATTCCTCTGGAAATAGTCAGAGTGACCTGTCTCTAGACTCAAATATATGCTCGCCAAGTGCCATGTACAGTTCTCTGAAAATACCTATGTGATGCTCAGACCAAACAACATATTGGGAGAGGGCTCAAAGCAAATCAGATTTATTATTTTTGGAATGGCTTTGATGGCAGGTTGTTTCAAGCCACAAGATTCTGGTGGTTACAGCTGCAAATAAACTCTGGTGGAAGGCATTATTGTAATAGCCCAATTCACAAAACAGGAAGAAGGCATAGCCACCACATTAGATATGCTTTCAAATTTCTCAGATTTACCAAATGTGACTTTCAGAATAGCCAGGCCAGAAAAAGAAGCAGATGTAACCATATCAATAAGTCCTTCACCACAAGTACTCTCCAGTGTTTCCAAAAGGACAGTTAACTGTAGGCTTCACCAAAAGCATCCAAGACAGGCTGCACTTTTCCACTGGGACCTGTCCTAGGAAACCTCCTCAGCCCAACTGGCCTGGGCACTGAGAATGAGCCCCATGAATAGCGAAAATGAATGGATAATAGAAGAAGCTACAATTTCCTTAATCTAGGTACCCAGCATTCCTGAGTTCAAAGCTGACAACTGAGTTAAATTTACCCTCAACCTGGTTACAATTTTCAAAGTCAACATAGTAGGAAGGGAAGAAATATTGTGCAAGGATAAGCTCTCTACTATGAAAGTGATCTAGTATGAGATCTCATTTCAGAGTATCTGAATCAATGTCTGATCCAGAAGCATCAGAAACTAGAATGACATCTTTACTCCACTGAGCAGGACAATTCTACAAAGCACCTTAGCTTTTTCTATATGAGAAATATTATTTTTGCAAAAGAGCATGAAATGGAACAGGGAGAGGAAAAATGGAAGAAATATCTGTGTGGTTTGCCCAGAACTGAGGAAGGGGAAGCAATGTTGAATTGGGGAGGGTTGCTATCACATAATAATAACGTGAGACAGGGTCTAAACCTCTGATCTTATTGGTATAGAGGATGCCTTCATGAGGAAACTCTCTTTCAAGTAGGTCAGCACCAAGTTATCCTTCACACTCAGAAGTAGAGTTGCTTAAAGATCCACAAATGGGATGTGTCCAAGACAGGACTGGAGCCTTTGGCTTTCACACTCAGACTGATTGTTTAGCCATCACATGCCCGCTGGTTCTCCAATAGCAACAATAACAATAACTTGTTTGTATTTATGTAGCACTTCAAGTGCATCTTCAATGTTTCAAGAATCTGTGGTTTCATCAGTGGCAGTACTCACTTGAATGATGACGATAAAGACAATGTTAATATTAATATCTAACATTTATGTAGTTCCTACTAAGCATTACTCTACTAATTCAGATTGCAATGCCCTTGTCACTCTGTAGAAACTCTGTAGAAATTCAAAAAATTTCATTCCCTACCCTCCGTTCCTTTCGTACATTTGAAAGCATTCATTAAAGGTTCACTCTGTGCTAGGCACTGCACTATGAAGTGGAGATCTGAAGGAAGGCAAACTATGGTTCCTGCCCTCAAGGAGCCAATCCACTAATAGAAGAGATGACATATAAATAATCAGGTACATGGGAGATAGCTACAAAGGAGATGGAAAGCAGTCTGAGAGTGAAGGGAGGGTATTAACCATTGGGTGGGAACCAGAACAAGGTCAGGATTTTAGCTGAGTCCTAAAAGAAGCTGGGGAAACTAGGAGGCTGGAATGTGGAAGGAGAGCATTTCAAGCATGGTGGACATCCAGTGCAAAAGCATGAAGTCTGCAAGGGGGCCAGAATAGCTGGATGGAAAGAGTAAAGAGTGATGAGCCTAGGAAATTAGGAAAAGGTCAAGTTATGAATGCCAGAGAATTTATATTTATATATAACTTATTTCTAAACTTATATATTTATTTCTATAGAAAACCTTTCCTATTTTAACATGGATATATAATATATAATAGGAAACTTTGCAGTTTATTGTAAGGTTTGCGGAGGGGAGTGACATAATCTTGACAAAGATTCACTTTGGCAGCTAAGTAGAGGATGGATTGAAATGGAGAGAGAATTGAGGCAATGAGGTCAGTTAGAAGGCTATTGGTAGCTCTATAAAACACATATGAGATAGGTCAAGCAGCTAAAACATCTTTTACTTTAACTAAAACCTGAAATTTCTGTTCTGCAAAGGAGTCCATCTTTATCTATGGCAGTGGTTCTCAGGGCATGTGAATTAAAAAAAAAAAGTTTTAGCTGTATTCTAATATAGGCAGCTAGGTGGCACAGTAGATAGAATGTTGGGCCTGGCATTAGGAAGAACTGAGTTCAAATATAGCCTCCGACATTTACTAGCTACATGACCTTGTGTAAGTCACTAAACCTCTGTTTCCCTCAGTTCCTGCAAATATAAAATGGAGATGATAACAGCACCACCTCCAGTTGTGAGGATAAAAGAAAAGATTTGTTAAGCGCTTAGCACAGGGCCTGGAATTTAGTCAGCACTATATAAATGCTAGTTATTATTATATAGTTGGTTTCCTTTGTATACCTATCTATTTTATTTTATGCATTTAAGATCACTATTCTAAGAAGGGGTTATAGGCTTGTCCAGGCTGTTAAACTGGTCCAAGACACAAAAAGGGTTAGGAGTCCCTGAGCCACAGAACTCATGGCAAAAACAAAAACAAAAACAAACCAAACAATCAGAATAAAACTCCCAAACAAAACAAAACAGAAAAGGTAGTCTGGCTAGAGCATCCACATAGAGAAGAGACAAGCAGGGCCTTACCGTTTCTACTGCACCTAGCTGGAGCTCTGTAACAGCTGCATATAGTTCCTTTTTAGAAATCTGATTCTGGTGATAAATATCACAAAGAAAATCCTCACTGGGATTTTCTGAATGTTTTTCCAGTCGATTGTTGACGCATGCTTTGACTGTAGGAAAAGGAGAAAAGTGGGAGAGAATTGAGATTATACAATTATAATTAAGATAAGAGAAGAGTCATCAAATTAAAATCCCAATCCAAGGTTTTCTCTGCATCAGAAGAACACAGGAACTTTCCATTCAATTCAACACACATTTAAGAGGCTACACTATTACCAATTAAACAAAAAGCATTTAGGGTACTTGCTGTATGCTCTGGGTAATGTGCTAAGCACTGGGGATCCAAGGGAAAAAAATAAATAAACAGCTGTTTCCTTCAAGGAGCTTCTGTTCTGTTTCAGGAGGTATTATGTACCATGAGCAAGGCACACGAAATCTTCAGTTTTATTTTGTGTCAACACAGCATATTTATTCAATATCCTCCTCTATAAAATACATATTAAATGGGACAATTTCTCAAATGCCTTCTAGTTTTTCATAGATTGGTCCTATGAAGTGCCAGCTGGATGTCTGGCACTATGCCAGGCACTCCAAATACATTTTTATGGTTATTATTCAATCACTTCAGCCATGTCCAACTCTTCATGACTCCATTTGGGGTTTCCTTGGCAGAGATGCTGGAGTAGTTTGCCATTTCTTTCTCTAGTTCATTTAATAAATGAGGAACTGAGGTCAACAAGGTTAAATGATTTGCGCAGGGGCACACAGTTAGTAAGTGTCTGAGGTCGGATTTGAACTCAGGAAGATGAGTCTTCCTGACTCCAAGCCCAGTGCTCTATTCACTACGCCACCTAACTGCCCCTCCAAACACACACTAGGCCTTGTGCCTAGTAGAAAGTTCTTTCCCAAAGCATATTTCCATTCTGTTAGTTATATTTTTATGTTTCATTATTATTTCTAGTGGTACAAAATTCCTGTGCAGATCCCTAATAGGAGCAGAAAAGATCAGCTCATGGCCAAGGTGGTGTTTGAAACTCTTGACCCCCAATGGAATAGTGCCTATACTCAGTATCCTGGACCATGTGGCTGCTGAGCAGGCATGGCCAGAGGTTCATTCTCCTGCTTCCTACCTACCCTCCACCCCTAGTTTCATGGCCTCCTGTAGGTAGATGTTAGGGAAGACAAAATTGATATGTCTGTGACTGGAGTTGATTCTCTTGCCTTGTATTTATAGGCTCATGGACCTTGAAGATTCACAGAGGCCATCTAATTCGATATTCTTACTATAACCATGAATAAAATGAGACCTAGGAGGATAAAATGAATTGTCCAAGGATCTACAGGTAGAAAGTGCTAGAGATGGGATTTGAGCCTACTTTTTGTCTCATCAGGCATTGCTCCTACCCTCACATATTGTGGGAGATTTGACTACAGGGGAAACCTGTGCTCATTTGAAATGAAAGCACAACTGAGTTGCCAGTCTAGACTCCTCTAGCAGATGAATCTTATGCCTACCTCTTAGGCAAAGTAGTTAACATAGTAAGAATAAAGAATAATTTAACTGCAGAAAGAAGCCTTCACTTTATGTGATATTATTATTCCTATTTATAGAAGAGGAAATAGGCTGACACAAGATCATTTCACAGTTGAATGTGTGTCTGAGGTAGGATTCAAACTCAGATCTTCTTGACTCCAAATCCAGTACTCTTTCTACTACACCACCTGATGAAGTGGATAGAGAACTGGCCTTGGAACCAAGAAGACCTGGATTCAAGTATTACTTCTGACACATACTGGCCACGTGACCCTGGGCAAGTCACTTAACCTTCCAAAGTTCTTTGCAATCCTTGAAGACTATAAGTGTGGAGAAGATGTCTACCTGTATTGGTAAAGGGGATTTACTGACCTGGGGGTTCTCTCCACCAGTGAAATTACAGGTGTGGTCCCTATTCCTAAAATGGTTACAATAATCCTTGCACAGGTCCATTGAAGTCCTACACTGATTCTTCCTTATAAGGTAGCAGGGACTGTGGACTCTTGAAGGCTATGCCAATAGAGTATGAGCACTTATAGGACTTCCCATTCTGAAAAGCCATAAGGTCAAGCCTCAGATCCATCATCGGAGGCCAACCCTAAGGAAATGCATAAAGCACATCACCAGAAGGTTGCAGAATCACAGAATTTGGAAACTCAAGGGAACTTAGAAGTCATTAAATCCAGACTCTCCATTTTAATGATGAAGAAATTGAGGCCTAGGGAGGTCAAATAACTTGTCTAATGACACAAATAAGTTGCAAAAGCAGAATTTGAGTCCAGGTCCCCTGACTCCAAATCTAATATTCTCCACTGTACCATATTTCCAGTCTTCGGCCATGATAATTCATGAAGAATGTCTATTGAGCTTGGAGTTTTTTTTAATCAGCGAGGAGAATGTCTACTCTGAAGTCACCTGAAGATTTTCAAAGTATCAAGGCAAGCCCTGCCTTCCCTATCTCACAGATTTGCTATGAAGATTCAATGAGGCTAAAAGAGTCTTTGAGATCACTGAACCAAATCTTGTTTTACAAATAAGAAAACTGAGGTCTAGAGTTGCTGAAGTCATACAGGTAGAGTTGGGTTTCATATAAGGTCCTCTGAATCATAAGATCACAAATTTAGAGCACAAAAGGACCTTAGAAATTACTTTAATCTCCTTATTGAACAGGGTAGTAAACTGAGGCCACACTAGGGTCTCTAGAGTGGCAAAGACAGGATTTGAACTCAGGCCCTCTGTCTACAAACCTAGAATGCTTTCTACTATGGCAGGTTGTCTTACCTCCAAATCCTGTTCTTTTCCCCTGTGTAATGCTGTCTCCTCTGTTTAAAGAGCTTTGAAACAGTAAAGTGTGATCTGAATGTACATGTATATTATCACTAAACACGGAAACAGTTATCATACTTGAACAGGAAATCTGGTGTGGAGAAGGGAAGATGAAGCCTACTCTCTGATTTAAAGGATTCTACACTGAGCTCCTATAGAAGGCTTTGCTGCCGTGATGTTGTCAGTTCTCAAGAGAAAGGCAGAAGAACGTCAGAGAACAACAAAATGAGTGAGGGCAGGCCAGTGAGGAATGCTGGGCAAAGAAGGGAAACAGCGTCTTCAAAAGAGCTGGCCAAGCTTCATCTCTTAGGGAGAGGATCCAGTCAGGCCTCCAGGGAAGGACCTTCTCACCTGACTTAAAGATGCTGTCCCATGCTTGAGTGTGCATCTGCCAGACCTTGGTGTTCAGGGTTTTGTGAAGCTCCACTGGGGTCACCATCATCCTCCCAAAAGTACTCATCATCTGTGAGGAAGCAAGCATGTTTCCATTCCTTGCCCTTCCAAAGAGAACCAGGGTTTTATGCATCTTGGTGAAGACCTAGACTCTCAAGAGTTGGAATGGACCTCAGAAGGCTTATGGTCATATAACAGGGTGGTAGGTATGATATTTGTGATCTCTTTAGTAGGAGGAAAGTCCTGTCTACCAATCCATGTTATCACCTTGTCAGAGAATGTCCTAGCCCTAGAGCAGTGGTGTTCAAATAGAAGTGGATCTCTATTGGCCTGATATTGACTTAGAAAACCTCAAATTAACATCATCTATATTATAGTGTATTCTTCTTTATTTTGTTAAACCTTTCCCAGTTACATTTTAATCTAGTTCAGGCCCAGGGAGACTCAGCCAGGATGAGTCAGAAGTGGGACTTGAATCCGGGTCTCCCAGGACTTCTTGAGCTTGGCTCTCTTTGTGCCACCCTCTGCTGCCAGAATTTAGAAGCTATTTAATTGAATTTTTAAAAGAGTATGCTAAAACCTTGATATACTCAACTTTTCTCAGTGATGCAATGATCTAAGACAATTCCAAAAGACTCATGATAGAAAATGCTGTCCACATCCAGAGAAAGAGCCGTGGAGTTTGAATGCATATTGAAGCCTACTATTTGCTCTTTTTCTTTTCTTTCTCATGGTTTTTCCTTTTGGTTCTCCTTCTTCTTTATAACATGACTAATGTGGAAACATGTTTAATACGATTGAACATGTCAGTGGAGAAAATTTACAACTCAAAATCTTATAATGTTGAAAACTAAAAATAAATAAATAATAATTTTAAACAGGTTGAAAAAGTATGCTAAAAAGTATGCTTCCTAGATGAAATTGCATATGAATCCTTACTTTAGATCAGTTTATAACTAGAAGCAAACACTGTTTCCATTGTGATTAATACAAGCTGAAGTCAGCCCCTCAAAATTCTGAAGCTGGTGGTGTTGGTCTTGTGTTTCTGTTCCCAGACCTTCCTCTACCATCAGAGAATAGATTGAGTTGGAAGGAACTTCCAAGTCCATCTAGTCCAATCCCCTCATTTCACAGATGAGGAAACTGAGCCCAAGGAGGGTAAGTGACCTTGCCAAGGTCGCACAGATATAAAATGGCAGAGACAGGATTTGAACCCAGATCCTCTGGCTCCAAATTCTCAATTCTTTGAATTATATCATACCTCCTACAGAGGACCCTGAATAAGATGGAATATGATTTAATTTCTGCAAAAATTTCTTACCAATCAATTTTGATTCAGTAGATGTAATAGACTTCATAGAGTTATTTTGATACTTCTCATTCAAAACAATTAAGAGATATATGATTTCCTAATTCAATTTGGCAATTTAACTCCATCCAGGAAAACCACACATCAAACATATTCTTACTGTTTTGATGGATGTAATGAAGTTCAAAGCATCTTCGCTGGCATCGTTCTGCAGCAGTCCAAATCTCTTTTCATACAACACTAGGCAAATACCTGTTATTTAAGATGAGCATGGGTGTTACACAATAGCAGCAGCTCTGGAGTCTGTGATTATCTAGCTATTAAAGGTTCAGTTCTGTCTCCTATGGAAGCTTTGGCTTTTCCAAGAACAAACAAAGAAGCCAAGAACTTGACGGCCTTTCACAGCCTGGTGCAAAGTAAGGAAAACAAGCTGAGGGAACTAGTAGGATCTATACAACTGAAGGGCTCACATCAGTTCTGTAGTGATAAATCCAAGGGCTCTACTTGCCTAGAAACTCCTTGCTGGAATAAGAATGAGTTTGGGATTCCCATCATTTACTCAGGATGACATTTAAGTGTCCTGTAACTTAAGAGACACTGGAGAAGTCAAGAGTTGAGAAATTAAAGGGGAAATGTATTCATTTTTTTTTAAAGCAGTTCAAAGTTCTCATTCAGTCAACTTCTACAACCTTGAAACCTTCATTCATTCCCTGCTAGCTGGAAGGAATATCTCCCTTCTTGGACCTTGCAGAGCACTTGGCAGCTCTGTTGGGTGCTTAACCATGCTCAAAACTGAATTGGAGTTTATTTGTGTTTCTGTTTTAGTTTTTCTGCTAAGTTGTGACATTCTTGAGGGCAAAGGGCTAAATCTTATTCAGCTTTCTATCTTAAGTATCTGTTACAAGGATTTGTAAAAGCATAGAGGCTTAATAAATATTTGCTCAATTGAAATTAATAATAATTTTTCATTTATATAATACTTTAAGATTTGCAAAGAGTTTTACAAATATTAATTCATTTGATATCTACAACAACTTTGGGAGATAGGTGCAGTTATTGTCCCCATTTTACAGATGAGGAGACTGAAGCAGACTTGTCCAGGATTAAGTGACTTGACCAGAATCACAGAGCTGACATTTGCTAATGTCAGAAGTTGGACTGGAACTCAGCTCTTCCTGAATCCAAGTACAGAGTTCTATATACTTTATCACCTCCTTGAATCTATATTATTTAAGGTTGGGGTTCTTTACCTAGCATCTGTAGTTTTTTAATTTAATATTTTGATAACTTTATTTCAATGTAATAGGTTTCCCTTTGTAATCCTGTCTTTTTACTTTATCCATTTAAAAACATTGTTCTGAAGAGTCCATCTGTTTCACCATACTGCCAAAGGGGCACATGGATAAAAAACTAAGAAACTCTGGTTTAAAGCCTATGTCTGTGTATGAATATAATACATAATGACAGACTCGTCTCTCTGAATGTTAGTTATCATCAGCACCTTCATTGATAGGGATATTCTTGTAAGAACTGGACAATCTAACCGCTAGGGTCCCAACCAACGGGAAGATCTTTGTCTCATTACTCCAAACACCCTCAATGCAAATCGGATTGGCATGAGAGATTACTCTTTAATGAAAAGGCATTAATATTAACATTAATGTACTACTCCCTTATTTAGTGTCTCATGAGATATCTAGGAAAAGGGCATTCTTGTAAAATATTGTGATAGGAAATACACATTTCTTTTATAGCATGCTGATATACCCATAATGGCAATAAACCTGATCCAAACATAAAATAAAATAATATGGTTTGTATTTCTATATCACTTTAAGGCTTACAAAGTATTTGTTTTTCACAATAACTCTGTGAAGGAGGTAAGCCAAGTGTCATTCCATTCTGCAAATGAAGAAACTGAGGGATAGGAAAATTAAGTGATTTGCCCAGAATTAAAGAGATAGAGCATGTTGAAAGGAAGACTTAAATTCAGGTCTTCTGACTCGAAGACCATCCTTCTTTGCACTGTCTCACAGTATCTTACTGATGGTTCCAACTCAATACTGAAAATCAATATGGCTCTCTGAGTGGCAGAAGCTGCAGTAATGGTTTCTTCTTTATGTACTGTGTCCATTACATGCCATGCAAAACAGACCCACATAATCTTTGGATTGGAACATACACATAGGCTCTTCATGTAGGAATGCATACTTTCCTTTATTCTTTTACATTTTCACTTTAGATTTGATACTATGCCAAGGTAAAGGGGCATTTTCCAAATAAACTGACAAGGCTTAATTCCCTGCACTTTCCAACTTCTCCAATTTTCTTTGTGTTTTTAGAATGTGGAAAAGTTGAATTCTTTAATGGAAGAGCAAAAGGCTAAGAGATTAGATCAGGTGATGGGCAATCCTAGGTTTTGGACTCAGCTAGTTTTCACATTAGCCTTTTGATATTGGGTAAGGCACTTTAACAGAATCTCAGTTTTCTCCTTCTAAAATAGGACAAATACTTTTTCCTATCTACCTTATCTTACCCAGTGAGAATAATATTTGTCAAAAGCTTTCCAACCAAAAAAACCTCTATGTACATGGCAGACTGGGGTAGTGGACTGAATACTCAACTTGGAAGCAGGAGAAAGAATCCTATCCTGACATTTACTGCCATGGGACTCGGAGCAGATCACTTAATATCTCTGAAGCTCAGTTTCCTATCTGCTAAATGGAGATAATAGCATCTGTATTAGAGCGTTAAAAGGGTACAACATGAAAATGGACATAATGTCTTGTAAATCCTAAAGCTAGTTATTGTGATGAGCAATAACATCCCTGGATCCTTAGTGCTTTAAACTCATATGAAAAAAATCAGTAAAAGCTTACTTTCAAACGACCATTTGTTCAGCTCACTATATAAGTCTTCAATTTGGCCATTTTCATTACAGAGATCATCTATTCTTTTCATAAAGTCCACTAAGACCTAAGGAAAAAAAGACACATGGAAAGAATAAACCATTTATGATATCATAGGCTTAATTCAGTTCTTGTGGCATTTGATACTCATGAGGTTCCCTTTTTTTCCCCAAAATAAACTAATTATATATTTCCATAAGAGCCCACCTTGTCCCCCAAACAAGTCTTGTCAACTTGGACTTTTCAAAGATTTCCTGCAAATTCTCACAGGTCAAGTTTCAGCTTTTGATCTAAAAATGATGCTTGCCATTTAAGAAAAGGAAAACATTGACTCTGATCTCAAAGGAAATTAGACTAAGGGATACTCATCCAAAAGGTTAGTTGGCTAAATGCTGTGATACTGTAACTATTCTGAGGTCTGCCACTTACTTATTTGGAAAATAACTTTTTATAGATCAGATCGAGTGGAAGAAATCCTGAGCTGGGAGTCCATCAGAAGATCTGAGTTTTAGTTCAGCTAGTTCAAGTGAAGTTGTTATAACTTTGGTCAAGCTATCTGACCCCTCTAAGCCTGTTTCCTCCCCAGTAAAGTGCAGGGTTTGTTGTTGTTCTGTGGTATCTGACTCTTCATATCCCCATTTGGGTTTTGGGCTTTCTCTGGCAAAAAAAACAAACCAAAAAAAACTGGATTGGTTTTCCATTTCCTTCTCCAGTTCATTTTATAGGTAAGAAAACTGAGGCAAACAGTGTTAAGTAACTTGCCCGGGGTCACACAGCTAGTAAGTGTCTGAGGTTGGATTTGAACTTAGGACAAGGAGTCTTCCAAGGAGGATTCCAAGCCCAGAGCTCCTATTCACTGCATCGCCTGGCTGCCCAAAGTGAGGGGAGAGACCAAGTTTATGAGGTCCTTTCTAGCTCTAGTGCAAGGACTTTTAAAAGTGGATGATCAAATCAAACAAAATGTCCACACCACAGGGCTAAAACTATGTGAGTAGTGGGCTGAATAAAGAGCCTCTTTGTTACCTGCATACGCTGTATTTAACAACACTTAAGTGCTTTCCCTTGGAAACATATAATAACTTTTGTGTGGCTGGCATTTCCTGGTACCTTGATGTCTGATTTAGCTAGAGAAGCCTAGAGAAATCCCTTCAGGACTTAAATCTGAAAACTTAAGGTTTTCCTGAGATAAGTTGTAAGGAAGAGTACATTGGTGAGGCATACCAATTCTTCGTTTTGTAATTTGTATTTTTCTTTAGGATGGGATCCTAGACTTTATTAGTGTAGGGAACTACGAATAAGGAGACTATCGATAATACTTTCTCTGTACTTACAGGATGAAAGGTTTATGTTTGTCACTAGAAGGCTAGGTGACTTGCCCAGTGTCACACAACCAGTATGTGTCAGAGACAAGACCTGAACTCATCTCTTCCTGACTATGCTGAGTATAGGTAGTTGGTGACATAGTGGATGGAGTGCTGAGCCTGGAGTCAGGAAGGCCTGAGTTTAAATCCAGCCTCAAACACTTACTAGTTGTATGACCCTGGGCGAGTCATTAACCTTTGTTTGCCTAAGTTTCTCCAACTACAAAATGATGTTTGAGAACAGTACCTACCTCCCAGAGTTGTAAGGCGATTATATTTGTAAAAACTGCTTAGCACAATGCCTGGCACATAGTAGGCACTATACATAGAAATACTTATTCTATCCCCTCTCCATTTCACCAAAGGATTAACATATAACACCTTAAAGGAAAGGTGTCTTCTTAAATTAAAGATTCATTAATGTCAGTTATGCCCAAGTATTTGTTTTCTCCAGCATTTCTTAAGCTGCACAGGATCCAAACGATATTTGATACAAATCTAACAACTTTTAGCACCATCCCTCTGGAAGGAGACATATTCCACAATGTTTATTCTGAACTCTCCTCATGTCTGAATCTATTTTTCACAAAGCAAAAAAAGTGATAGAATTCCTTGGAGAATCTGATGTAACAAAAAAATCACCTCTGCATAAATTACTTGGATATTTTTCAAAGGTGTTTTAGGGGGAAGGAAAGAAGGATTTCCCTTGATTTCTCTAAAAACTGGTCTCATTTTTAAAGCATGCCTTATGGATCACACTGTTGTTTTCATAAACTTCTCACTACTTCCAGGAGCACAGGCGAGGGGCAGCCTCAGTAACAAGTACCTTATTGATTTTCTCGTCCAGCTTCATAATTTCTGTGGGCTTCATTAGCTTTTTTTGAAAGGCACTTCTTACTCTCTGCCAATCTTTCCCTTCCCTGAGGAAAGAAAGAGAAGTTATTTAAAACAAAAGAAGGGACCCTTCTAAGTCTAAAAATTCATCATTTGAATAGCTCAAGTGAAACAGTTTTAAAGCAAATTACCTGCATAGTTTAGACAAATGTCTAAATTGTGTAGACTATTTAGACAGCATGACAGTGAATAAAGTTCTAGACTTAGAGTCAGGAAGACCCAAATACAAATCCTAACCAGATCCTTACTAGCAGTGAGATCATAAACAAATCGCTAATCTCTCTTAGTCTTGCTTTTCCCATTTATAAAATGGAGATAATATGTGTAGTATCGACCTTAAATAGTTTTTGTGAGACTCAAATGACATAATGTAGGTAAGTTGCTTTGTACATTTTAAGGAGCAATATAAATGATGTTGTTTTATGGTGGTTGATATTTCCCCTTGGGACCAGTTTGCTTAGGAGGATGGAAGAACATTCACTCATGGTCTAAAAATGTGCTTGGGTGAGAAGTCAAGAAAGCCTGATTCAGAGATGATGTTTTCCCCTCACTTTGCAAGCCAAAACAGGAAAGGTACATCGGGCAGAATTGGGAGACTTGGTTTTAAGGCAAAATGTCTCTGGATCTCCCAAGAAAGACTGATCTCTGCAAACTCAAATAATGCCAATAAGTCTTTCTCACAGCCTACTGTGAGGTAGCCCTGGCCATATCTAGATCCAGCTCAGTGCTTCCTCACTTCCGGTCCCTTCTCTCCTTCCCCTTTGTCAGGAGTTTGCAGATGTTTTCAAATGTGCCTCTGCAGCTTTCTTCCCTCATATCTTTGCCCTGATGGTCTGGACAATCTGTCCCCATTAGGTTAGGATTTCCAGCTAATCCAGGTGAAGGTCTCACTGATTTCTGCAGATAATATGAATTCTCTATCTTCCCCTTCCCGAACCCCACTTGGATGGTTTCTTCCAGATAGGACACTCCATATCAGCAAAGGCTTATGACTTTGGAACACAGGATTTTAGAGTTTAAAAGGACTATATTGATCATCCTTCAGTTTTACAGAGAGCTAAATGAGGCCTAAGGCACTGATTCAATTTTATATCTAGGGGTTTGGTTTTGTTTCTCAATATTCCTGTCTGCCTATCCCTCCAGGCTCCTTGATAAAATCCCAGCTTCAAGAATAGATCCTGTTCTGTGCCTTCAGCAAGGGGAAATAGACTCCTGTTGGAGCCCTACTTACAGAATCAGCAGCCCATAGCCCTCCTTGCGATAGTCACGATAGGCTTTCCAGGGTCTGATTTCCAGTCGCTGGGGGTACATGCTCTCCTTGCGGTACAGTGCTTCCAGCAGACACGGGGACCCCAGGTGGACAGAGTCAAAGGAGCCCAGCTTCATGCGGAAAATATTGCCAAACTTCTTATGGTACCCTGCCTGGAAAAAGAATTTGAAAAGTGTTGGTGTAGGGGTGTGTGTGTGTGTGCGTGTGTGTGTGTGTGTGTGTGCGTGTGTGTGTGTGTGTGTTTTGTGTGCATGTGTGGGAAAGACAAGATCCATAGCACTCTCCTGGTGCCCTCCTCCAGATATGCTCTGAAAGAAGATCTCTTCTTCTCTCTGTATCTCCATCTCCTCTCTCTGTCCATCTGTCCGTCTGTCTCTGTCTCTTTTGGCTCTCTTTGTCTCTTCTCTCTGTCTTTCTCTTTCTCTGACTGTCCCTCTCTCTGTCTCTTTCTTTGTATCTGTCTGTCTTTCTCTCTGCCTCTGTCTTTGTTTCTCTCTGCCTCTCAGTCTCTGTCTGTCTGTCTTTGTCTCTTTCTGCCTCTCTCTTTCTGTGTCTTTTTCTCTCTTGGCCCCTCTATTTCTATCATTCCACCTCTCCCTGACTCTGTTTCTCTTTGTCTCTCCTCTCCTGTGCTCTCCTGTCCTCTCCTCTCCTGTCCTCTCTTCTCCTCTCCCTATCTGTCTCTCTGTCTTTATCTCTCTCTGTGTCTCTGTATCTTTCTCTCTCTCTGTCTCTGTCTCTCCATCTGTCTTCTGTCTCTCTTTGTCGCTGTCTGACTGTCTCCTTTCTCTCTGTCTCTGTGTGTCTCTGTCTCTGTGCCTTTGTCTCTCTCTCTGTTTATGTCTCTCTGTCCCTCCTCACTCTCTTTGACTGTCTCTTTTTCTCTGTCTCTTTGTCTCTCTGCCTTTCTATTTTTCCATCTCTCTCTGTCTTTTACCTCTTGGTCTGTCTTTCTCTCTGTCTCTGTATGTGTGTCTCTGTCTCTGTGTCTTTGTCCCTTTCTCTCTCTGTCTGTGTCTCTCTCTGTCTCTGTCCCTTTCTTTGACTCCCTGTCTCTGCCTTTCTGTCTCTTTCTATCTCTCTGTCTCTCTCTTCTGTCTCTCTATCCCTGTCTCTGTCTCTCCTCTCTCTCTCTGTCTGTCTGTCTCTGTCTCTCTCTCTCTCCCATTTACTGTAGATACTGGAGGACCTGGGTGCACAGACAGCTTGGAAGCTGGAGAGGGTCTTGCTTGTGGAAAGTCTTGGGAGAGTGGTTCTGGGCAGGTAAGGAGGAGGACAAGGAGTAGGGGAGAGGGAGCACTTACCAGTGTATCATGCTGTTTCTTCAGGCCCCCCTTCCAGAGGATTTCCAGCAGGCTACCGAGGAGGGGCCAGTTGGTTGGACCCGGCAGTGCAGATGCGGTCTGCACCTCAGTGGGTACCATCACAGGGCAGATCGGCGGCACTTCGGGAGGCTGAGGGGAGCATGTGGAGGATGTGACAGGTCGAGGAGAATGCCTGAGCCTGCCTATTTGCTTCATGAAGGCAGAGACATAGGGGGCTTTCCTGACGGGTGAACTCATGGCTTCTAGGGACCGAAATAGTTTAGGCAGGTGAGAGGGAGAGTAAATAGTGTGGGTTTGTGTATGTCCGGATATGTGTGGGAGAAAAATTAAGAGTGTCAGGGGAGCTGAGGATGCGGATTCAGAGGGTCTGGAGGATTGAGGAGAAAAGCCCGAAACTGAGGATAAACAGATAAGTGGAGAAGAGGAGCAACCGAGAAAGTTGAAGGTATTGAAAGATGCTCAGAGCTGGAGTAGCGACTAAATTGCAGGTGCCCCAGGGTTCAGAGAGAGAAAGGAGACCCTGATGCTGGGCTGTGGTGCCAGCGGACAGCTCTAGCCAGAGAAAGCTCTGCACGCCGGAGACTTCTTTGTTCTCTAGTTTATTTGTCTATCTAGAGATGTCTTCCTATGGCACTGGAGTCAGGACCTGCGGCCAAGGTGGTGCTGGGGGTGATGGATGCTGCTTGCTGGCGCTGTCGTTTTCTCCCCTACTCGGAGGACTCCTATGACTGGGAAAGGATGTGCTGGTATTTATGGAGCTGGGGCAAGCCTGCTGGACTCCCCAGGATGGCCAATGAGATGTCGGGGTGAGGCAGGGTGGGCCCGAGTTGGCGTGGTTTGGCCCGTCGGAGCCACAGGTGGGAGGAGTACTGAGGGGCGGGATGGGCCACCAGAGAGGTGAGGGAGGTCAGTCAGGTCTAGAACAGCTGGCTCAGGTGTGTATATTGCTGAGACCCAGTTTCCTGCTCGCCCCCCCTCCCCCGGCAGATGACTCTGGGGCTCCACCCGGGAGAGCTGGAGGGGAAGGGAGGAGAAGTTGAAACCCGAAGTAGAGTTCAACGAGTGCATGCACTGCGCGCACTGTGCTCTCCTCCTCCTCCCTGCTCCTCTTCCAGCGGGCAAGAAGCAGCAGTAGCGGCAGCTGCGGCACTCAGGGGATGTTGCACAATCCACTTGATATCCTTGAAGGTCTGCAAGTCAGGGAAAACTGCAGAAGCTGGAACATCAAACCTTGCCAAGCGTCCAGCGGCTCTCCCTTATCACTGGGTGAGGGAAGGTGTAGATTTTCTCCAGTGTAGAAGACTTTCCCCACAGGAAACTAGATCTGAAGCATCCCTTTCTCAACCTCGCACTTACAAGATATGAGAAGCTTCACCTTTTTAAGATTTCTTTTGAGGCTTCACATTTTTAAGACTTTTTGTCATTGTTGTTGTTGGGAGTCCTATCTTAACTTGCTGAGGAAGGTCCAGTCAAAAGTAATTTTTTAGATATCCTCAGAAGTCACAGCCACTCTTGGTGTCTTGATAGATAATAATGGAAAGGACAAGTTAGGAGACTGGTATGGGAAATACTTCCTTACCTGCCAAAACAGGACGTAATTTTTTTTTAGGTTTGAATTCTCTTATTTTGACCTAGGATAAATCTACAATAATTAATCACAAAATCACAGAGCTGAAAGGGGACCTTCGAGTTCATCTAGTTTCCACCTCTTAGTTTCACAGATGAATTCACTCAGTGGGGGAGAGAGGAACTGACTTGTCCTAGGCTACTCAGCAGGCAACTTGTTGTAATTGAGAGAGGCTTGAACTTACAGTCAAGAGATCAGGATTCCGAACCTGTCTCCATTCTTATTAGTTGTGTGAGCTTAGTTAAGTCTCTTGATCTCTGTAAAACTCATTCAAAATGAGGAGTTTGGAGTAGATGCCAAAATCCTCTCCAGCTCTAAATTCTATGGTCCATTTTCTAACTCCAAGGCCCGTTGTCTTTCTCCCATGCCAAAGCTCTCTTCAGGATATCTGAGGAAAATTCTATCTCCACCACAAGGAAATTAGAGCAAAAGGCTGAATTATTTTTACTCAAAATTCATCAGTTTCAAGTTTTTATGTTTTTAGTTGGTTACTAAAAGAAGATAAAATAAAAATCTTTATGTTTCTTCTTCAACTTCAGCTTGTCCATTCAGTTAGATGTGACTTTTAAAAGGTACTGATTCCTCAGTTGATAGATGGTCAAAGGATATGAACAGGAAGTTTTCTGATGAAGAAATCGAAAGAATTTATAGTCATAGAACATGCCCTAAATCATTACTGACTAGAGGAATGCATAAAACAACCTTGCAAATCCATCTTACACCTCTCAGATCGGGGAAATGGTAGAAGGGAAAAGTGACAGCTCTTGGAGGGGACGTGGAAAAACTGGGATCTTCATTCATTGTTGGTGGGTTTGTGAGCTGATCCAACCATTTTGGCGCGTTAACAGTTCACTGGGCCAGTATCTAACCTGAGTATGATGAAATCGTCAGCCAGAGACAAAGTACCAGTACTCAGGTAGCCCTTTAATTAATTAGTTTTATTATGAGGAACAGACTTGCAAATTGGGAATTCTCTTGATCAGAATTCTACCTTCTACCTTGAAGTAAAGACAGAGATTATATACATAAATCACAAGTGGGAAAGGAGTGGGGAAGGTGGGTTACAAATAATTGTTCCCAGGGTCAGAGTGGTTTCCCACCACAAACCCCAAAATGGAAGACAATACAATTCTGGAGTCCTGTAGGAGCAATATTGCTCAAATCCTTGGGGGATGTTACTTAGTGGGTCACAGGACCAGAGTTCTGTGATGGGAAAAGATTCTACAGTCTTTGATTTGCTTCACTTTAGGTGCAGGAAGGATGCCAATGATTGTGAATCTTGTCAAAGTTTGATCAGTTCAAACTACATCGTGAATCTGACTCACAAGTTGGAAAAGATATTTCTGAAAAATCTAATCTATTAGTATGTTCATTATACTTATCATAGAGATTGTTATAAAAATCAAAATTTACTCCACAGGAGAGATTTGTAATTATGCCCAGTTATTAAACTGCCTATACTCTGACTCAGAAATATCATTATTAGATCTGTTTCCCAAAATGACTAGGGAAAATGG
>CM053769.1:279179974-279203924 GCA_028658325.1 Potorous gilbertii | reverse complement strand
AGATAGACATATAAAATACATACAATCACACTGTTGCATAGGGGATAGAGATTGGGGATAGAGTCAGGAAGACTTGGGTTCAAGTCTAGCCTCTAGTGTGGCTGTGTGAAACTGGTTAAGTCACTTAAGCTCTCCCTGCCTAAGTTGCTGGCCTGCATTGGAAGAGGGCATACCTCTTTCCTATTCCATGGAAATAAAAGTACAGTCCCTATCCTTATTCTCTCTGTGGAATGAGGTATTAGAGAATTGATTGAAAGCAATGAAAAATTAAGTAACTTGCCCAGTGTTTTATAACTAGTACTTTTAAGAGATGAGATTTGAATGTATTTCTTCCTGAGGCAATTCCATAATATAAGTTGTATGCTCTCAGCATCCAGGGAAGGAACTGACAACTAGAAGTATGTGTGGTATCATTTTACACACACACACACACACACACACACACACACACACACGTATATTTGTGTCTAATGGTAGCCATCTCTAGGATGAGGGAAGAGATGTGTGAAGAAAAAAAGGGAAAAAAAGAAATTTATATAATAACCTTATCTATTTAATTGGAATAGCAAGTTGTACTTAATTGATTTACAGTTTCATGTACAATTACCTTTTTAAAAATTATACTATGTTATGGAAATGCTTGTTTTAGTCCATTAATTAAAAATAAAATAAATAAAAAAATAATAAGCTGCAGACTCATTTCTGACTTACATAGATAAAGAGAGCTCATTCTTGGAAGTTCTCTACTTCCAAGTAATATGAGATGTGGATATATGGATATACATATTTGCATAAATACATTTGTAAATCCAAAGAAATGTCCTGTATTTTCTTGAGTGAATGAAATTACATACTATGGGTTTTTTCTCCCAGTTATATATTTGTAATGTTGCAACATTTATTAAATAATAAGACAAAATTGGGCAGCTGAGTTTAGTGGCAGAAACACTGGCCTATGAGTCAGTTGGCCAGAATTCTAGTCATTGAGGGTCACAATTTTGCCATTTCGGTTAACTTTTAAAAAATAATATGGGGGATAATATCTTCTCCACTGACATTTAACAGGCTGTTGCTTTGAAAAATAAAATCATTGTGAAATTATTTTGAAAAGTATGAAGAAGTATATATGTGAGCCTCAGTTTCCTCCTTTGTGAAATGAGAATTTGGACCAGATCTTTCGGGTCTTTTTCAGCTCTGACAAGCCATTTTCTAAGATCCCCTCAGGGATAGACAATTAAAGCCAGAAGGTTATTTATTGCATTAAATCTGAAATTGTCTCCTATGCTAGCCCATAGGATTCCAGAGTAGGTAGGAAATATCAAATGAGGGATCCAGGATCTAAATGCCCTTGGGTTTTTAAGCTTGAGTTTCCTTACAGGCACTGATAGTTTACTGTTTGTTTTTGACAAAGATGCCATCACAGAAAACAAAGAGCTGTATGCCCAGCAAAAAACAAAAAACCCCCCCAGAAACCCAAAATCCCCCAACCCCCCCCCCCAAAACAACAACAACAAAAAGACAACCTGGAATATAAGTAGTGCTTTGGTGTATGGCTTGGCTTTTAAAGGCACTAGACTCCAATTCACAGATGCTTTGTCTTCAGGCTTCATTGTTAAGCAGATGCTCTGGAAATGGGAACTCCCTCCTTTTACCCAGCTGTCAAAGCTGCCTCCCTGTTCGACTGGAGCATCTCAGCATGGCCTCAGATTTTTAATTCTGTTACTAGGAGTGTTTAACTTTTCCCACTGGGCCTGTCAGTGTACTTGACTTTCAGAATTCATTGGCTAGTTGTACAAAGGTTAGTCATGATTGATGCCACCACCTCCACTAGACTGGGCTTTTAGCTGGAATCCACTGAGGATAATGGCCTTAAGGCTTATCAAAGGCCTCTGCCCTTGTCTGATGTATGATTGGGGGGGTGGGGGGGGGGGAGTTGTTTTCTGTCAGATTATTCTGCCTATTTTTTCCTTTCTTTAAAGAATGTAGTCCACAAGAGTTTGTTAAGTATTTATTATCTAACAGACATTGTGCTAAGTGCTGGGGATATAAATACAAATAAAAAAGGTAGTTCTTGCCTTGGAGGAATTAAGTTCTAAAGGGAGGAGACCAGACATATAAGGAACCTGAAAAGGGAAGTAAAGGAGGGAAGGTACCATGTATGGGGGCAGGATGGAAGAGTCCTTCCGAGGACTATGCAGTACCCGAATAGACCTTGGCTTCAAGTGGCCAAGGTCTCCCAGTGCATCCTGGGCCATCTCCAGTCATCCTGATGAATATCTGGTCAGTGGATCCAGATAGCTGTGGAGGAGAAGTGAGGCTGGTGATCTGCACAGCCCTCTCTCTCTCAAAACAAAGTCAAGGGCAAGTCATGTCATCATTTCTCTGATGGCATGGTCTTCTTCAGCAACGGAGGCTGAATACACAACGATAACAACAGTGTAGCTCATTAAATGAAACTTTAGGGAATTATTTCAGTTATTCCAAGGATCCATGATTTCACTGGTGTGAACACCTCCAACAGTACTTTACATGTAGCATCAGCACCGTAGTACAGTAGAAAATGCTTCTGGTTTGAGGTCAAAGGACCTATGGTAAAATCCTGTCTCTGCTCCTTATTATCTGTATAACTCTCTTGGAGATTCAGTTTCTTATCTGGAAAGTGAGGGAAGGATTGGATTAGAAGATTTCAAAAATCCTTTCATGCTCTTAATTCAGTGTCCTCATCTGTAAAATAGAGATAAAAATTCCCAAAGTACCTATCTTGCAGAGCTATTTTTATCCCTGCTTTACAGATGAGGAGACTGAGCCTCAGAGAGGGTAGGTGATCTGCAAATAGTCATGTAGTTAATAAATGTCAAAAGGAAGGTTCAAATCCAGGTCTTCTTGATTGAAAATTCAGCATTATATAATGACATAGCATGATAACTCTAGTGCTCTTGTATGTAAGTAGACAATCTTCATGATATGCTGTCTCAAACTTGTATGAGGAGACCTCTTCAAATGTTTTTAGGATGTTCTATTGGACTATAGGCATTGTCTGTTATGGGGCCAGTGCTCAAAGCCTTCCCAGTTTAGTAGAACCTGCCAGAATGAGTTCTTTGATGACCAAATAGCCTATAATAACAAAAGACAACAGCAATAATGACGTGACAAATAAAAAAGAACCCCGAGAGACAGAGTTTTGGGGTGATCAATAATAAATTCATTAATAGGCTAGCTAATAATCAACAAATCAAGGATCAATGGTTTCTCTTGGAAAACCAAAGACGAAACCATGCAGAGACTGAAAGCCTTGATATGCTTTTTGGGAAAGGGGATGCCCTGGACAAGTGAAAATCAGCCAGGATTGGTGGACATTTAAATAAGGAGGTTTTGTCTTGATCATGAAGTTTATCTGCCTCTAGCAATTTCGACAGGGGAATACACTCCACGTTCTCCACTCTGGTTCATTTTCTCCTTCATGAGCTGGGTCACCCTAAATTCTAATGGAGGGTTACAAGGCCAGGGCTTCATCTAGAACTTACCTAGACTGAATTTTATTGACATTCTAAGCAGAAGTAAGGTCTCCTAGTTGGGTGGGTTCTGGCCTAAGGTATAAGAGTATGTTCTCAGAGAGTTAGGGACATCTCATCACTCAGCCCTGTCCTTCAGGGACTGACTGATCTTCTAGGGGAGCTGGGCCCTAAATGAGGAAATAAAAAACCTAGATCCTAATTTAACAAAGAATTGCTAATATAATAGAAAAATTATAACATCTCTCAGGTTATCCTGTATTTTTAGGTTATTAAAATACTATTTTACTTAATCCTCACAACAGCTTTGTGAATTTCTACTGATACATTTGTCCCCATTTTACAAATGACAAAACTGAGAATGAGAAAGGAACCAGTACAGTATAGTGGAAAATGGACTGATTTTGGATGACCAGAGTTTACTTCCTGTTCTAACTTTTGCTAGCTTATATGACCCTGGGCAAATCATTTAATCTCTCTAGGTCTCTGTTCCTCATCCATAAAATGAGAGAGTTGGATTAAAATCCCATCCAAACCTTAAACTATTTACCCAAGATTTCTCAGCTGATAAGTATCTGAGGTGGGATTTGAACAGATATCTTCCTGACTCTGTTTCTGGTTGGTGCTCTATCCATTGTTCCATGATTCCTCTAGAACCTAGGGTCAGCTTCAAGCTTGAGAGGAGGACTTTAGTAGAGGACATATTAAATTCTGAATCTGCTTGATTCTCTTCCACATATTATGCCCCATAGGAAAGTGCTTCCTTAGCTGGTTCATTGTATTTGAATTGCATGGAATATTTGTGGCAAAATACCATGAGCCAACCATATTTGGCTCTTGGATAGACAAGCATTAAGTAGTGGGCAGGATTTACGGGTATTACTTTAACTCTCTTGGATTGAAAAACATAATTACAACTTCTTTCCCAGGCACCTGCTTACACCAACCAGCCTCATAAAAACAAATCCTGCTTATAGCTTGTTTGTAGCCAGAGGAAAAGCAAATGCATTCATCTGTGAACTTGATTTAGTTTTAATTTGGTGCAGAGCTTTTGGATACCAAATAAGTCACTCCATAAGAAGAGACGATGTGATTTTCCTTATAACTGTCGATTTCATTTGGCCATTGCTTCTATCTTGGAAACATTTGTATAATAAATAGAGTAGCAGAAAAGATGCTGCCTGCCAGATGTTTCTGGATTGATTAAAGATTTAAAAGGAAGAACTATACCCCGGGCTTCTGGACAACCTCTTAACTAGATTGATGATTTGCCCATAGGAGTGAAAGATTCTTTATTGTACTGAAATGATAGTCTAAAGCTAAAATCACTTTCATGACAGAAAAAGACACAGGAAAGAGACTCTATTAGAATAGATTAGGCATTTTTATAAGGATTCAGATTTAAAACATATTTTTCTGGAATGGGACAAGTTGAATACTTTTGAGGTGGAAAATGACCTGTGTGGTGCAATGATGGCTGGTGTGATAATGGCTGCTCCAATTTCTTCTTATCAGTTTGTGAATTTTATGTTTGGGGATGAAATTTCCCTGAAGTTGAAGATGTATTCCAGAAAAGGGGAATTACTTATTGCAATGAACAAAGATAAAGAACAGAAGACACAAGGAAGTCGAGATCCTACTTTTTTGATTTTGTCATGTAAAAATTTAGAAAAAATTGATAGTGACGGAGACAATCACTCTCAAAGCCACACAGAAAAGAGATGTTAGAGTGGATAGAAAGTTCTCACTTTTCCAAGGAACAATCATGCACTTTTCCAGTATTCCAATGGATCCATGATTAAATGTTGGTACTTCTTTTTTTCTACCCTATTTACAACAAATTGTCAATTCTTATAGAGTCTCTCTTCACAAAACATCTTGCATCTCTCCCATTCTTTTCATTTGTGTTGCTAACACACCAGGTCCGTCTGACCAAGGCATTCATTTTTTTTTGGTCATCAGCCATTTTTTTCAGTCTGATGGAGACCATGGAGCCCTTCTAAGAAAAATGATTAAAAATTTATAAAAAAAGTTACACAGGATCATCAAGGAAATTAATTATACTGAAAGAATTGTCCATTTTCTAAAAATATATGAACTCCAGATTAGAAACTCCTGATGTATGACTTTTTCTCCTCTCACTTAGATTATTATAATAACTCTCTAATTGATTTCCTAGCATCAAAATTTTTCCATTCTCCACTTCTTTATTTGACCACCAAATTGTTATTTCTAAAGCCCTGATCTTACCATGTCAGTGTCTGCTCAAAAAGGGTCAGAGGTTCCCTCTTACTTCTAGAACAAAATATAAATTCTTCTGCTTTAGTTTATCAGTATCCAGCCTACCTTTCCAGGTAAGAGTCAACTAAGGTCAACACTAGCTTCTACAGTTGGAATAATCCTCTCTGGAAAGAAGGAAGGGATACATTACTATGGTTCATGTATTCTACAGTCTAAAAACCTCCCTACTTACTGTTCCCTGTAATCAACATTGCATCTCCCATCTCCCTGCTTTTGCCTTGGTACCATCTTCAATATCCTGAATAAATTCCTTCTTTGCTTGAGCCTCATAGAATCTCTGGGTTCCTTTAGGGCTTATATCAGGTGATGCCTCCTAAAAAGTGCCCATCCTGATACCTCTAGCTGTTAGTACTCTTTCTCCAGAAAGTACTTTACAGCTATTTTAAAATATATTTTGTATTTAATTTTCTTATGCATGTTTTTTTACCCTAATAGAATATAATCAAGGGTAAGGTCTGGTTTTGTTTTGTTTTGTTTTGTCAATGTATCCCCAGTGCCTACAGTATTGCCTGGCATGCAGAACATTCTCAGTAAATGCTTACTAAATGAATGGCTCAGTTGATATTCACTTAGATTTTGGGGAAAATGAAAGCTAAATCTAGGTCCTCTGAGTTTTGAAACTTGAGAAAGAAAAATTGATCAGATACAGATAGAGAGTAATAGTACTATTAATGCCACATAGCTCCCATTTTCATAGCACTTCAGAGTTTGCAAAGGGGTTTCTTTGAATTGGTTTTTTAGTTGTTGAAATGTGTCTATTCCTAATTTCATTGCGATGAATGGGCATGCACAAAGCTTTAGAATAAAACAGAGTGCATTCACAATTTAAACTCAGATTTTCTGATTTAAAATCTGGTTCTCTTTCCACTAGAATCAAAATATTGAAGTTTAAGGGGTCCTTCAAAGTTATCCCATGCAACTTTTGCATTTTACAGTGCATAATCCTAAAGGTCCCACAACTTGTCACTGGGGGAATTGAGATTAGAACCTAACTTATTTCCATGCTCTTTGCCTTAAAACAGATGTATTATTGAAAAACAGGAACTTGCTTGTTCTGAGTAGTGACAATTTCAGTTAGATTTAGGAATTCACACTTATTAGGGAACCAGCTGTTTAGTGCATAGTTCTGCCATCTCTATGACCTTGAGAAAGTTGCTTAAGCTCTATCAATCTTAGTTTTCTCATCTATAGAATGAATGGGCTAGAGAAGATGATCTCAAAGGTTTTTTCCATCTCTAAATGCATGATCCTATTATGCTTTGAGGTTTTGTTGTGAAATAAAATCTATTCTGTGGTTGGCAGTTAAATTTTTGTTCAAATCCTCATTAGATTAAAGTGATTGGTTTGGGAAGCAACTTCTGCAAAATTGTTCCAAGTGATCCAGCAACATAAATACCATTATGCCTCAGGAAAAGGGGGCAACAGAAAGGGGGCAAACAGTCATTACCATGACACCTATGGAGATCAGAATTCCAGAGCACCAAAATAGGGACATTGTGTTGCTTGATGAAATAAGGGGAAAAGGGCAGACTGTTGAAGGATTCATCCCTCAAGGGTCAACTAAAGTTGACGCTAACTTTTACAGTTCAGTAAATCCTCCCTGGAAAGCAGAATCCTTTTATATTTACCAAATGGAGGACAGTTTTCAAAGTGGAATCATTTAACTTAACTTTGACAGTTTACAAACTATTTTCTTGACAATAACCTTGTGAAACAGCTAACACGATATTATGGTGCCATTTTACAGAGGAGGAGCCAAAGTGTGTGACAGATTTAAGTGCCTTGCCCATGCACATGACTAATCAATATTTAAAAACTCAAACCCTGGCACTCCTGACTTCAAGTTTACCACATTATTTACTATACTGTATGGTCTTACAATGATGAGTACACTAATCAGAACTGATGAAACACTTTATCTCCTTATCTCATTTCACACAACCCAGTGAATTAGTTCATATCCAGAAATTATACATGTAAAATTCTTTTCAGAAGTTGATGCATCATATAAGGGGAAGTGTTATTATCTCCTTCTTAAATTAGGAAACTGACTCTACAGGATATACAAGGTCACATTTCCTATGTGTAGCAGGATCAGGATTTAGACCTGGTTTTTGATACCCAGCTCTAGCACTCTATAACACTCCTAATCAGTTTCCCAGAGATAAAACAATGGCCATAGTTATAGCCTGCCTTCCTCCTATCTTTCTCTTTTTCTGTGAGCACTGATGTGCATGCACACACATACACACATACATTTCTAAGGTTACAAAGAACTTTATGTGTATTATCTCCTTTGATTCTCATACCAACCCTTTGAGGTTGGTGCTACTACTATTCTCATTTTTCAGATAAAAAATCAAAACTCCTGAAGTTTAGAAGTTAGGTAACATGCCTAGGGCATTTTTCAACAAAATTTCATGAAAGCTATCATGAAAGTTGTTATCATGAAAACTATGCAGTTACTAATACCCGTAACACTGTGTACTTAACAAATGTTGGCTGAAGATGAATACAGAGACTAGAAAATTTGAGGCTGCTATTTAAGAAAAATATATGCTAAAGAGTGGGGTTCTTTGCCATGTAGGTTCTATGACTTAGAATTTAAAGGACAGGCTGCCCAAAGCAGAAAGTAGGCCTTTATCTCAGATTTGAAACAAAGTCATTCACTTTATAGAAATATGTGTTCTGAACAGTTGGATTTAAATCAACTTTTTATCCATTGAATACATTTGAAATGTATTATGAAATATAGGAAGGGTTTAAAGAAACCTGTTGTAATACGCATTTCTAATTAATAAATTATTGGAAATACTTGTCTTACTTTTATGTGAAAGTTGTTGTTGTTTTTAAGTGACTTCTCACACCCTTTTTCTTCAAGAGCCAAATATGATTGGCTTATGATATTTGGCAGGAGGAAGCAATAACAAAGAACAGGACTCAGGTTCCAAGTCTTCTAATTTTAATGCAGTGATTCATTGCAAAACAATGGAGACATTCTCTTTATGATAGAAATGCATGTACAAGTCCTCCATTATCCTAAAACACATCACCCACTAATGCTATTGGACTTTTCTGTGTTCTGCTAGAATCTTAAAAAAGAATTGTTGGATTTGACTATGAGTAAATACCTAAATTTGCACCTACCACTGTCTGATTCTCTTGTGTGAAATCTCTTCTGAGGAATAGTGAAGCAGTGGTATTATCTACTTCTTGGATTTCTTGAGGTTTGTCAGAAACATTGCATGACATGGTAACGATTGCAATAAAATGGTTTTCTTTAGTAACAATTATCAAATTTATTTTAAGAGTACTATAGCTCATAATGACAGCAGCATCCCTCTCTTTCTTGCAACTTTACTTCAACAGATTAAATTATCCTTTTTATAGATTACATTAGGCTCATCAAGGGAACAGTAACAGTCTCATTGTCAGCAAAGAAAAAAATGACCTCATGTGCTCATATGTTAAGTACGACAGCCAATAAAAAAACAAAAGCTGAGTCTGGGATCTGCAAGAGATAGGGAGGTATTAAGACGGTTAGACAGGTTCTTCAGGTTAAGCTTCTTTCATATATTGATCACCCATAACATGGTGCCACTTTTTCTTCCTACCCTTATGACATCCTTCTCAGCACCACATTGTCTAAAAATCTTGGTCCCATTGTCAATATTCTGCCTCTTGAACATGTTCTATGATTTCCTACCTCCATGCCTTTGCTTATCTATCAGATGCCTGAAACATTTTCTCTTCTCATAGACTTTTAAATTTGTTCTTTAAAGTTCAGCTTAAACGTTGTATTTCCTGCTCCTTCAGGTTGATAACCACTCTTTTACTCATACCTCAAAAGCTCATTCCACAAACATAAGGACCAAAAAAAAAAAGAATTTTTTTCATTTAGGGTAAAACAGAATTTTTGGGGCAGGAGGTCACAGAGGACAATCCAACAATGTGTGTGTATGGAATAGGGGCTGGGGATAGAGGTGGAGTGTACCTGTGGTGCTACAGAGGAAATGATAGAGGTCCTCTTCTACCTTTTCAATCTTTTACTTTACTTCCCTCCAAATACAGAAAGTTACAGGAGAAAGGAGCCTAAACAGCATGTAAATATGGGACCTTTGGCCTCAAAAATACTATAGGGAGGGAACATTAGTTCTTGGTTTTTAATAATACCCTGGAATAAAAGCTTGGAGGTCTTGCTTTAGTTAAGGACAAAAGTCTTATAGCAATTCAATTCAACAAAGATTTCATTAGTGTCTGTGCAAGGCTCTATACCATCATAGAGGTGGAAACATGCAAAATTCCTGACTTCAAGGAACTTACATTCTAGAGGGGAAGATATATACAAATTAACATGAGTAATAGTTATACTATAGTAAGATAACATTTATACTTTTTGTCTCCTTAAGTAGAATGTTTTGAATTCAGCCAGTAGTTGATTAACAAGTGTTTGTGATTAACAATTCATTCAACAAGTCAGTATTTGAATGTTCCCCCTTTTTCATTCATTATTTGAAAAGTCAAGTTTGGAAGAGAAAACTTTGGTCTAAAGGCAACTGAGGGTTACAGAAAGTAGGTCTTAACTAGTCTGACTTTTCCAACATAAGTATCCTTTTTTTTTTTAAATGGAACCGTGGCAATGTGCCATAAGTGAAATTGACCCTATTTCTATTCCATATTAGTCCTTATGCTTCCATAGGTCTTGGGTTGGGATCATAAGCTAAGTGATTATGTTTTTAATCACACACAGTCCTCTGTGTGTGTTTTGGCTCCAGTTATAAAAAGATGGATGGCATTTTATGACTTCAGTAATTTAGAGCTTGGGTAGGTCTATAACTCTTTTAGAAATTACACAAGAGGCCGAGAAAATCATTAGTTTCTATGTGTATAGTTGTGAGCTTTGCCCTGCAGGAATGTGCCGTATGCTGCTTGCTGTTAGTATATCAAATAGTTTAAGTGAAGCAACCCGTTTTATTTCTCTTTGCTCTATCCTGGAAAGTAGCATATTTTATTTTTGTTGCATTGAATGACCTTTTTAGTTCTACTAATCTGATCACCTATCTTGAATATCTGTGTGTATATTTTTACATAAACTTAAAATTGTTTTATTAATTTGTACTCAATTTTCCTTCTTCCCATCTAAAAATTACAGTGTTTTGATTTTAATAAATTATTTTAGATGAATGAAACTCTAATATGAGCTAATGAGAACTCATATTTAACTGGTCCTTTATAATTTATAAAATTATTTTCTATGTAAAACCTGGTGAGATAGATAGTGAGTTGTATTCCACATTTTACAGATGAAGAAACTGAGGTTTAGAAGGGTTAAGTGACTTGCTCCTAGTTACATGCCTTTTTAGTACCAGTGTCAGCATGACTTGAACCTTGGTCCTTTCCTTTTAGGTCCAGCACTCTTCCTATCACAAATACTTACCTCTCTCATTTTAACAATAGCTTTCTGTAGTGATGAAGAAGATTTATTCATTCTTTCATTCATCCATTCAGCAAACATTTATTAAGACTTGCTGCATTCAGAACACTATATTGGGCACTGGATAAGATACAAAGTTCAGATGAGATTTGTTCCTCTTTTTCATGGAATTTGTAGTCTAGTTGTAACAAGCATATCTCTAGAGCCTAAAGGTTTATAAAGCCCCTTCTTCACAATAACTGTTGAGTGCTGACAAACTGAACCCTCTGTGAAATTAGCTACTCAGTTTGGGACTGAACTTGAAACATTATTAGAATTCTGTGTTTTTTTTTCTTAGACCATGGAGCACTTACATCATTATTCTAGCATCCCAATTTTTCCCCTGGCCTGAAAAATGGGGTCAGTATACCCAGCAGGCAGACATTACCTATTCACAGTCAACTAGTCATTATTAAACATTGGTTGGGTATCTTCTATCACAGAACCCTAGAGCTAGAAAGAGCGCTATGCAAATAACCTTCAAGAATACCTCCCACTAACACTGAAAACATTTGGTTCTCTAGCCTCTTCTCTGCCTCCCAAAATAAGCACCATTAGGTAGCTCTAATATGAGGCTTTTCCTTACCTCAAGCCTAATTCATCTACTCTATAACTTGCCCCAAGTTGCACCAAGTACTGCTCTCTGGGACCAGTCAGAGGCACTGTTAGACATGGAGAAAACATAGGTGCTGCTCTGTAGGAGTTTCTGTTTCCAATTGGGGAGACAGGCTGTAAAAACAGTTGTTCTTGATTGTCCTTAATTTTTGAAGAAGACCAGTGACATCATGGGTAATGTTTTAACTCATATGTGCATTGGATTTAAGTGAGGCAGAACGGCACAAAGTTGTCAGCATCACTCTTTCTTCCTTATGTCACTGAAGTCTTGTGGCAAGACAAAAGGCAGAGGACTGGCGATGACCTTGGATATAGTGAATGACCTTGGCGTTTTTGAGGTATGATCAAGCTCTAAGCAATCCACAGTGCATACTTCATGGATGTTGGAACAAATTATTCTTACCATCCCTTTCTACTAGGGAAAATCTTCACATGTTTGGGGTAGACATTCCTCTAATGCACTGGATCTGAGGCCTGTAATTTACCCTCAACCTGGCTTAGCCCATCTGCTGAGACAGTTTTATTGGGGTATGACTGTTGCGCATGCTATAGCTTCTTGGAACCACACTGAGAGTTGAGTACCAGGTATATGTCAAAGGTGGATGAGCATCCATACAGAGATATACTAATGAAAGACTCAAGTAACAGAATGATGCACAGCAGCCTTTAGTTAATCACCAAATGAGTACCATAGAGAGTAAATACTCTGAGTTCAGAAGTGAATGAGATCCTTGAGGAAAGACTTTAGGATTGAGATAGGAAGTAGAATTATGGGCTATTTGAGCAGAAGTAAACTTTGGATATCATCAGATAGTTTAGTCCCCCCCATTTTACAAAGAAAGAAACTGAGACTCAGGAAGGCAACAGATTTGATCAAAATCACACAGAGAGTTAATGAGAAAATAGAGATTAGAAGCTCTCTTGACTGACAGACCACTCCTCATAACTAAATCTGAGGTATATGAATAGGTTAGGGGCAGTTACTCAAAATCCTAATTAAAAGACCTGAGCCTTGGGGATTAAAAAAACAAAACAAAACCCAAAACATGAAATCTTGGTAGTTTGTATCTTTAATTTCTTAAAGACTCCCTTGGCTCTGAATGATCTAATTAGTACTAAATCATCTATTCATCTCACCCCCTTAGGACTAAGTGTTCTGAAGGCAAACATGGTACTTGACCTGGCCTGACTTTATACATGACATCTGTTCTCTTTACTTTGACCCTGCCTTCTCTTTCCCCAAAAGGATTACCAAACACTCTGAGTGTGTTCAAATTACTGATAAGGCCTGACAGGAAGTGTTTCAAGGTTGTATAATAGGAATTCGTAACCTTTTGTCAGTCTGATGAGACCTATGGACACCTTCCAAGAATAATATTTTTAAATGCATAAGATAAAATATACAAGATTACAAAGAAAATCAATTATATTGAAACAGTTATCAAAATATGTATGATAGAGTTCATGGCTCCAGGGGTTCTCACGAACTATTGCTTTATAATATTTAATGGATGAATGCATGAATGAATAAAATTTACTGCATGATTATACATGCTAAGCACTATACTAGTGGAGGTGGAACGGGTGTGTTTTAGGCTGTCAGTATGGCATAAGCAAGTTGTGGAGACACAAAAGGGTAAACTAGTTCCCATGGTTCATGTGTACATTGACACCAGGTTAGCTAGAGAATAATATTCATGTAGAGGAGCAATGAGACATAAAGATTGGAAAAGTATGGAATTTTAGAGCATCTGTAATACCAGTCTCAGGTGTTTAAATTTTATAACGAAGTCAATGGGAAGTTATCAAAAGGTTTTAAGCCAGGTTGACAGGGTGAAAGATGTTCTAGCTGGCAATATGTGTAGGATGGCTAGGGCAGATGTGGGGATAGAATAGAGAGACCAGTGGAGGGCCACTAAAGGAGTATGGATACGATGTGATAAAGGTCCTGAAAAGCAGTGGCTATGAGAGTGGAAAGAAGACCTCTTGTAAGGGAAGGATGTATTGGACTTAGTGATTGATTGTCCAAAGAGTTATGAGAAAATGGGAGAAGTCAAAGGCTAATGTCCCAGATTTTTGAGACTAGGAGAATAGTAATCATTTCTACATAGAACAAGTCAGTTTGCAACACTGAAGTGGATTTGATTTTCACTAGCTGCTTGCTATTATTATTTTTTAATAATAATTTTTCTTAAAGCTTCAGCAGATGACAGTAAGTTTATGGTAAGGAATGTACAACTGAAGAATATCTCAGGATTTTTGTTTTTTGAAAACTCATTTTGTAACACATGCAATTGCTTAACTCAGTTGAGGTGAGGAATAAAAATGAGATGGCGCTGTGTTTGGATTAGGTAGCTGATGTTTTTCACACTAAATAAACAACATGCAAGTGGCAAATCAGTCTTACTAAATTGACATACAGAAGACTGAAGGTTCATAATCCATATTATTTATGAAGTTTAACTGCCTTTGACAGTCTGGTGGCTTTTATTTTCCTTTAATAACCATTTAATGCTACAATGGCATGAGTATAAATGATGCAATACAATATTCACGGTGATCAGAAAATAGTGGCAATATAAATCAATGGCATTTTATATCAGGCTATTTCCCTCTGGGTTAAGACTAGGGGAGTTGAGTTTAAATTTTTCTTGTTCCCTGGATAAATATAATTATGTACAAGGGAAAGAAAAATCTCTCAACCCTTTCTCAGAATGTGTCCAAACCAGACAATGAAATAAAAGTAACCTGTTCTAAGAACTGTAGAATGAGAGAATGATTCTGGTTTAATTAATTATTATAGAAATGGGAGAACCATTATCTAAATATATTTCAATGTAGAAACTCTCCAAAACTGAGGAAAATAGAGAGAAAAAGCAAGAGAATAATCTTTCTTACCAATGGATGTTCAGTCAGTCTAGAGACCTGAGGCAGAGTTGAGATAATTACTTAATGACGTCAGCATACTCTGGACAATCCAAAGGACACAGAAACCAAAATAATTTTTTAATTTACCAAATGATTGCCTTCCACTCCATTTTGCTGAGTTGTTCATGTAGTTCTATCTCACAAGTGTGGTGTGTTGTTTCTGTGAAGGCCCTGATAGGTCTCTTCTGGTACTCGGCTGGAGCACAATAGCTGGCTTTCTGCCAGTCATGCTAAGTCTTCTGGCTCAGTCCCTGTTCTAACAGCCTGTTCTCTGCATCCTCTGTGCTGGAACACAGGGATGAAACCAAATGAATGAATTTGTAGAATGTTACAATACTCCTAATGCCAGAACAGAGTGGGCCAGCATGCTTCGAAAGCTGCCAGCCTTCCAAACTCATACAACCCCAGGCAATGTAATTGAACTCCATTTAAACAAGGAAGTTTGGGTTAACTGGGATTTAGGCAGATTAGGATAAAGCCATGGGTTCGTTGTCAAAATGGGCGATGTTTCCATGTGGAATTATGTTTTTAAAGGATCAAATCACAAAGCTGTGAACATTAAAATAATTGCAAGCTATTCCAATGCCCTGTCAAGAAGTAAACAGATACTAAGGGAAAGTCAAAGTGTATGGAAACCTAGAGGGCTAATTTTCTAGGAATTCTTTTCAGAGCTGGAATACAAGACAATGAGGTGTAAAGTCTAGTGGAATGCTACTCATGACGACTTCGTTACCATATCATCATGAATGAGTAAATGTGCTCTTTTCAAGACCTTAGAAATTGACATATGCTACAAATCAGGACTTGATTTCCCATTTTATGTTTGTCTAGACTTAAGAAAGCAATTGGGAAAATGTTAATGCTGTGGATTAAATTTAAAAAGTGCTATGCATACATTTTTATTCAAAGATCTATTTGTAAAACATTAACCAGAATGTCTTCTCCTAATTTCATCCCGTTCTACAAATTACTTTGTATTTGCCCTGTATTAAGTGTATATCTCTTATGTTTGTGTATATAATAATTTCCCTAGTATAATCTAACCTCCTTGAGAGCAGAAGTTACATCATTTTGCTTTTGAATCTTCAGCACCTAGAACAGTGCCTTGCACATCGTAGGGTCCTTAATAAATGCTGCCTGTTAAATCATCATCATCATCATAATTCATGTTTATATAGTACTTACATTTTATGAAGCACTTTGCTAAATAACTATTTTAGGTAGGTATCACAAGCGTTACTATCTTTACAGATGAGAATACTGAAGATCTTAGAGGTATATTGACATACCTAGGGTCACTCTACAAGTAACTGTCAGAACTGTGATAAAAGTGGCAGGTCAGTTTATCTGAGGTATCCCAAAGTCATAGGCTTGTGTCAATAGAGAAATAGCCTTTTTTCTCCACTCAGACTTTACCTGTAGGCATCACATAAAAGTAGGGAGGGCCTTTGATTCTGGATGAATGCTTTCTGTTGGCTTGTCTGTTTTCAGTTGCAATGCTATTTCTCTGGAAAAAGGGAGAGTCACTCCCTCCTGGGGTCTTGCTACTTCAGTTTGGCTGGCTTGTTTGTCTCATTGATAGCAGTTGGTTGGTAGTTAGTGGTAAGGATCAACTTCTCTGCAAGAGTTGATCTCTTGAATGACTGTTTCAGGAGTTGAGCTGGAAGTAGAGCCAGTAGTCTTGGAGCACTGTTATTTCTGAGCTTCTTGGGCTCAGAATCTTAGGCTGGCTCTACCAGCTTCTGAGTGGAGGTATGGTGGTCAAGATAGTGGTGGCAGTTTGATCTCCCTGGCACATGTTACCTTCTGTCTCTCCCTCAGGATATGTTATTGCATCAGCTAGGCTGGTTTACCTAGGGAATCATCTTGTCATTTCAAAGATGGGGAACCTGAGGCTTAGAGAATTAAATAATTTGCCAAAGGTCACATAGTAAGTGGAAAAGTCAGGAGGTAAACCCAGGTACTTTGGCTACAAATCATTTTGGTTCTTTCCCTATATTACACTTACAGAAGATTGGGTCACTTTTAAACTGTTAAGGACCAAGCCATAGTAATGGTATAATTATGTAGGAAAGCAAAATACTATCCTTCCCTGAAAGTGACTCATAATTACGTGTTTGTACTTTTAAATAACAAATTATTTCCTACATTTCCTGCCACTCCCTTAAATGACATTAATGATTGAGGAAATGTCTAGCTTTCATTCGATGTCTCAGTTGATACTAAACATGAAGATGCCATTCATATGTTATTGAAACAATGGTGATAGTCCTTTATCTGTTAAAATTTGAGACCCTCTTTGAGTTTGAGACACAGAGGAAATGACTCTTGTTTCCCTGTAACTGATCCTGTACAGAAATAGAAAATGGAGGGTGATTGAACATAAGCAGTTGGAGAAGAAACAGGATAATATGCAGTGAGGCAGGTGGGAACAAAGCATTAACCCTGGATGCTGAAAATCAAATATGATCTTGGGTTATAAAAATAGGCGTGTGGGAGGAGAGCCTCACATTATATAGTTCTTATCAGAAAATCTTATCTAGTTCTCAGCTTCACAACTAATACTGATGGATAAGGAACAATGAGAGGAACCCTATCAAGTGAGTTGGAAAATAAGCCTACAAAAATGTAATTATTAAATGAACTGAATTTATTTAGTTAGGAGGAAACTGGCAGTGATGGTGGAGGTGTAGGATGGGGGCATAATCATCTTACAAAGTTGCTGAGTAATCATCTTATATCTCTAAAAAAAAGAACAAGTGAAAATGGAGGGATTTAAGATAAAAGAGTTAGGTTAAACTAAGGAAATTTTTACTAATAGTTGTTAAGTTTGAGAAGAAATGTGCAATCTTTTCCCCTGAAGGTAATTTAAAATTGGATAGTTTCTCATCTTTTGGGGATGGTTCTAGTGTGGTGCTGCCTGAAGGCAAGGGGGTGGGCAAGATGACCTTTGAAAGTCTTTTGCATTTTTACAAGTATAACTTGGCAGTTACCTTCTGGAAACTAGGAGAGGATAAATAGCTATGCTAGACTATTTGCTAGAGTTATTGGCTGCAGAGTGCAATTCAAGGGAATAGCTCAGAAACCCTTACTGAGTTGGATCCTGATTTCACCCCACACTGGAGGTGCTACCTGATGTCTGCTAGAGTTAATGGACAAAGGCTTTGAATGCAGGGATGGTTTGGGAGTGAGAGAAAAGATGTTTCCCCAGAGATAGTCATGTCTACTGGTTTGACAAATGCCAAGCTGACTTTTCCCTTTTCCTTCCATTTTTCTGTAGAGTCTGAACAACCATCTTCACGCAAGTGTTACACTAACTAATAAAAATTTTCTTTGCCACTTGTCAACAGTTGTCAAGATTTTTCTAGGAGCTGATGATCTACTCCCTCTTTTAATTGGACAAGGATTTCCAAGGCACCTAGAAATGGCCTCTGAATATCTTTCCTTAAGCATGACTTTGGTTTAATTTTACTTTGAAAATTCTGATCTCATGGGCTTTGAAGATTCTTTATTTTATTTATTTTTGTAGTGAAACTTCAAGTTATTTTAAAACATATCAGGGGTTGCCTGGTAACTGAAGTCTTACTAGCTTCCTCTAAAAATGGCTTCTTTGCCCCTCTGAGAGGAAGGCTGTGGTAAGTTTAATTTTCTCAAAGGAGGAAAGAGGATTATTCTGAAAATAGTTAGGAAGTAAGGGGCCATACTCTGTTCTGGCCTTGTGGCTCTCCTAAAACCAGTGTTAGCAAGTGCCTAAGAGCAAAAGGCTGATGTTAATGGTGAAGAAGGATTGAATACAGTAACACAGCAAGAGAAGCAGCATGGCACAGTAGATGGACAGTTGACCTCCAAATTAGGAAGTCTTGGGCTCGAATCCCAAATCTGACAAGTACTTGCTGTGTAATTTTGTTCACTAGACAACTGCAAAGAATGGGCTATTCACACTGGTTTCAACTAGATGTACTGGGAATGCTATGAACCTTACTCTTGCAATAGCGTGTAACTCTCCTGGGAACTATGTGGAAGACACACTTGTAGTCTCCTTAGACTCTTAATTCTGCTATTTTTCAAGGATTCTTCATAGCAAAGTGAGCAAAAATCATTTGAGAATTATTGCTGTAAGGCCTTAAGTCATAAACCAATTGCTGATCTACATTGATAGTTTTCTTACCAATCAATTCACAGGTCTGGACCAAAAAACAGTATGATGTAATTACACGTTCAGACTGAATGATAGACTCATAGAACCCCAGAGCTATAAAGAAGCTCACAGACTATTGAGGCTATCATAAGTTTGAATAGGAATCCCTTTTACATTACTCTCAACAAATAGTTATTCAACATTTTACTTATATACATCCAATAACAGAGAATCCATTAGCAGCTCAGTCCACCATTGGATAGCTGTATTTATTAGAAAGTTTTTTCCTTTTGTTGAGCTGATCCATCACTATGCAGTTTCCATCCATGACTCCTAATTCTCTAGGGATGAGAACAGCTGTCATTCCATTGCATTGCAGTCTTTCAACTATTCTCATTACTTGCTAAACTTTTGTTCCTTTTAAGAAAAAAAATTAAACTAAACTAATTACTTTCTTCAGACTTAGACGGCATGCGCAGTCCTCCATCATCCTGGTTGTCTTTAAGATGTGTACAATCTTGTCAATGTCCTTTCTAAAATGCAGCATTTAAAGCAGGACACAATAATGCAGATGTAGTCTGACCAGGCAGAGGACAGAAATCCTATGACCTTAGGTCCTTTCACTTTACTTTTTGAAGTTTCTTAGAATAGCATCAATTTTGATTTTGTTTTTGGTCAAACCACCCTGTTGACTTGTTGATTCATTTTGTAGCATTGACTGTGTATCTCATTAAGACTCCCCATATACTTTTTTCATAGACAGGTTTTTGAGTTATATCTCCATTTTGCACCTTTGAAATTCATTTTAAAGTCCAAGGTTAGAGCGTCATCTTTACTTTGATAATTATGTTTGGTGTTCTGCCCTAAAATGTGAACTCTTTGAAATGGGGTAAACCAGGTTGAGGGCCTCAAGTCCATCAATGAGTTGCAGGGCTGTCTACTCTAAGCATGTAAGCATTTCTCCAGGCAGAATGGGAGGATGAAAACAATTTTTTCCTCCATTTTTTCTGTTGAAGCAGGTTTTGTGGAGCACTTAGAGCTTGGTCAGATAGCAAAGAGACCAAGGTCATTCACTCTGTTCCTGGTCATGGCCAGTTATCTTGAGTCTTGTCCTGTCACTGGACTTTGGTGACTCTGAAGAGGGATTGAGGCTGATGACTTTGTGCAGCTCTGCCTTGCTACACCCAATTCATGCACGAGTCAGAATGTGCTCCCATGATGTCATTCATCCTCTTCAAAAACAAAGGCCAAGCAGCAACAACCATCATGGTATCTCTTGAACATGGCCCCTCTGCTCTTCTGACAGTGGCCTAGTTTGTCAGTTCTAGTTCAGGACCGCATGACTTCATGCCTGGATGATCACAATAGCCTGCTGGTTGGTCTACCTTCTACAAGTCTCTTACCATTCTAGTTCATCCTCCACTTAGCTGTCAAAGCAATCATCCTAAGAAACAAGTCTGTTCATGTCACTTCTCCCATCCAAAAGACTCTAGTGGCTGCCTATCACTTCCAGGATTAAATATAAACGATCCGTTTGGCATTCAAAGGACTTCATAATCACTGTTCTTTCTTTCTAGTCTTTTTATAACTTTCATGTGACCTACCCCTCCTCCCTACTCTGCGATCCAGTGACACTGGCCGCCCTGCTGCTCCTCAAACAAGACAGTTCATTCCTTCTGACTATGGCATTTTCATTGGCTAGACCCCAATACCTGAACACTTTCCATCTTCATCTCAATCTCCTGGCTTTTTTGTATTTCTTCAAATCTCAGTGAAAATTCTCCTTTCTATAGAAAATCTTTCCCAATCCCTCTTAATTGTAATGTCTTCCCTCTATTTATGATCTGTAATTTATCATGTATATAATTATTTCTTTGTAGTTTGCATGTTGTCTCTCCTCTCAGACTGGGAGCTTCTTGAGAGCAGGGGCTTTCTTTGTATCCTTAGTACTTAGCACATAGTAGGTGCTTAATACATTTTTTATGGACTGATTATCCCAGGTATTTATCATTGATATGGTCATGGACCAGTCATTTACTATTTTGCCTTAGTATTTTGTAAAATAAGATAATACCATTTACGTTATCTTATAGGTTTTATATTACATATACATATGTACATATATGCACTGTATATAATTATAAATCTTATAGGATTTCTATATATCTTATAGGACATACAGAGATAAAAATATAAGGGCTATTTGCAACAAAGGACAAAGCAATTAAGATATTCCTTAACCAAAAAGGTGAAGCAACGGGAAAAAATAAACTGATTCAAGGAGGGTTGAACAATTTAATGGATGAGAAGTCAAATAAGTAGGTAATTATCTCGGGAAAGGTAGTTACTTGAAGGAAATCCCAAGCCTTCTGGGTTTTCACATATAATTTTATTGTTTTTTGTTATTCTGAAACATCCACAGACATGAAAATTTCCACATACAAAAGAAAAACCAAAAAAGGAAGATTGCACGCAGATCACAAATCTCTATTTTACACAACTTTCATTTCTTTTCAAAATTATGTAAGGCATTCCAAATGTTTGTTTCAAAGCTTTCCTGCTTGTTTGGGTCTCCCTCCAAAAGTCCTTTGTACATTAAAAATATGCTGAAGTGGCTATCTTTTCTTCTCTGTCTGTGTTTTTCTGTTTGTCTTTTTGCTTCTGACTGTATTTTTCTCTCTATTGCTTTCTCTCTCTCTCTGTTATCACTACTTGTGACTATTATTTCTTTTCTCCCTACTATATTTGCCTTCCCTCTCATCACTACCTTTTTCAAACTGTGTCTTGAAAGGTCACAGTGGCGTTCTATACAATGATCCTTCCTATCCCTATCAGAAACACAACATAAAGTCATTGTTCTGTCCTAGAGGAACAGGCAAAGTGGTGGGAAGAATACTGCACTTGATATTACAAGATAGGAGTTTGAGTTTTGTCTATCAGGTACCAGCTATGTGACTATGAGCTACTAATTCTACCTTTCTAGAAGCAACATTTTTTAGAGCATAGGGTCTTTAGTATAGTGCTCAAGGTCAATGAAACAGAACTTTCAAAAATGCATTCTGCCTCTGGTAGTTCACCTCCAGTTTTATTCTGATCTAGTAAATAGATGTGTTTTTTAAATTGTCATTGGCCCTTAATATCTGACTGTCAAAATGCTTTTATCAAATGGATTTTTTTTAGCAATATCTCTCCAGAGACCAAGCACAAACCAAGACGAACAAAAACAAAGCAAACAAGCAGATAAACTGGCAAATATATTTCTTCCTTGGTCACAAGTGTAATGAAATAATTGGTTTAAATAAACCAAAATTGTAGAAATGAGATAAAGGCTTACCAAATGAACTGCTAGCTCATTCGCATGCCAGTATCTAGGAAGTCAGATTAGTAGAAATCAAAGAAATTTGTTGTATGATTGTATAACTGGAAGGAAATGATTCTTTTTCTGCAGTTCAGTTACCCTTCAGTAACTGGAGAGTATATTGGTATGAAAACAATCTCTACCATTCTCCATCTCTGAATATAGTTCATTCTGCTTTTCAAGGTGGGCAGGGGAAAACTGAAGGGCCTGGAATATAATAGTAAAATGTTCATCCTAAATGTATCACACTCCCTTAGGCTAAAGATAGTCACAGTCTCAGAATCTGGCTCCATTATTCTCAGCTCTCACATGTCTTTTCTTAAAAGACAGAAACATGTCTGCTTATATAATTCTGTTGTAGTGGAAAGATGAGCTAAATTTAAATGTGCTTGCAAAGAAACCCATTGTCAGATGCAGATACATATTTAATTAATATGACAAAAAATTCCAAGAATTTTGAATAGGGAATGAGGGTTGAGATGATCCAAGTGGAGTTTTAATTCAGCCTCTGTGTAGCTGAGAAATATTGTTCTAATTGAATGCCTATTAAAACAACCCAATAAGCCTGTCTTATTTAAAAGACTATTTCACAGAAGATGGAGAGGCATAAATTAGGGGAAAAAGGAATTATTTAATTATAACCTATTTAATATGCCCCAGCTTGCAGAGGTTTATTGGAGTCATCAGTTCGTGTTGGACTTGATGTTGCTTCTGAGCTACCTTCCTTCTACCTGTGTAGAAACAAAGTCAATATTGACTGTATCAAATTCAGTTATATCCATAAAGCCTTTAATTTTTTCTTCAGTTTTTAGAATGAATATAAGATCATAGCACTAACATTCAGTTTCAAGGTTCTTTATAAAATCCTATGTTCTCTGATCCCTGAAAGTTACAGCAGAATATGTCGTATTCAAATGTCATTTCTAACTCCAGCATCCTATATTCTAAGGTCCCTTCCAGTGCTAACCTCTTATGTTCTTTGTCATAATGTTTGTACCAGATCTAATATTCTATTTCCTAGAGTCTAAGGTCACTTACATTCCTGATGTTCTTTGATTCTATGTTAGTGGAAGGCACTGGGTAGTATTCTTTGCAAAGGGAAGAAACTCCTGGATTTTCCTTTCTTTTTTTAAGAAATTTTATTTCTTAATTTTATTTATTTTCAGTGTTCTACAACATTACCATATAATTTAGACTTCTTTCCCCTCCCTTCCCCACTTCCTGCCCCCTTCCTCCCTGAGACAGCATACAGTTTTATATAGGTTCTATACATATATTCCTGTTAAATACATTTTCACTGTAGTCATGCTGTGTAAAAGAATTAAAATGAATGGGAGAAATCATATAACAAACCAAAATATAATACACACAAAAAAATGATCTGCTGCATTCTATCATTGAATTCCATAGTTCTTTCTCTGGATTTGGAGGGCATTTTGCCTTAAGAGACCATTGGGAATTTGTTAAGTCCTTGCATTGCAATGAAGTTCCAAGTCTACCAGAAAAAACTCTCCCACACTGTGGTCATTGCTGTGCACAAAGTTCTCCTGATTCTGCTCCTTTCACTCAGTATCAGATCATATAAGTCTTTCCATATAAGCCTCTCTGAAGTCTTCCTGTTCATT
>CM053769.1:279166792-279179474 GCA_028658325.1 Potorous gilbertii | reverse complement strand
ATACATATATACACAAATTTATACACAAAATGGCAATGTCAACAAAAATGATTCATAATAATATACTTTAAAGTTTGCAAAACACTTTATAAATACTTTCTAATTTTATTCTCACAACAATTCTGGGACAGAGCTGCTACTATTATCCCATTTTACAAATGAGAAAACTGACACATAGAAATAAGTGACTTGCCTCCAACTTATGTAGCTTTTATGTGCCTGAGGCCATATTTTAATTCAGGTCTTCCTTACTTCAGGTCCAGCTCTATCTATTTTCCACTGTGCCATCTAAGCTACTTTAGGCACTAGGGATTCAAAGGCAACCAAAAATAATATTTGTTGCTCAAGGAGCTTGAAAATATTAAGCAAACACAAGATATGAAAGAAAACACAAATGATTATGATGATAAGAATCACAGTGTTTCAAAAGAGAAAGAGACCTCAGAAATTGAACTTCTACAACATTCTGACAAGTGGTCATTCCTTGAAGTTGAAAAGATTTCCCATAGGAAGTGGCACCTTAGATAAATAAGCCTTGATGGAAAGTGGAGATGTTTCAAAGATGCATCAACAAAGAAGGAATTCATCAACAAGCATTTATTAAGTACTTACTATGTGCCAGGTCCTATGCTTAGTAGTGAGGATATATACAGACACAAAAATAGTTCCAGTCTTCCAGGAGCTCACATTCTAATGGGAAAGGTAACATATGAATACTTATTCACACACAATATGCATAAACACACACACAAAGGAGATGGAGTATAATCTCAGAGGATGTGGCATGAGGGCTGGAAAAGTACTCCTGAAGAAGATGGGATTTGAAATGAATCTTAAAGGGAGCCAGGCAAACCAAAAGATGAAGAGGAGGGAGAAGATTCCCGGTATGATGGATCAGCCAATACAAAGGCCCTGAGATTAGAGATAATGTATCATGTGTGAGGAACAACAAGTAAACCAGTGCACTTGGATCATTAAATGTTAGAGAACTGAAAAATAGGATTACTGCAAAGATAGGAAGAGTTTAAATTAAAAAGATCTTAAATGCCAATCAAAGGAATGTATATTTGATCCCAGAGAGAATAATGAACCACTGGAATTTATTGGGTGGGGAGGTGGTATTAATGAACCTATATTTTAGGAAAATAACTTTGTCAGCCCGGTAGAGGGTAGAAGAATGTGGAGAAAACTGAGGCAAAACAAACTTTTCAGTAGTTAGAGTGAGAGGTTATGAAGGCCTATGTCTATGTACAGTGTATACAGTGACTATATACATAAAGAGAGGGATATATATGAAAGATTTTGTGAAGATAGAAATGACAAAATTTGTCCCTAGATTAGACAAGTCATATGAGAATGAAGAATTAAGAATAACACCATGGTTGAGCCTAGGTGACTGGGACTGGGTCCTAGTGAGCCTGGTGACTGGGATGGTGTCATTGAAAATAATAGGAAAGAATGGAAGAGGGGATGATTTGGGGGAAAAGATGGTGAGTTATGTTTTGTTTATGTTGAACTTTGGATTTCTATAAGATATCCTGTTCAAGATGGACAAAAGGCAGTTGATATCAAGCAGTAGCTCAGAAGAGAGAGTGGAGATGGATATATGGAGCTGAAAATCATCTACATAAAGATTTTAATTGAATAAACAGAAATTGATGACATATCTAAGTGAAATAATAGAGAGGGAAATGAGAAGAGGGTCCAGGTCAAATTATTGGGGACACACCTATGGGCAGTGAATGGAACACAGATAATGAGTCAACAAAAGAGACTGAGAAGAAGCTATCAGACAGGAAGGGGAAGAACAAGGAAACAGCAGTGCCAGAGAGAATTCACAGGAGAATACAATCACTGGTGCCATCTACTACAGAGAGATTGAGAGGATTGATAAAAGACCATTAGAATGGTTAATTAAGACATCATTGGTAACTATGGAGAAAGCAGTTTTCAGTTGAATGATGATGTTGAAAGGCAGATTGCAGAGAAATTAGACAAGAAGATGATGACAGGAATCAGAAGCATCTATCATAGATATCTTTCTCGAGTTTAACTAAGAAGAGGAGGAAAGCTATAAATTGATAGCTATCAGGAAGATATGGTTGGCTTTTTCTTTTCTGATGGGTGAGACATGGGTGTGTTTACATTCCAAACATAAGGAACAACTTATGCAAAGTCATGGAGACATGGAATGGAATTCTGAGTTCCAGGAATAGCCAGTCAACCAGTTTGGGGACAACAGGGAGTATAAAAAGAAAAAATATGAACTAAATCTGTAAAGGCTGGTTGGAGCCAGACTGCAGAGGATTTTAACTGTCACACTAAGGAATTTGCACATTCTCTTAGAGGCAAGTCTTGAATTCTATTATTCACTCATAGAGTAGACAACCATTTGATGACTCTAAATGGTAAGTTGATTCCATGGTGGTTCTATGTGTTTAACTGAAGACTGATTCCACAGTGAAGGAAAATAAAACAATCCTATGCATATAAACCCATGGAAAATTTTTATTCATATTCTTAGGAAAACCCAAGCTCCATTTTTGAGTTAGAAAACCAGTTTTCATGTATCAACTTTGGGAAATACAATCAGGAGGACAATTTCTATCTTAGGTTATTCAGTTCCTTAAAAGACACACTCACTTCAAAAAAATAATTCTGTCACCAGACAAACCCCAGATATTCACCAACCCCTTCCTAGATCATGTGGGTTAACCAGGGACTCTACAACACCTTTCCACTTATTCTACAACTATGAGTTGTGAACCACAAGTTTTCTTGATTTCTTCCTTCCCCTCGTCTCCCCTCCAAGTAATCTATTTAATACTGAAGTAAGACATGTGGCAGAGCTGACCGGGGAGCAACTTCCAACATGGCTTAAGATTCCATTTAATCTTGCCTTGAAGATTCATATGCCCTGTTGCTAAATGTATCCTCACCTTGTTTCTCCTCCTCCCAGTCCCCTGCCAACCAACAGGCCTCTTAAAATCAGGATTACCACTGCTATTTCCCTATAACTCATTCAGAATCCCTGTGATTCTGAACTACTGACTTCTCTCTCTGTCCGGCTCTCCTCCATTCTGTCAGTCCCATCCTCCTGCATCCTTCTCTCCACCCTACCCTTCTACTATGCTTTTCTGGATAGAATGGGCTTCTATTGCTAGCAAACTGACCTTTATGCAATGATAATGATACTGATGATGATGATGATATCAACATAACACTTTAAGATTTGCGACAAAATGTACAGTTATCTTATTTGATCCTTCTAATAGCCCTGGGAGATGGCTACTATTATTACCCCCATATTACAGCTAGAGGTAAAGTTACTTGTCCAGAGTCACACCGTTAGTAAGTATCTGAGGTTAGATTCTAACTCAGATTTTTCTCATTCCAGGAGCAGTCTCTATCCACTGTACCATCTACAAAATAGTTACCAGGAATTAAGTTGTGTATGTTATATTTAATTTTCAATGCATATGATGCTTCCCTTCAATCAAATGTAAGCTTACTGAGGGCACAGACAGCTTTATTTTTGTTTGTGTATTCTCAGAAGCATGCACAGTACCTAGAACATGATGTGTTCAATACATGCATATTGCTTTGTTGTCTTCAGCCTCTTCAGCCACAGACTTCTACTGAAGTCACTTCCTCTGCTTTTTTGACATTAGTCAGGAAATTCGGTTGGAATTCCCAACTCTAAGTTTATTGAAGCAAATCAAACTTTACCTTGTGGTAACACCTGAAATATGCCGCCCGCTCATCTGAAAACTTCTCCAATCTCTTTGGACCTTTGCTTGAAGCTTTCTTGAACACTAGCCAGCATCTTTGATAAATCTGGAAATAAAGACAAGAGTGAGTTTGACATCTCTACTGACACCATTACTGGTATTTGCATATAATTGTTTTCTGTGTTTAGTTTTTCTCTCTAATTATTCACATAGACATGAATGGAATGAAGTAGCTCCATATTAAAAAAAAAAATAAAGGGAGTTTTGGAGGCAGAATTCTCCATTTTCTTCATGTTTTGATAAGGAAACCATTGACTTAGTTTGTTAAAAGGAAGCTTGAGGGAAAACGGAGGAAAGGAAATTGTTAGAAATAAGCTAGAATGAGTCATAAATCCCTCTATTATAAGCAACTTAATTTAATGTCACAAATAGAAGATCACTAATATTAAATAATTTCATATTCTAGAGGATTGATACTATCCATGTATGTATGTATACTCGTGCATGTGCACACACATATACATACTCAACGGGGGAAGGAGATTATTTTGGTATAGAAACTTCTTACACCAAAGCATTAGTAACTCATCTACAAGTAATGTTCCTAAAGAATTGCTTGGAATACTGAAAGACAAGATGATTTGCCTGTGACTATACTATAAAACTAGTATGGGTCAGAAGTAGGACTTGAATCTAATTCTTCTTGATTCCAAAGCACAAGAATTTTCAAATAATAATATTCTATAAAAGTTTATAATTGCTGCTATACTTTCCTTACAATTCCACTGGAAGAATCACTATTCCCATTTTAGATATGATGAATAATTATCTTATTTTTCTACTTAAAATATACAGAAGTCTTGATTTAGTTTAACTGGATTCTGTCTTGTTAAAGTATGATACCTCATAGGGTTATTTGTTTCCAAAACTTAAAGGCATGGATAGACTGAAATGTCCTTTCTTAGAGGTAATATCCACCCACTTTAAGGCATAAAAGTACTGGAAAACACATGGGCAGCAAGGTGGCACAATGGATAAAATGCTGGCCTTGGAATCAGGAGGACCAGAGTTAAAACCTGGCTTTAGACATTTACTAACTGTGACCCTGAGCAAGTCACTTAAACCTATTTATCTGTTTCCTCATCTAGAAAATGAACTAGAGAAAGATATAGCAAACCTTTCCAATATCTTTGCCAAGAAAATTCCAGATGGGGTCACAAAAATTTGGACATGACTGAAATAACAAAACCAACACCACTGGAATATGTGTTATATGTGGGTATCAGTTAACATTGTTACTATGTGAATGAATGAAAAGACTGTGATTTTTTTAATATGGGAAACAAGTGTGAGATAACCTCTACCAATGGATATCATACAGTAACTTCTCTATGACTTAGCAGAAAAGTCTGATGGAGCTTCATGAGACATGGAAAGTTAATTGACTTGCCCGGGGATACAAAGCTAATAAATTTCAGAGGAAGCACTTGAACCCAGATCTCCCTGATTCAAAGTCTATCACACTATCAATGAGACACACTTCACTGATAATGATGGGGGGAGGTGATGAATATGAGAATGAAGATGATGATCTCCACTTAATGCTGTAATGTGAATGGATGTGAAAGACAAAAGGAAAAGAATGTACATGGAGTCTTACTCAATGATAATCTCATACATATTCCCTAATAGACACATGGCATGGAGGAAGAAGTATTTGAAGTCAAAGGAAATGAGCTCAAATATTGATTCTACCTTACTATCTTTGTGTCCTTGAGTGAGTTCCTTCCCCTCTTTGGACCTGAGTTTCATCATCTGTAAAATGAACCAGTTGGACTAAACTAAGGTCCTTTATAGAGCTAAATTCTATGGCCCTGTGATCTCATATTTACTGCATGATAAATACTGACATCCATAGTCCTAGAATAGTCCCAGAGCAGGAGAGGGCATAAACCAAAAGGAATCAGTGCAGTAGAGTTCAAATCACTTTCAAAGTCAAAAACTAAGCATGTAAATTACTATCAGTCCTAGTCTTCAAAAAAAAATTCACCTCCGGATCAAAGACAATGTTTTATTTGTTTTAAAATAAAAACTAAAACCAGAATCTCTATCTTTAAGTTGTGCTATTAATAATCAATAGAAGGGTGTGGTAGCATCATCTCTATCCTCTATGTCTCTAATAAAAGCTTTCCCTTAAATCTCTTTCACATTCAAGAGAACCACAGACTAATGCTGTGATCGTGACATGCTGTCCATCTGGGAATGTTTATAGCAGTCTGCCCAATAAGTAACACCCGACTGCCCAGCGATCATTTTAGAACAGTATTGTGTGAAATACTATTCTGAGAATTTGCCAGCACATACTAAGCCAGTAATGTAAATTTAGCTGCTTACTTAGGGTGACTTTTCCAATGTCATGTGCTAACAAATTTTTTTTTCATCACAAGAAAACTGGAAGAAAAACAAGTCATGAGGAGATTCATCTAAGTTTCATCTTAAGGAATCATCCAATATGTTCCAATGATGAAAATAAAATAATTCATTTAATTTAGAGCTAAAAGAATCCTTAAAGAATATCTAATTTCTAAAATAATACCTTGTTTTAGAGAAAGGATACCGAAACTCAGAAAGGGGAAAGTGACTTGGCCAGTCATAGAGGAAATAAATAATGGAGTGAAGATTCTAACCCAGGTCTTTTGGATTCAAACTGAGCACTCTTTCCATTACATTATGGTTTCTGCTCAGGGAAAAACACTTCTGTAATGAATGGTGCCTGACATCTTTTATCATGGATAATAAATTTAAGTACCAATAACACCATATTAGTTTTGAAAAGATAAAGCCAGTCAAAATTGGGATATACTACAACATTGAAGAGGCTAGGCAACTGTAGCATAAATGCTCCAAAAAAAGAGCAAGCAAAAAAGAAAAAAATGTTACTCAAGCAAGATTTTATTCTTTTAATCATTGAAGAAAACCTTAAAGATTGCAAGATTTAGAATTGGACAAAATATTATAAATAATTTTGTCCAACTAACTCCTTTTACCAATTTTTGAATGAGGCCCATAGAGCCAGAGATTTACCTGAGAAAACACAATTAGTAAACATCAAATCTGACACTTAAAAAGTAATTGCAAACAAAACTTCTCTGTTAAACTGTTGCTTATTAAGAAGGACCTTAATCTCCTCAGGATAATACATTAGCATTTTCCTTATATGCAAACCAATGACAAGGTGACTGTGACCAGAGACATATTCAACAAGTGACAATGTGGTACAGACAAGAGCTCAGATTATACAATGGGAGTTTTGGAATAAGTGGAGACAGCACAATGTAGTAGACAACACACTGGATATGAACAAACATGATTCTGCCAAAAAAACTAACAATAGATTTGAAATTAATGGAAATATCACTGTATTTGGAGTACAGAGAAAGGACACTGAATCAACCTGAGTTTGAATCCAGACTCTTCTACTTCTTCTATGACTTCAAGCAACTCATTTAACATTTCATGGCTTCAGTTTTCTGTTTTTTTCCTAATTGATAAAATAATGGGTTTAAACTCTTAAAATCTTTTCCAATTCTAAATCTATCATTCCGTGAAGACAAAAAACATAGAACTGAAGCTGAGTTCCATGACAATAACCTTTGACATGTCTCTTCCCTTTTCTGAGATTAAGTTTCCTTACCTGTAAAATGAAAGGGAAGAGGTGGCCAAACAATCTCTGAATTGTATTAGCTCTAAATCCAATGCTGTCTAAGATTCTACATTACCAGTTCATGGGATCCTAAATTGGCTTTCTTATTATTTATTCTAGTGAAGAAAACTGACTTGAGACTGAGCACTTAAATTGTCTGGAGTCCTGAGACTTCATGAATATTTTCAAAGACTTGATGGAGGACTACATGAAAGGAGCAACCAACCTTCAATGACCAAATTCAGTCCAACTCTATGCAGTAATATAAAAAGAAAGAGGAAAAAAATCAAGTTGAAATACCAACTTGTCCATCTATAAACCTTAGATTGATCAATCAATACAAGTAGCTTTCATATCCATAAACAGAGAAGAAAAACACATATATGTTTGACATCACATGATTTCCTTCTATGGGCTCTTCCTTAGTTTTAACAAGGCATAGAATAAAACAACACCAACATATGGAATTGTTGATAGCTTCACACCAGATTATGAATGATTTTGAGGAATACTTCATTTCTGATTTCTGAATATACTGTATTTCCAGCTCCAATTTATCAACCTGCCAAAAATCCTCATATTCCGCATTAAAAATATATTTATACACCTTAAGAACTTTGCTTCACATGAAAATCCTGCCTTTTTGCCTCCTTTTCTTGAAAAAGAATGGTCTGGAAGGCTTACAAGTTTTTCTAGTGCCAAGTAGCAGCTGAACCTATCAAGAATTTATTTACTTGGAATTTCTCAATTTAGCAGCAAGTTAACAAATGATTCCTGCAACAGAATTAGAAATTATACTTTTGGAGGTTTAATAAAGAACTGTGAAGGCTTGAGAAACCAACAATAGGGCTTTGGCAAAGAGAAAAAGGAATAAAGATAGGGAGAGAAATGGGAGAAAGAAGAAAAAAGAAGGAAGAATGTGGGAAGGGAGGGAAGAAATGACCTTGTTGTTGTGACTACAATCTAGAAGAAATATGATATCTAAGAAACATGAAAAACTAATTCACTGAGAAACAAGTGACTGATAAGATTTATAAGATAAACCTGATAAGGTTTATATATGATTTATACATATATATATATATCTTATATATATTTATATATATTATTTATATATATCTTTCTATATATTATATATAATTATATATATTATATATCTTATATATATTTATATACCTGACTGATAAGATGCTTTTTTTTAATGGGGTAATGGGTATTTTATTGAAGAGATGTTGGGCGAGAGCAGTGAGGGAGAATAAGAAACAAAGTACTCTCTAATTGTGAAATGTCAGTAACTAATGAGCTGGTAGGTAAAAACTTTAGTGATCAAAGACCTTATAATTCTAGAAATCACACTATATAGTTACCGATTCTATTTCTCTAAAACCCACTTTCCTCTATAAGATAAAATGTTTTGCTCATGAAACAAAACATGTTTCTCAGATTCACCATGTATTCAGTGAATAGTCTTATTTTAATCAGGTTTTTAATAGCAGAAAAAAAGTTGTTTCATGACTAATTATAGAAAGGTTTCACAGTGGGTGGGGAAGTACTTTCTCCATTCAGAGAAATGAAAAAACAACACAGTAGAGATAAAACTTTGTAATTAGTCATCAGGTTAAATATATAAAAGTAGTTTGAAAAGTACTTTAGAAATACCCAGAGGAAGTTTATTACTACTATATAAAGAATAATCCTCTGCTATTTCTTTTTGAATTTGCTATATTCCATGCTCAGGAGAAATTAATATTGAAAGACACAGCAGTGGTCAGTACATGTAAAAACTTATGTTATTACCTCTGTTTCCAGAAGCATTGATTTCTTAACGCATGCAATACTCTCTAGACTGGTAATTAGGTCCTACTATCTATATTTTAAAAGTAATGGGAATCTATTTTTCTTGTTGTAATTATAAAAGTCCTTTGTAACTAAAGCAAAGATCACTTCCTTTTTCCCATAGTCAATACCCTCATTTCAATTCTACATAAATTGTGAGGAGGAGGATGATTTCAAGCAATAGTGGCTTACAGTTCCAATGTATTCATTTATCCAGTCACCCTAGTTCTTACTCAGAGCCATCTTTAACTCCTCTCTCTTCTTCACAACCCAAATCCAATCAGTTTCCAGGTGTGGTCATTACAGTCTCTACAACTTCTTTTAGAACAGTCCAATTCACAGTACCACTAACCAAGTTTGAATTCCTCCTTACTTTTCACAATGACTACTGCTAAAGCCTCTTATGTGGTCAACCTAGTCTGTCTCTCCCTTTTCCGTTATTCACAGAGCTGACAATCCAAATATTTCTAAAACCTAGCTTTAACCATGTCACTCACCTATTTAAAAATTGTCAATGGTTTTCTATTTGACTCTAAAAAAATACAAAATCCTCAGTTGATCCAAAAATCTTCCACAATCAAGCTTCAACCTACTTCTCCTGTAAGTATATGTCATATAACTTCCCTTCATATACGCATACAGAATTCAATGTGCCTTCTCACATTTCTATTCATTTGCATAGACATTGGTGAAATATATCCAGTAGAATTTGTTAGGAAAAGTACGTTTATATATGTATGTATTATGTGTATATAAGTATATCTTTATATAAATATAACTGGCCTTAATTGTAGCCTTCGGGGTGGGTGGGGGGAGTGAGGAAGGAGAAGAAAATGAACAAAGTAAAAAATGCACAGCACAGAACAAAAGAAAAATAACAAGGAACAAAAGAAAAATAACAAGGAAGCAAAGACAGATGGACAGCTCTCAACTCAATGGCTAGGACTTGTTATATAGGCTTTCTTGAAATGGAAATTTGTTGGTATATGTTTTGAATCCTCTCTTACATTATGCTGACATGCTTTTTAACATTTTCTTAATATGTATTTAAGTTTCAATCATAAATTTTATAATATATTTCTTTTTTCCTTATTGTATATTTTTTTCAGTAATAAAAACAAAAGAAAAGAAAAAAAAAGAAATATGTTCCCAATCACCACCATCTCTTCCAACCTCTAATTTCCTTCAAAGATTTTCTCAGGCATCACCTCCTATAGATCCTTCCTGATATCTCTAATTGTTGATACTCTAAGAAGGAAAACTAGGCTGAAACAATGGGGGGTGGGGGGAAGATAAAAAAGCTGGTTATGGAAGGAAATATTTTTAAATTAAAAACTATTATAAAAGAGATAGGCATTGTAGAAAGCCGAAGAAAAATAAAGAGCAATAGTTGATCCATTTATTCTCTAAGATAATAGGGGAGAAGAGGTGCCTTCATACAGACCCAAGTGTCCCCAAACTCCAACACATCTTTCACTCAGCTGCCTGGTGATTTTTCCAAGCATAGGTATGACCGTATCACTCCTCTCCCATACTCAAAGAGATCTAGTGGCTCCTTCTTACTTACAACATCAAATATAAACTCATCTTTTTGTGATTTAAAGCTTTTCATGAACCAAAATTTCCATTTTTGTATACTTTACTCTGCTCTCTGTATTGTATGATCTAACTACAGTGACCTCCTTGCTGTTTCATATGCATTCCACTCTATCATCTGTCTCTATACCTTTGTACTGGCTAGTGATGGTGCTTATGCAGTGAGAAAAGGGGGAAAGAAGTACTAAAAACACAATTTTTAGGCCATCAAGCAACTTTTATCTGTTGATATTCTAAATGTGAGATCTATGTCCAATGATCAATGAGTGGACATATTGATGGAGGACTTAATTTTGCCATTTATGCTGTAAGTACAGCCAAAACTTAACAAAGAAGTTGCAGCTAAATTGAAGAATGCTTCACAAGTATTCCTCTGAGAGGCAAAAAAAAAAAGTTGACACAAACAAAATCTACGAGAAATAATATTTCATAGAATATGTGGTCATCGCACATTGTAATACTAATGGTAAGTATTTATTTTAAAAAGACTACCATGAAAATAATTTCAGTTTACACACCAAGAAATGAGACAGGCCAAAAATATGTAGATTATACAGAAGACTCTTGCTTCTATGTCATAAACATTCATTTAAAAAAAAGTCTATAAATGTGAGTAACAATAACATAACAGTGAAATTAACTGTATTTTGACAGGAAAATGCTTTTTTGTGGACAAGTGGTTCATCCCTAAGTCAGCTGCAAGATCACTGTCTTATAAACCATATAATTAATATTTAAATAAGAAGAAAATGATCTGTCATATAATTAAGGAGATGAATTATTTAAACAAGCTATTAAAAAATTTTTAAATATGAAATGGATAACAGATATGACACTGACACCAACTACAATAATATCATCCAGGAGTTAAACTTATTTAAATCAATTGCTTCAATAAGTAAACCAAAAGAGCCTAGAAAATAGATAAGAGGGTAATCATTTGACTTTCTGGTCAAATAGACAGAGGTGGCTACCACAGCTAACACTGGGTTAGATATATTCTCATCTGTAAAATCTTATGAAGAACCATCATAAACAGTATTTTCTCATAAAGTACAGAAAAGCAACTGAGGATAAAACCAGTCAAAAAAAAGTTTGGAAAAATCTAGGAAACGGAAGAAAAATAGAAGAAAATGTTTGCAAAAAATATCACAACAAAATTTTCTCAATTGAGGATAGTGAAACCATTATAAAATGTCATAGCTTTTGAGGTTTTTACAGAGGAAATAGGAATGACATTGAAAAGGAAAAAAGTCAGATAGGATCAAATAGAAAGAAGAAATTTGTACTAGAGGGGATACACTTGCAAGAACATTGAAGGATCAATTTTTAAAAACTAAAGAAACAACTCATTTTTTTAATTAGCACCTAAATTTTACTTAAAAATTATACTTTTCAAAGGGATCCTTTTAAATCAAAACTTTTTTTTTTACCATCAAAATACAGAATAGCCTTTTAGCCATCATGTTGGCTAAAAAACATATTATCTTTCCAACTTAACCTTTCTCATTCCACAAAATTCCATGAAGGGTCAGTGGTGGAATTTAAGGGTTGGTGTCCATATACGCAATTCTTTAAATTTTTAAAATCTTAACTTTCTTGCTTTCCTTGCCCACAGCAATCATGGTCTCCAGACCATCTACTCAGGATTGAACTATGGAAAGCAAAGCAGCCAGAGAAGTTGAAGGGGAATAAAATGACTAGTTGATTTTGCCCTGACCCCAGAGTCAACCATATAGTCTCCTGATAGATGTTGAGAATCTTGCGACTGGAAGGAGGACAGACAGTCTACATGATCCCATCAGGAGTCAGGTTC